>CM021109.1:281990257-282057989 GCA_007115665.2 Sequoiadendron giganteum | reverse complement strand
TGTTAGGAGATAGTAACCAAGTAACATGGACGAGAAACCTACTACCTCAAACCAAAGGCAGACTCAAACTGACACAAATTGACTCAACCACACATATGCACAATATAAGTCTATCTCTAATTATGGTTACATTGCTTCTAGACATAATATAATCAAGTGTGCTAAAGAACCATACGCACAACATAACACAGTGTTATCCTAGACAGAGTGTCATCGCAAGGTTTGTCATGAGATATCCTCTGGGCATTCTTCATAGGCTCCGAAAATCCTGGTGGCCTCAACTCAATCCCGGCACTCATACTAGCTCAAGCGGAATCAACTACCTCTCATAAGGACGAGATAGTGATCTTGTCATTCCAGGCCTTCTCACTCACCCCAAGTCTAAACAAACCCTTGTGTCTATGAGTGAGGTTAATTTATCTTGGTTAATGTGAACTACATCCTAATCCTCTAATTACATTTACTTTAGTTCTCAGTTGTTAAAATCACTTCTGAAGGTTTCCCGGTTTACCTCTTTGGGCTTCGGCCCCTAACAAAAGCCACTCTTCTAATTGGATAACACACTACACAATCTAACTCCAAGGGTTACTCAAGTGTTACAAAACTGAACCAACATGCTTTCTCCTATCCTAGGAGGCAACCACAAAGAAATCCACTCCAACACTAGGAGGACACTAGATACTTGTAACACTACCCAAGGGAAATCAAAACAATAGTTTAACAAGGGAATGACCCACGTTTTATTGGAAGACTTTACAACCCAACTACTCAACACTCATTCACAGCATACTCATTAAAAGTTCTATATTTGGTTATTTTAAAACCATGTTCCTATCTAATGCTTTTCACAGCAAATAGAATAATGTCATTCTAAATTTACATTTGAAACAATAAATTTTCATAAAATAAATATTTTTCGTGACTTACTCTAATCATGAGCAATACTAGATCCAACCAAAATTGTTTGTCCAAGTCATTACGTAATCCTATGTTTAACAAGATATTACATACATATTCACAAAGAAAACACCTCATATTAAAATTTAATATGCACTATTAAAACCAATATTTTTATCTTAATCCAAAAAAAATCAACTATGCAAAGAAAAACTTTAAATAAGATTACATATACAATATATATAATATTAATTACATTTTATATATATATATATTAAATATTATATATATTCATATATAATATAAAAATACATATAATATATATATAAATTAAATATTATATATATAAAATAAATCAAATCAAAATAAAAATAAAATTTAAAACGAATTTAAAATAACAAAAAAGAAAATTTAAAAAAAAACATTAAACACAGGTCCGGACGGTACCTCGTTCGACGGACGGTACCGTCGGTACCCGCGGACAGTCCGCACACATAGTACAACCTGCACCGAATGTACTCTAAATACAGCGGCCGGCACGACCACTAAGGGGGCCACAGTCCCCACAGAACAGTGTGTCCCCCATGCGGTGGGTGCACTGCCCAAGGGGTACTACGTACCCCAAGGCAAAAGGACAGTGGGGGCCGAACCCCCCCCACTCAACAAAAAATTTAATTTTTTATTCAAAAATGTAAAATCAAAATTTTGTATGTAGAGTACGATTTTACACAGGTCCATACGGCGGCGATTTCAAAAGCTCAACAAACAAAAGCTTAAATAAAATATTATATTTTTGTAAATATATTTTATGTGTATCATATTTAAAATATGATACATGTAATGTATTTTACATTAATATATATATATTTTTTAAATTCATTGTACTGGTGAAATTGAAAGAAATTTTTTAAAAACCAGTAACAAACTTTGAAAATAATAAAACCTCTCAAAGTCAAGCATTTAAAATCTGAATACCAAAAGAAACCCTTCTTTTTTTTCTTGTTTTCAAATAATTTTAAACACAAAAAAATCAATACATTGATCTAGAGTTTTTTTAACATAATTTTCTAAAGAGGGTTTGTGGTTTGAAATACAAATCTGCAAACTAGATGTTGAATTTTAACCTAGGGTTTCAAGAAAAAGATTCACCCATTTGCAAATTTCTTATCATTTAGAAAATAGGTTAAACTAGGAACAATAAAACAAAGAAATAAAAAAAAACCTGGTTATTTGAAGCCACAGGAAATAGCCAAGATTCTTGATGCAGAGCTTCCCTTGAACTCCTCACAATTCCTTTTCAACAATGCAATGAATTTCCAGCTAGCTTTGATCCAATAGCTCCACCTTCTTCACATAATTTTCTCTCCTTTCAATTTAATTCTCCAAACAGAAAATAATTCCAAAACTTTAATGTGCAAACGCTCTCCAAAAAACTCATACCTGTGAAAAAAAAAAAGGAAGAAGACTCCCCAAATTTTTCTGCCCTAATCTTATAAAACATCATTTCCTCAAAATTCCAAAATAACCTAATGCAACCCTAATTCACATTCAATGCAAGAAATTGAATTTAAAAGTTAATTTCATTTCCCCTTTTTTTGAAGGCCCTAATTTTGACTTTAAAGTAAAATTTCAATTTCTCATAATTCCCTTTTTGATTTAATTTAATTTAACAATCAAATACACTTCCTTAATTATTATTAAATTATCTAATAACTAAATCCAATCCCTTGAGATTTAAATTTAATTAAATAAATAATTTAACTTTAATTAACTTACAATTATTTAATAATTAAATTTAATCCCTTGGGATTTAAATTTAATTAAATAAATACTTTAACTTTAATTAACACACTTTCAATTATTTAATAATTAAATCCAATCCCTTGAGATTTAAATTTAATAAATTAAATAATTTAACTTTAATTAGCTTACTTACAATTATTTAATAATTAAATTTAATCCTTGAGATTTAAATTTAATTAATTAAGTAATTTTAGTTTAATTTCAATAATCATTTTAAATATAACCAAAAAGCATAACATTAATATAATATAAAATAAACATTTCTTCTAGCCAATGCAATTTTCTAAAAGAACTATTTAATAAGACAACACTTTTCAAAACATTACTTAACATCCAATAAGATACAACATGACTCAATACTCAGAACTGACGACACACCAGGGCTAGGGTGTAGACCTGACACATGTTACCAAGTTACTATCTCCCATTCAACTTAACCATTGGATCGACACGCTCAAACCTGTGAAACCAGGTGGAGTCGATGTCATGTACCTGCAACCTAAAATCAAGTAAACAACATAATATATCCAGCATATAATTCACACTGTGAAGAAGAAATCTCGGATTCACAAGGCACTCGCAAGCGAGTGATGCGAACCCATCTTCTTCACCAATACACTCATCAAAGACTGACACTAACGTCATAAACAATATTCACATAAATAATCACATGATAATTCTACTGACATCATTAATTCATCAAAGCATGTGAAATAAAATCAAATAGTCACATCACACAATAATAGTTGCCGCTCAAGAGTAGCGATCAAAACATCATAATAAAAATGTGTCCAGTATCAAAGTAGCTGCAATCCAAGCAAAGCATAAAACAACATGAAACGAGAAGCAAAACGGAGGGGTATTACAACACACAACTCTTTACCGATATGTCATGTATTCAAAATGTTACATTTTATCTCTTTTTATTTACAATAGATAATGCTAACCTTTTTTACTCTATATCTATATTATGTACTTTATAATGTTGCACAAATATAATAGACATTGAAGAAAATTAGTGTGTTTTAAATTCTCTATTTCAAATTATTGCATGGTCCAACAACTTGATCCAATGTTACTCGCCCTTGTTCAACACCAACAATTGTACATGTAAATATAAAACTTTTCCACTTTCAATAAATAGATCCAGTGAAGCAATTGTAAATATTATTAATTATTTTTAAATTCAGATTATCTATATTGATTTCTTAACTATTTTCCTAATAGCTCTTTTACAATTCCCTTTTTTCTATAATATTTAGTACCAAATAATGTAGCTTGAATCTTCAATTGATAAGCCAACTGTTACACAAATTGCTTGTTTCAATATGTATCACATTGTTCATTTCTCCTGATTTTCCATAACAATATGCTCCTTATCATAGTTTGCCTCTTTTATTTTCCATACATTAAATTTCTTAAGTTTTTTCCTAACAACTCTTTTGCAATTTCTCAAATTTTCTATAATATTTAGTACCACATAATGTAGCTCTCGAACCTTGAATTAACAAGAAAAATATTAGGTACATTTCTTGTCTTGTATCACTCTATTTAATGTGGTTTTCTGACCATCTATCACTTACTTGTGATTCTTAAGTGTTTTTCTAATAATTGTTTTAGCATTTCTCTATTTTTGTTATTGTGTGATATATGATAAGATTCCTTAAGATTATAGATAATTTATCTTGAACTTTCATTTAACAAGCCAAATCTTAGGTACATTGCTTGTCTTGTATCAATCTATTTAATGTGGGTTTCCGACCATCTATCACTTACTTATGATTCTTAAATTTATTTTTTTAAAGTTATTTTATAATTTCTCTATTTTTGTTATTGTGCGATATATGATAAGAGTCCTTGTGTAACACCCCGCCACACAACCCTAGAGGAAGTTGCAAAGAACTATTTAGACGGACCAATTTTTTTTGTTTAAGAACAATAATAAGAAAGATCACTAACCAATGCCAACAACCTCTAAGGTTACAAGACAGAGGTTATATAGAACCTCAACAAAAAACATGAATATAAACCATGTCAATTATTTAAATAATAATTAAACACAAACATTCCAATATAATAATTTACATCAAGCATAAAGATAACTTTCCATTTCAATAATCCATTCAATTAATCAATAAGATTACAACACTCATTCCCCGAATGAGGCAAGTCCAATAAATATAATTACAATTACAACTTCCACCTCGAAACAACTGAGGGAAAAATAATACAAGATCAACTAAAGTGAAATAAAGCAAGAACTGATACTGAATCCAATGCGCTCTCCAACTGGAAGTCTCGTCCATATGAACATGAAGATAGCCCAAAAGATTTAGGTGCATGCCACCCAACCGAGTGGAACCCAAAGGCCCACCCCCCGTGCTAGGAGATAGTAACAAGGAAACCTAGCCAAGACCATCTACCACTAGACACAGACTAACATAAAATTGAACCAAACTGAAACCACTAATCACATGTACAACATAAGTACAACTCAAATACCATGCAAGTACAACACAAGTACAACTCTACATGGTCACATTGCTTCTAGAAATAAAACATATCAAGTATGTTAAGAGAACCATACACATAATAATCAAATACCAACTATGGTCACATCAGGTATGTTAAGGAAACCATACCCACAAAACCAGTACCAAATGTTGTCCTAGACAGAGTGTCATCACACAGTTCGTCATGGGTTGTCCTCTAGGAATCTTCATAGGCTCTGGCCCCCACTAAGGGTTATCCTGGTGGCCTCAACTGAATCCCGACCCCCATACTCACTCATGCAGAATCAAATACCTTTCGTACAGACAAGATAGATGACATTTCCATTCCAGGCCTTCTCACTCATCCCAATTCTAAACGAGCCCTTTTGTCTATGAGTGAGGCATAATTATCTTGATCAGTGTGAAGTACCACCTAATCTTCTAAGTTTGTTTTTAGTTATCACTTGATTAAACCACCTCTGAAGGTTTCCCAGTTTACCTCTTTGGGCTCTGGCCCCTATGGAAGCCACTCTTCTACTTGACAACACACATACCATCCAAACTCATAGGGTAACAAAGTTCAAATATAAATGATACCATGACCATCCTTTCTTAGGAGGCAACATAAGATCAAACCCTCTCCAAACACTAGAGGTAACAAGGTAACAAAGTCACCTTTGACAAGGAGGCACAAATCACATAATCCACTCCTAAACCAAGGAGGTACAAAACATCCCCATTCATAGAAACCGGGTAATAACAGATAACTTCACATGCACTACCCAAGGGATACAACCAGGTTGACTACATGACATGACAACCCACAAAATTAAAAAGCCCACGTCTGGAAGACTTATGAATTATACACTCATTTAACCCATTTCCCAAACAAGAATATGAAGGGAGTATTCACTGAAGGCACATTAGATGAACTACCTTCAGATATTCTAAATCCATTCTGATGCTAACATATAGTACTTATTTGCCTTAAGGAAATTTGAATTAAACATCGCCTCTTTCAGATGAAAAGTGAAATTTGCAACCAAGTATTTCTTTTTCTAATTGCAAAATAAATAATATAAAATGACCATTTATTACAACCATCCAGGAAATAACAATATAAAATTAATAATAGTTTCCCTAAAGAAACTAAATCATTTTAAAAGAAATTTATTAACTTTGCAATTAAACATATTACTTACAACTCTATTTATTGCCTTTTTAAAAATATTACCCTTAAACAAAATAGAAAATAATATTTTCTTAACAACACAATATTCTAAATCACTCCATTATATTTAAATAATGAAATAAATATCAAATCATTTGCTCAGTAATTTAATATATGATAATAGTAAATAGATTTCTTTGATCGTTAATTCATATATAATAATATTAAATATTATAATTTAAACTATTAAATACTAATATATATATATATTTTATCAAATAATATATATTAATACCTAATATTACAAATAAAATAATATTTAAAATATTAAAGCATATTTTAATATAAAATATTTTCGGCACTATTGCCCTCTGGCCGCGTGTCAGATTAGGGTTGGGTAGCCACTTTTCTCCCGTAGCCGTGCGGATTTTCCACAGTGGCGGCGGAGTGGGCGGTAGGTTTTATTGGGCGTGGCGGCACTGGCGGAAACCTTAAGGGCGATGGAGTGGGCGGCTAGTTTTACGGGTGATGCATTTGACAAGGGCGATAGAGGCGGAGCCGGCGTCTGCACAGAGGACAAAGGGGGAGGGAGGCACGGGGAGACCTGGGGTGGAAGAGGGATGCCCAAGTAGTTGAGTCGGCGCTAAGTCGGCCACCCACAAGTTGGTGGCGCTGGTCGAGAATCGGCCACGCATTGGGTCGTGGTTAGCGCCCCACCCGCCTCAAGGGAGCACTTGCAGAGCCCTGGCCCCCAAAAACATTTTAAAAAATTATTTTATTTTTATTTAATTTCCTACTAATATTTTTTGATCACCTGTCATTTTATTTATTTATTTTTGAAATGAAAAAAAAACCCAGAAATAAAATAATACAGCCCTTAAAAAAAAATTGAATTTTAATAAAATTTTGCCAGCATTACTTTGCTAGGGCAAGTATATAAAATAAATCATAAACTATGTATATATATACTCATACATTCATTTGCCCATATTGAAACTAAACCAATTGAAGAACACAAAGAATAAAACCAATAATTTACATTCAAGTAAATATTTTAAATTTAGGAAACACTCTATTCCTAACTAGGTTTTCCTCCAAATTGATAAAACACAAGATCCCAATTGATTTATTTTGTAATCAAACAACAAATTCAAAGCTTTTCAACAACACTCACAATTAAAATTTCAAAAGAAACTCATTTAAAAGAAACATGAACCTGTTTAATATGCAGTTGAGTGAAGACCCTGTTGATGCCTTGATCCCCTCTTCAGATCCTTAGATTCTTCAAGCTTTATTCTAAAAACCCACAATTTGAACAATTTCTTTCTCTTCTCTTTTTAATTTTTTTCTCCAAAAAACTCCATTCCTAAGACTTGTGAAGAAATTCAAAGATAATGCAAATTTTCCCCAAAATCCTACAACCACCCTCATAACTTCTAGAAAACAAAATAACAAATATCTCATTTTTGAATTTTTGAATTTTCAAATTCCTAAATTGACTTTTAATTCATTTTCTTAATTTTCAATTCTAATTCAAATATGCATGCATTTCAAAATGGATAATGTAAATCATTTCAACATAAATACTTTAATTAATTAATTAATATAATTGATCTACAACGAGATTAAATTATTTATTAATTAAATTAAATTAATTAATAAATTAAATTTTATTTCAAACATATAACCAGATTAATTCTTCCACCCACATAACTACAAAGCATACTTTAACACCTTTCTAACTTCCAAAATAAACTAAAACAAGGTAAATCGAACAATATAAAACAACTGGACCACACCATGACCGACGACACACTATGACTAGGTGACGACTTGGCACAAAATCCTAGCTACTATCTCCCAATCAAATACCGTTGGGCATTGGACACACTCAAACCTATGGAACCAAGTAGAGTTGATGTCCTGTACCTGTCAACCTATGAACAAAGAATATATCCACATGCAACAATATGTCATAAATAAAGCACACCGTGAAGAAGAATCACGAAATCGTAGGGCACTCGCAATAGAGTGATGCAATACCATCCTCTTCACCAATACAGTAGTACTGACTAATGCAACCAACATAGCAGCATAATCGAAAGCATGAAACATCATAAATTAAAATATCCACTTATGCTAATTCCAAACATGCCATAATAATCACATCCAAATATATAGTATGATCACATCAAGATACATCACGATAAAATGGTGATCAACTGCAACCAAGTACAATGTCAAAGTACAACACAAAGCTAAAGCATAAAAGAGGAACCAACAATGTTTGCACAAAAAGATAAACGGAAGGGTATTACACCTTGATATTTTCCATGGACCTTACCTGCCTTACTTGCTTGGGGGTTTGGCTAGAGCCTGCAGGGCTTCATGATGCCAATATGGTAGGGAGGAGAATGAGCATGGGTTGTGTTTTTGGCTTCTATCATCATATATTTTTTGTTTCTTATATACTTGGACACACAAATTCTCACATCCACTTGTCCTCCAAAATCATACTCTATTATATCCATTATATTTGTCATTGTTTCTATAGTTCTCTTTTCAACTTCTTCAATAGATTACTTATACACAATTTTTTATCGGATCCCATGTATTTAAAATGTTCTATTCTCTCTCTTTCTATTTAGAACAAATAATTCTAAACTCTTTTATTCTATATCTATATTTTTTCCTTCATAATGTTGCACAGATACAATAGACATTCAATAAAATTAGTGTATTGTAAATTGTCTATTTCGAATTCTTTCATGGTCCAACAAGTTGATCCAATTCTTCTCACTCTTGTTGAACACCAACAGAGCCTGTAATTATAGAAGTTTCCCATTATCAATAAATAGATTCAGTGAGCCAATTGTAAATATTATTAATTATTTCTCTCGCTTTCTTTGGAATAGAATGTAATTCTCCCAGTAATCTACCTTTCCAGATAGACAAGTCAGCGTAGTGAATGACATCCTATGTAATTCATAAACATGAAACTATTTCTTGCTAATGAGCATGTTTCTTTTGTAGGTGGAAATTTGCATAATTGTAGTCATCGGATATGCAATTCATTGGATAAATATTTGTGAAGTGCATATTTCATTTAAAATCATGGGGATGAAGAAACAAAAGTAGATATTTTGGCCTACAAAGAATGTAGGGAAATGTTATAAAACTCATGGCATTTGACATGATTTTATAATTCATGGAATTTTCCAAGAAATTATAATTTATGTTGTTTTCCATGGATTTTATAACATTTCTTACTACATTCTTTGCAGCTCGAGAGTTCTTTCGTGTCCATGCCTCAAATTTTCAACATGGTGATTATGTCAACCGCATGCTGCATATATGTCTACTTCAGCATGGTTGCTCCAAAAAATATGTTCATCACTCCCAACTATATAATTCTAGCATATCAATAAATAGATTCATTAAACCAATTGTAAATACCATTAATTATTTTTAGTTTTACATTGTCTTTATTGGTTCTCCACATATACTTACTTTTAATGCTTCCTTTTTTATTGCAATGTGTTGAGTAGAATATATTTTTTGAAGTCAAATAAATGATTGTTTCCCCACAAACCAAGGCATACCTTTTGATTCAATTATTCAAAAAATGAAAAATGTGTTTGTCATGTCATCATATTATTCTTTTCTGAGGTTTTCTTATTTGTTTTCGATAAAAAATGGTCTAAATTAGCCTTCGATTTGACTATGCACATCTTTACTCTATAAGTTCTATTTTCCTCAATATAATTAATTTTTTTCTCATCAAATGGTATAAAATTTATCAATATTAATTTTTCACTTTCTTCTTGAGTAAATGCAATTACATATTTTTTTAATTAGAAGAACAATTCAACTTGTTATTCTATTTGATCATCTATTTATTTTTATTTTTTATCTAAGTCCTAATTTTGTTCATACACCAATTATACATCTTTTTACTAGAATCATCAATGAAAATCTAATCTTTTTTATTTTCAATTTCCTTGTAATGGACTACTTCTTAATCCTTTATCCTTGTGACCATTTTATTTTACTACTACTAGCCCATAAACTACATGGATAATAATTCTTTTATTTACAAAATTATGGACTAAATACTATTTATAAAAAGTATTCTTATATTAAAGATCTTTCTTTTTTGAAAAAAATCATTAGTGATGACCATCATAACTAATATTCAAATAAGAAATAAGCACAACAAATAACATGAAAGCAATAAATTATCTAGTATCACACATGCATTGCAATAAATATGCCATACCTAAATTTATGGACAAACTTTTTTAAAGAATATTTTTTTATTCAATATTACTAATTAAATTGTTTATTCAATAATAGTAAATAAAGGGATCACTAATAACTCTTTAAAATGAGAACTGTTAAATGTTCCATAATTTTACTAAATATTATTTAATCTACAACTTGAGGTTTTCCATATACTAGTATCCATATCTATCTTAAGATATTAAATAATAATCAATCAATTGATTGATTAACCTAGACAAAAACATCAAATATAGATGTGCATCTAGGCCCAACAATTATTAAACTAAAATACATATAAAATTATATCATACCTTAAATTTTGGACAGAAATCATTATTAGTAACAAAACTAATCATTTAAAAATTTAAATTGTATTCGATTTTCCAAATGTAATTTATTAAGAAAAAAATTATTGTTATTAAAATTATTAATTATTCCATATTGATAAGGAAATAATTTATTGATTTTTAATTGCTTAAGATTGCAATTCATAATCAATTTCCAACTAAAAGATATTGATGTGGAAATTCAAAGATCAATTTACCGTTCTATGCAAATGGTTCTTAATCTCCCATGTATTGTGTTATCTTAAGATAATTAAATAATAATCAATCAATTCATTGATTAACCTAGACATAAATGTCAAATATCAATTTCCTCTTTTATGCAAATGGTTGTTAATTTCACATCCATTGCATTATCTTAAGATAATTAAATAATAATTAATCGATCGATTGATTAACCTAGACAAAACGTCATATATAGATGTGCATCTATGCCTAACAACAATTAAACTAAAATACATATAAAATTATATCATACCTTTAATTTTGGAGACAAATTATTATTATTAACAAAACTAACTATTTGAAAATTAAAGTTGTATTTAATTTACCAAATTTAATTTATTAAGAATTTTTTTATTAAAAAATAATTTTCCTAATATTATTAATTAAAATCATTTTAAGAGAATTATTGTAATTAAAATTATTGATGATTAATTGCTTGAGATTGTGATTAATGGATACATTGCAAATAATGAAGATGACCTATGGTTTTATTTTACATTTCCATAATCAATCTCCAACTAAAAATAATTGATGTGGGAATGCAAAGATCAATTTTTTGTTTTATGCAAATGGTTCTTAATCTCCCATGCAGATAACAATAAAGAAGTGGACTATAAAATGGTTTAAAATGTTGTACAATGCTTCAATTAAATGTAGAGATATAAAATAATTTCTTCACCAAATTTAAGTGCTTTATAACATCTTCAAGTTATGTAAGTAAAATTCATATCTTTTAATGCACGCATAACTTTTCTTTAATTGATCTATCCATCTAATTATCCATAAAAGAAATATAAATTGATTTTCAAGTATGCCTATTCATTACAATATGCTTGATGAATCTTATCCATGATAAACCTCCTACTATAAAGTAACCTCACATGATTCCATATTGACTTATTAACATGCTTTCCCTTTCTTGACTCATTGAAACAATAATAAAATTTCTCAATATTTATACTTCACATTGCATTATAAAAACAAGTTTTTTCTTTGTGTTACATTGAATAGCCATTTACAGTGGATCCCTATCAAATGATCGTTGCATCCCTGTGCATGCGACTGCTAGTTTAGGGTGTTTTGTTAAGTTTTCTCTTACATTTTCACACTAATCTAGGGCTTCATTAATTAATTGAGCTCAATTGGCCCTTTAATTCAAATCTAAGCCTTATTAATTGCATTTTTTCAAGGATCTATCATGACACTCATTAATACTAGGACCCATTCACCTTTATTGGCAAATGATTCCTCCTAACATAGAACACCCCTTTATTGGCACATTTGAAATGGGTTTTTGATGTTATTTCATCCCCTCAAAGGTTTTTCCTAGGAAATTGTGCTATGACCCATTCGCCCAAGGTGGTGAATGGGTCTTCCTCACATAGGACACCATTTTTTGAATTTATTTGTGGTTGGATTTTAATGTTCAATCCTAGATCTGATGTCAGCTTGGATTATTTGAATTTTAGGGTTAATTCTTATATTTAACATAAATATAAAGTTAATTCACATAGTTTCATCCTAGAACTTCATAAGCAATCAAGAGCACTTACACAAGAGTTCACAAGAGAATCATAAAGAATTTCAAAGAAATTCAAGGGTAGATTGTCAAGGATTTATTGCAGCAATTCAAGATCATATCATCATGTCAAAAGAATAATGAACCAAGCATATGGTTAAGCTAATGCTTTTGATGTAGCATTGAAGATCCAATTCAAGAATTGATTCATATCCAATTCAAAATCTAGATCTACATTCTACATTTTCACTTCATGTTAGTTTGTAGATCAACTTACAAGGTATCAAAATTTCATGTTTCAAGTTTCATGATTCAATTTCATTGCTTCATCATAAGGTTTAATTACCTAAAAGGGGTTTGACTAAGGAAAATTCCTATCCTCAAACAATCAAAAAAAAATTCTCCTCTTTGATGTGTGTTTGAAGGTTTCTAAGTTGAAGATCAAGTGGAAAACAAGATTGAAGAAAAATTTCCAAAGTTGTTAAGTTGCAAATTTGTGACCTACATTACAAGAATGTTCATGATTTTGAAAGATGGGAGAAAGGTTAATAGATTCGAAAACAGATATAATATGTTCAACCTTCCTATGGTGTGGAGAAAAATTACGGAAGTTCTAATGAGGTATTTCAAGTTAGAGGGTCATTTTTATCATTTGGCCCATGCATGCCCATCTCTTTCCCATGCTTAACCATTTCTACTATAATTGAAAAATGAACTTTGATTTATAGAATTTTTCATCTCTTAAACAATCCATTAAGAATTTCTAGGGTAAAATTAGAAATCTTCCCATTCACATGGGCTTAATTTTCCACCTCTACCACCATCAGGCAACTTTGTTACCCTCCCCAACCACTGTCAAAAGGAACACTTTGGTCATCCACAATCCCATTGACCCCCTAAGGGCCCCAATACCGCTCTCACCCTAGATGAAATCTCACCCACCACTCATCATATCCCTCGTGCCCGAGGAAACACCCCTACTAATGATGAAACCCCTCTCGAACCTGTTAAAAGTGTGTCCTTCCCCAAGGCTACTCTTATTTCCACTTTATGGATCTAATAATTTAGATAACTCGAATGAAACATATTGGAATCCCTCCCTAACAATTCTCCCACATAATCCCTTGTAAGATAGAATAAATGGAAATCTACATAGCAAGACGGTTAAATCTAATCTAACAAATATTTATCTAAATCAAACAACTAATAATGAATAAAAATGAGCAAAATAATTAAAACGATAACTAGAACAGTCTCACTAAATATACGTCCACTTGTTCGAATTATCTTGATTGTCCTTCTCCATTTTGTTGTATCAGTATTCTTGCCCTTAAATATTCAGTATTGATGCAAGCATAACCTGGATGTATTGTCTAAGCAAAACATTGAAGATAATAGGTTCTTCTCAAAAGTATTGATTTCGGGAGGAGGAATAATGACAATGACAGGTCAATTTATTGAAATTGGGTTTTTGAATGATCAGCTCAGATTCGAAAGAGAGATAAATGATCGAGATTGATGAATGTCATGCGATGTGAGTTATGTGTTAGTTAGAATGTGAGTTAGGAAATTTTTTAGGATAAAGATTAAATTAGAACAATAACTTAATCTTGTATCAAGGTTGTTCGAAAATAGAAAGAACACGAGTTCAAGTTTAAATAAATGATTCAATCTTCAATGGTAAGTCTTCAAAAATAGAAGAAATAGACTTTGAATGAAAAAGATAAAGTTAGAACTTGAAGAATAATCTATTCGAATGCACACATAAATTAATTAATTAAATAAGGATATTTAATTAATAAATATGTTCATGCATATGAGTTATAACTAGTTAACTGACTGGTTGTGACAGAGAGTCCTTTCGTAGAGACGATCAAATATCGAATTCGGAGATAACCGACGGATTTAAATAGATCTCGAGTCAAATGGTGAGTGAATGATTAGATAACTGGACGACAGAAGAATGTGACAAAAATAATTAATCATGAATTAACTGTTAATTTGATTCAAAATTCAAAAATTGAAAGATTTAATTAAATAAATAATGTAATTTATTTAATTGACCGTTGAAAAGGATTAATTGAATAATTAAATAATAAATATTTAATTATAGTTGAAATATGACAAAGGGGTTAATTAAATAATAAATTATTTAATTAAGAAGGAGAATTAATTAGTTAGCGACATAATTAAATAAATATGATTTATTTAATTAATCAAAGTTGAATAAAGGTCATAATGAATTAAATAATTAATTAAAAGGTTATTATTTAATCAATAGAGGAAATGGGTTGGGGCCCTAGCTCAGTTGGCTAAATCTTTCCTATTGCAAGAGGTTGGTCACGAGGTCTAGTCTCCCCCACTCGCGTGGTACCGGAGGGTGTGTAGCACCAGCACTATTAGTCATGTTAAAAAGTTTACCAGTTACACTGTAGTTTATAAGGGGTTGTGCTACCTGATTCCTGCTGTCTAATAAAAAAAGTCAAGAGGAAATATGTGTTTAGAAAGTAATTAAATAATTAACATCATTTAATCATGACCATGGATATTAGAAAATTATGTCGAAAGTGGTACTCACGGGCCTAGACAAATTTTCAGTGTCTACAATTTGCCCCTCTTTGATACAATGTTGTTTTGACGTTGTGTCAAAGAAAATATGCCCCGATCGTGCCCCAGTATGAAATAGTTTAGGGTATGCCCCCTTGGGAAAATTGACAAATTTTTGAAAAATTTCAAAAAAGTCAAGAAATATTCCTGATAAGTCAATTTGATGGTAAAAAATGCTATGGAGTTGACAGAATTGAATTTGGAAGTGTTATGGATGTGTACGGGTCAATAGAAGTTTGACGTTTAAGTGGCCAATAGACAAGGTCAAAATAAATGCCACCCAAACCCTAGGTATAAATAGAAATTAGGTTGAAAACCAATTCATTTGCACATGGAAGAGTTGAAGAATTGAGGATTGAGCTCTGAGTATTGGAAGAAAATGTCTCTAGTTCCCTACACTGCGCATCGTGGATATCGGATTTGGACCTTCAAATGGCCAACTGACGCAAGACCCCCAATATGTACCCTAAAATGAGCTCTTGAAATTTCATTTTTCACATAGTTTTAGGCACTTAAAATTAATATTCCACATGCGGTCTTTCGCTTTCAATGTATATGTGTTTGTACGTAACACATTTGCTTGTGAAACGATGCATTTGCCAAAAAATGTCTAGGCTCATTTAGGTAATTTAGGCATTCAACACAAATGAATTTTAATGCACCACATTTTTTATTCTGCATCACATTTGTGTTTTGGATAGGCCCATGTAGCATAATGTAACGCAATTGATATTTTGAAACACATATGCATATAGGTAGGCAGATAGATTTGCACCGCTTTTGAAATTGTTGAGATGCATTTTCTTGGTTTTGAAATTTTGTCATTTTTGTAATGCATGTGAAATGAGTGATGCAAATTCCTTGTTGTGCAACACAAGTGTAAAATAGCACTGCATTTGATTCTGTGAACCACATTTGGCTAGTAAAATTTTTTGATAAAAACTTGAAAATTTTGACATTTGACATCATGGTTGAAATGCACTTTGCAAGTTATTTTAGATCCCATCTTTACCTAGGAGACACGGCTTGATACATTTGAGCTAAGAGAGTGATTGGTTAGTGTGGAGACACGATTACTATGGAGACTGGGACTACATCATGTGTTGATTATGCCCACGATTTGGGCAAATAGAGGTATGCTTACTGCTTTGTGTGAGCAATGGCATTTAGAGACCTCATCGTTTCATTTTTCGACTGGTGAGGTGACTATGACGTTAGAGGATGTATGTCAGATCCTTCGTCTACCCATTAGATGAGAGAGGGTTATGTACAATACACAACGTGAAAACAATGAGATTATCGAATTCTATGTTTTTGATGACAATAGGAGATTAGGTATATCGAATTATGAGATCAAATGGCAGGTTCTAACTGATAGGTATGAGCGTATAGATTGTATATTATGTACATTGATTGGGGGATAGTTATTCTTGACCGGTGGGTTCATGGTTTTCCTATCGAGTGGGGAGAGATTCGAGTCGGGATATTGGAGAGGGAGGTTGTGTATGCCTGGGGTCCTTGTCTTTTAGGCATGTTGCATTTTCACTTACATGATATAGTGTATAAAGATGCATAGTCTATGAGCTGTGGTACCACTCTTCTCATGGATTGGGCATGGGAGCATATTCTTGTGTTTCGTCCTCCTATTACTGGAGAGATGGTTTGATGAGGACATGCATTTACCTTTTTGTCAGCAGACACAATACTTGATTGGTAGGACTATTTCGAGTGTACACATTATTGAGAGACACCTGCCAAATCGTGTATTGAGATAATTTGGGGAGGTTCAGGATGAGGCTAGAGGGAGAGAAGAGTTTGCTCAATCTTCCAAAGAGGTTCCTTATTGGGGGCCTATGATACCAGTGGCTACTGCAGAGGCAGAGATTTAGGCTTTACAACCTTTACATTGGGGATGGAGAGGTGGATCAAAGGGATAGGTTGGAGGTGAGCATGTTGCTAAGGAGGCAGTAGCAGAGGAGCATGCAAGTATAGAGATTGGAAAAGAGGACCTTGTAGAGGAGGAGGAGGATAATATGGATATTGATCCTCTTGGTATTATGGAAGGTTATGGGGAGGATGATGTTGAGGAGGAGGCACCCATGGAGGAGTTGGAGAGACAGCTCCGGGATCGGATTGTAGAGGGGAGATGGGATGATGAAGCTCCTATGGATAGTGACAGAGAGGCATTGGAGGAGAGGTTGAGATTAATTATAGCAAAGTTGGATGCCTTGTGGATAGAGAGAGACAAATCTTTGATGGAGAGAGATCAAGCCATAGCTCAGAGACAGGAGATAGAGCAGAAGTTCATAGAAGTCAGACGCCTTTGTAGTGGTACCTCATCTGATGGGTTTGTCCATGAGCTAGTCTGATCAGTTGAGAGAGCATCATATTATAGAGATCTATATGAGTTAGTGGTGCTAGCAGAGAGATGAGCTCCTAGCTTTTCAAAGATTTGTTGTCACATATCACAGAGCAAGAGTCAGACTAGGATTCATAGCACAGAGGGTGTGATAGGACCACTGAGAGTAGGTATGTATGACAAGCCTTCCACCTCACAAAGAGTACCTCTGAGGTATTTTCCTCCACCTTCACCATGTGACAGTACCGGTAGTGGGACACATTGACACTTTATATTTTTATTTCGATCAGAGAGCCTGTGAGCTCCTTGTTATTTATGGATACATTCTGATATTGTATTATGACACATTATTTTGAGCAATATATATATATGATTTTTGGCAACTTCTACATGATATGTAGTTCTATTTTATGATCATGTATTGTTTCTATATGATCATGTTTCCTAGATGATGTATGTACATGTTTTATGAATGGATGTTTCTACATTATGATGTGTTTATGTAGTCTATGATGTTATGATAACTCTATTGATAATGGAATGCAATGTTATATATACAATGCTATTTACATGTGATGGTTATATGTACATGCAATGTTTTCATTATGTATCTTATGATAATGGAATTCCTATTATGCCATGATTTCATAGATATGCAATGAAGATGTTAATGTTCCTATTTGTTTGAAATCCAATGTAACTATATGATATACTATGTATAGAGCACTTGTTTACATAATGCTTATAGAATGTATGCATATGGAGATTATCTAATTTTTTTGTTGTGTCACAGGACTCTATCATTATGTCAGATAGGAGAAATGTTAGCAAGGATGATTTCAAAATTTTAGTAAGAAACAACGAAGTAGGTGGATTGAAAAATCATATGATCTTTGATATTTTTCCATATATGCTAAGCTTGCATTTTATCATCATTGGGTGGGAATGACATAAATGGATAGTACACACCATGATATGAGATAGACCATAGTGTACACTTCATCCATCTACAAAAAAAAGACAGTCATAGATAAGGAGTGTCTTAACTCATACTAAGGACAAAACTGCCCCAGTTGTTTTGTCTAGACAAACCACATACAACAAACAAATAAAAGACGGGTCATGAGACATCATTGCTCCTCTGAATCCTTGATAGGACATCCTTGAGGAAACTAGTAACATGACACAAAATCCAAAGTTAAAAATATAGTTGACAGACAACAGTCAAAGAAAAAGAGTCCCGAGACATCCTTGCTTCTCTAAATCCTTCAAGGGACATCCTTGAGAAAGCTAGTAACTAGACTTATTCACAAATCAATAGAAAGATAAGACAAAATAAGATATAAAGTCATAAAGACAAATAAAATTATTCTCCAAAACTTGATCTTGTGGGATTGTTTGATGTTTGGTGTAGTGTAATGTGAGGGATGACACATACTGCATAAGACGTTGAGTCTGGTTTTGACTTGGTGACTATCTGTGTAAGACATGAAAAATCCTGGTTTAAAAAATTCACGTTCCGTATAAGACATTTGGAGCCTGATGACATTGATGTGAAAAACTACATGAGGCTATGACCATTTTATGGTGTTTGTTGACAAGAAAGACATCTTGCTTAAGACATAAGTTGATCACTTTGATAATGTGTTTGATTTTGACTTGATGACTTTGAGATGTTTTCCTTGTTGATGCATGACTTGATTTGATTCCTTGATTGTTATGAGTGTGTGTGTGTTGATATTGCATGACTTGAGATGATATACCCTAAAGGATTGACCTAATGTGACTTCGACGGCTCATCGATTGATTAGCCTTGCCTATGTTGTACATACAGAGACCTCGTAGTTCGACCAAACTTTAACCGACATAATTGACTGAAAATGTGTACTTAAGTTGATGATATGCAATGTGTGTGATAGTGAATGTGATAAACCCTATTGGACTAACCTAGTGTGGTCTTGGGGGCTCATTGATTGATTAGCCTTTCCTATGTTGTACACGCAAAGACCTCATAGTTCGACATGACCAATGACATTGAATGTACAAAGAGTCATGATTTTAATGTGTGTAAGACATGATAAACCTAGAAAGACAAACCTAATACCTTGGGGGCACATCGACTGATGGCCTTGCCTACGTCTAGTCATAGAGGCAACATAGTTCGAATATGTCTACGACTAACTTAACTAGATTGACTTGACTCTGTTTTTGAGATTTTCTGACATGTTTTGATTTTGTTTGGATTTTTGAATTTTTTCAAGATATTTTCTGATGTTGTAATGCTATATACAAGGTCCACATGACATAGGTCAAGGATTTACCCCTAGTCAGGAATAAGTTATACATGATGGAGTGGGTAATGTGATAGAGTGGACTTGATGTCAATCGTTCCAAGCAATGGATAAGACAACCATTTATTATGAGGGATGGTGAAAAGTTTGATTGGAATGATGGTAGATGAAGGAGCAAGTTTGACTACACATGGCACCTATTTTCTAGGTTCTCACCATGGTACCTATCCATAGTGTTTGGTTTATAGCCATTGTAAGCCCATAAGACAAGATTTAGCTATAGATTCCAGTCACGACTAGCATCAATGATAGTCTTTTTTAGGATTCTAACAATGGTTTTATTAGATTCCTCGGCTTGGCCATTACCTTGTGGGTAATACAAGGTAGAAAAATGATGTTTGATATGGAACTCTTCACATAAATGGCATACTTCTTGGTTTTTGAATGGGCGGCCATTGTCTATGATAATGGATTGGGGTACAGCATACTGAAAAATTATATATTTTAGGATAAACTTGGATATTTGCGTGTCGGTAATGTAGGTCATGGGAATAGCTTCAATCCATTTGGTGAAGTATTCAGTGGCGATTATGATGAATTTATGGCCATTGGATGATGGAGGGTGTATCTTACCTATGAGGTCAAGACCCCATTGGGAAAAGGGCCATGGTGAAGTAATTAGATGAAGCTCCTGTGTTGGTGCTCTTATCAAATCTCTATGTATCTGACATTTTCGACATTTCTTTACAAAGATATATGAGTCCTTTTCCATTGTAGGTCAATAATAACCTAATATCATAATCTTATTGGCTAAAGTAGGAGCACTTGAATGGGATCCGCATATACCCTCGTGCATCGCTCACAAGGTTTCTTGTGCTTCTTCAACATCGAGACATCTCATTAGGGTGTTATCTAAGGTATGTCTATACAAGGTATCTCTGATGATGGTGTATTTAGCTAACTTACGGATAAAGGTTCTACGTTGGTTGTTTGACAGGTCTAATGGTAAGGTTTGGTCATTTAGATAGTAGAATATATCTTTTCACCAAGGGGAAGCAAGACCAACAATCATACACACCATCACAGAATCAAGGAAATCATAGGCAGGGACCAACAGTTGTTCAACCAAAAACTCAAACTTAGGCAAGTTGCTCGAAATATCTAATAAGGAACCCACAGTTGCCATAGCATCTGCTGCCCTATTCTGAATATATGGTATTTTTTGAAAGGTGATTTCATCAAATTAATTCTTGAAACTATCGGCCATGCACTTATAGGGGGAAATTTTCTCATCCTTAGTCTCATAATCATCATTTACTTGCTTGACTACTAGCTGAGAATCGCCAAAACATGTAGACTCTTAATATTCCACTGGGCTGTCATTCTTAGTCCTATCACTAAGGTTTCATACTCTGCTATGTTGTTGGTGCAAGGGAAAGAAATTTTGAATGATTTAGGAGTAGTATCGCCCTGAGGTGTAACAAATAGGATACCTGCTCTTGAACCATGATTTGTATGTGACCCGTCAAAGTATAATTTCCATTCGGTTCTAGTGTCAACTTTGAAGATAAATTCATCAAGAAAATTTGCCACTAAAGGATGGTCTACCTTCATGGGTGCATCTGCTAACTGATCTACAATCACTTGTCCTTTTATAGCTTTCCTCTCCACATATTAGATGTCATATTCACTAAGTATCATAACCCATTTAGCCAACCAACTTGTTAATGTTGCTTTACTTAGGAGATATTTGAGGGGATCAATCTTTGCGACCAACATTGTTTGGCGATTTAACATACAATGCCAAATTTTTTTTGTAGAAAATACTACCAAAAGATAGGGACGTTCTATGTTACTGTAATGTAATTCATATCCCACCAAGGTAAGATTGATGTAGTACATTGCTCTTTCATGACCTTGATCATCATTTTGTGTGAGAAGAGCTCCTAATGCTGACTGAGTTACTAAAATGTATAATATCAATGGTTTTCTATCTGTAGGTGGCATTAAGATCGTTGGAGTAAGCAAATAATCCTTGATTTGTTGGAAAGATTCCTGACATTTAGGTATCCACACAAATGGTACTCCTTTTTTGAGTAAATGTTGAAATGGGTGTATTTTGTCTACCAGTTGTACAATGAAATGCCTAATAGACTGTAATCTTCCTTGTAGTGTTCTTAGTTGACCAATGCTAAGTGGAGGAGGCATTTCTATGATAGATTTTACCTTCTGTAGATCTACTTCAATTCCTCTCCTAGAAATGATATACCATAGAAGTTTCCTTGATTTCACTCCAAAGACACATTTCTTTGGATTTAGTCTGACATTGTAATTCTCTAGCCTCTGGAGTATCTTGTCTAGAACTTTCAAATGACCTGCCCTTGTTGCTGATTTAGCTATAATGTCATCGAAATAATCTTCCATGAGAGTATGTACAAAGTCATGGAAAATAGTAGTCATTGCTCATTGATAGGTAGCTCTTGCATTCTTAAGCCCAAAGTCATAACATTCCAACAGTATGTTCCCCATGGACATGTGAAATTTTTCTTGTGTTGGTCTACAACTACAATTTTGATTTGGTTATATCCATAGAAACCATCCATGAGGGATAGCATCTCATACCCTACTATAAGATCTACTATCATGTCTATGTTCGACAAAGGGAAGTCATCCTTAGGACATGCCTTGTTGATTTCTCTAAAGTCTATAGAAATGTGAATGCCCCCAATCGGTTTAGTCAGTGGTACCAGATTTAAAATCTAGTCTGCATAGTCTATGGATCTTATGAATCTGACATCCAAGAGTTTCTTAAGTTCTGCTTTAACCAGCAGGGCAATCTGTGGATACATTTTCCTTAACTTTTGTTTGACTGGCTTAATACTTGGCTGTAATGGTAGATGGTGCATAAATTAGGTTTGGATCTAGCCTAGGCATGTCTACATATGACCATGCAAAGTTTATTTGTCTCTTTGTGAAGAAGTCTCGAAACTCAGGTTGTTTTGTCTCTATCAATGATGCCGCAAAATATACTATCTCAGGGTTTTCTTTTGTATTTATGTTGACTTCAATAGACTCTTCTACTAGCATCAATGACTTTTCCTATGCAACTGAGAGAATGTTTAAACCTCCATCCTTGGGTGTCTCAGAGATTTTTTCACCCTCGGATACGTCCTTTATTTTTACTGTTTCTTCGTCCAAAGGCGCCTTTCGGTTTTCACCTAGGGACTTGTCATTTTTCTCATTTTCATCATTTTTCTTTTTATTCACTTTTGTGACTAGAGGTGTAAAAAGACTCCCCAAAATATGCTTTGTCATCCAAGTCTATGGTAAAACTAGCTTTATGATCCCCTCTAGGTATGTCTTCTCGAAGTCCCATGAACTCAGCTATTGCTTTGTTGTTCTTGAATACATCTAAGATGGGTGTACCTTGTTGATCCCAATCGATAATTTGGGGATATATGAGAGGCATGTCATCATCGGAGTTATCAAATGTGGAGGCTGACAAGGTGAATACATAGTAGTTGACATGGTCATAGAAGTTTTGGACTAACTCCTTGTTCTTTTTCGTATGGGTAGGTAAACTCTGATGTGGGACTATTGTAATGGCTAGTTCATTAGAATATGGTTCATCAAGTGCCCAAGATGCATGATCAAGGGTTTCCCAATAATAGTTCTTAAGCCATTCTTCTTTGGTCAAGGGCTTCTTATTACGAGGACTAGATGGCTTTGGTACGGGTTTTATCATTTTGTCTAATTCTCCAAATAGATTATCTAGGTTCATGGGGTTGGTAGAGGAAAGGGAATCCCATTTATAATCACTTGAGTCAAGGGATTCATCATAAAATGGGGCAAGTGGTTCATGAGATATCTCGATGTCTTCATAAGGACTTACTTCCTCTTGAAATGGTGACAAATTACTAGGAAAGACAATTCTAAGCAGTTGAAACCCTAGCCCTAGGCCTTTTGGTCATGGCGAGACAATCATTGGTTTCGTCCTTCCATTTTGATGTAGTCCTGACCCACTATGTTCATCATAGCCTTTGCTTTACATTATCTTAAAGCCTTTTCCATATTGATCCTTAGCTATCTGACTAGATGGTGAGAGGTATTCATTGTCTTCTTGGTACAACTAGGAGGTAATATCAGATGGTGAGGGGTATTCATTGTCTTCTTGGTACAACTAGGAGGTAATATCACCTTGATCCATAATTTCTTCACTTAACTCTCCCCATTTGGTCAATGTCATTGTAGGGGGAACATGAAATTTGACTACCAATTGTCTTCTATCTACCATGGGTAGACCATATGCCTTAGGTGGAACCAGCTGACTGACAGAGTAGGATGCCTTCATGTAATATTATCCATAGCCCTTGTCTTGGATGTCAACCTTAGGAGTGGATGATGGTGGTTTTAATGAAATGGACTTGATAAGATGTGATGGGTCAACATATAGGGATAAAGTGGATGATGAAGCTTCTTGATTAACGGGAACCTGTCATTGTGGAATTTCCCTTAGGCTTGTACAATATTCAAAAGGGTCTAGGTCACCATCAATCGTGATCTCGGTGCCATTATACAAGAATTTAAGACATTGGTGATATGTGGAAGGTATGGCTTTCATTGCATGTATCCAAGGTCTACCTAACAACAAGTTATATGGAAGGGTGAGATCCAAGACTTGGAAGTTGGTGTTCATAACTGCTAGGACAATTCTTATACGGAGTGTGACCACTCCTTTGGATGATCTTTCCTCATCATCGTAATCCTTGATGATTGTACTCTTAGAGGTGTCTATGCATGCTTCTTGGAATCCTAATGCCTTAACCAATTTTAGGGTACACAGGTTCAAACCTGCTCCTCCATCTACCAAGACTCGTCTAACTTTGGTTTGATGGACTAGGACTTCAAGATGTAATGGGTCATTATGATTGGTCTTTTCTATTGAGTAATCTGATTAGGAAAATGTGGCATGATGGGAGTTAGTTAAATATCCCACCATTTCTTTGAAATTATTGGCATCTAATTCTGTAGGAACAATCGTGCTTTGTAAAGCTTTGTCAAGAATGGCTCGATGATCAGGTGATAAAGTCAACAGTTCCAAAATGGATATCTGTGCTGGGGTCTTCCTCAGTTGATCAAGCAAATAGTACTTAGCCTTGGAAGACTATGTAGGTGGCTCAGAAGAAGGACCTGGAAGATTTATCCTACTTTTGCGTGTGTTTACAACACATTCAAGACACTTCTTAATGGTGATGGTATGGACATTTTCATTTGCATCTCAGAGGTGATTTATGATCTTTCCTTTCCATAGTCATACTTGGTATTTTCATAATTGGTTGATGGAGTATTCTTGGTTCCTTTCATGTGGTCATGTAACGGGTCTGTGAAGACCTTATGATCACTTTTCTTGGTGTGTTTCTTCCCATTGACCTCTATTGTTTTGTCTTCAACAAAGTCTATTATAATATTCTTTAGTTGTCGACATTGTTGTAGGTTGTGTCCTTTTGTTCGAGGATATTCACAATAGGCATTATCATCCCACCATGAAGTTTTAAACTCTCCAGGATCATATTCTCTTGGTTCTAATGGTTTAATGAGATCATTTTTAATCATCTCTTTGAAAATTGTCTCGATTGGTTGCCCTAAAGGAGTAAATTAACGTTTAGGAAATGTCCTTTGTGGTAGTTGTTGTTGTGAATTTTGGACAAAATTTTTTGTTTGATCTGGACTATTCAGCATGTCTTGATTGGGGTTGTAACCCCTAAGTGTGATAATTGGCCCCATATGTATGGTTTTAGCATCAACAATGCCATCATTTGTAACATTTTTGTTTCTAGACCAGAACTTGTTTCTATCAGGAACATTTTGATGTTGAACAACTGGGTTTCTACCTGGTACTTTAATGTCTCCTTTGTTAATAAGGCCTTTTTTAAGGATGATTCCATTTTGTACCAAGTCTAGGAATGATGTAGAACAATGTACCCTTAAGTCACCTCTCAGTTTTGGATTGATATTTTTAGAGAATATAGTGACTTTTTGTTTTTCTGGTATTTCAACTAGACATCTGCTAGCTAGACTTCTCCATCTATGGAAGAAGGTGGTAAAATTTTCACCATCTTCTTGTGTTGTGTGGAACCAGGTAGCTATTGTTACTTCATTATCTATCTTAAAGGAAAATTGTTTGACAAACTTCTCAGCTAATTCACCCCAGGATCGTATGTCATATTGTAATTTAGAGAGCCATTCTAGTGCTATCCAGACAAGGGGTCACGGAAATAGTCTCATAAAGTATGTGGGGTCATATGATATGTCCATGCATGTCATAGATAATTATCTAATCTGTTCTAAAGGATTCTTCCTCCCATTATACGTAGGAAAATTTGGTATGATGTATCCATGTGGGAAGGGTGTCATGTAGAGCGCTTTGTCAAAAGGCCACGAACATAGATATTGCACTGAGATAGTTCATTTGCTGACATAGACATGTTGTCCATTTATTGTTGAATAATTTTCATTTGGTTTTGGAGAACATCTAATTGTGTCAAGGAAATGTTGTTTGCATTGTTTGGATCAATGTAGGTGTTCCGAAATGTTGAGTTTTGTGACGAGTTGTGATTTGGCGAGGGAATATATCCTGTTAGAATGTTCTGATTCAGTGTGGGGATATATCTTGTCAGAATGTTCTGGTTTGGTGTAGGAATGTTTCATGTTGGAATATTCTGGTTTGGTGTAGGAATATTTCCTATCAGAATGTTCTGAGTAACCCCTATTTTTAGAATGGTAGTATGTGGTATAGTTGTTTTTGTGCCAACTTTGGGTCTTTTACCAATAGTGTTTGTGCCAAAGGGGTTTGATGAAGATGCCCCTGTAGTGAATTGTAAAACTTGTGTTATGTTGAATGGGATTGTGTTTACAATTGATGATGTTTTTGTTGGTATGCCAGTTGGTATTGTTGTGGTAACTTGGGGAATAGAAACACTTGACGTTGTGGTTTGGGTTGGTTGAGTAGATGTTGTTTTCAAGGTGTGAACATCAAATCTTGGTGGTAGTGCTACTAGAAACTTTTCTAGATATCGTTGGGGATCATTTTCCAAACATTCATCCATAAAGGATGCAAATTCAAGATCTTGTACTACAACATCTATGTCTTCAGTAAAGATTTGACCATGTGCGTCTCTAGTGACGTGTTTGTTAAGAAAAGTTTTGTGTGGTCTTTCTTTCCCTTATGGTTGGCTTCTAAAAGGATTGACAAATTCATTAGGGTTTGACATTGTTCTATGTTCCTTTTGAGACCTTGTTTCAACCATGAAAAGTTGCTCAAAATGGGGTAATGCAGACTATGTCTAAAAACTGATATGTCCTATTTCTATGTTTTTTTGGATTTTCTGAATATAAAGGATGATGCTAAAAAATTTCTAAACATGACCTATATTAAAATGGCATATGCTAGGATGGAAAATATGAAAAATCGCAAGTAGACTATGATGGTAAATGATTCTAATATGGGTATAACCTACCACCTATGGAATAAATCCAAGCAATGATCTAACTTTAACAAGGAACTTGATTGTAGGACAAAGATAGTTTGACAAGGTGAATTTCCCAAACTAGACTATTGAGCTAGAAAGATTCACAAATAGGATAATAGTGACTAGGTTCAATGATAGTGACAAATTGGAGCATGAACATATCCAATGATGTGGAAAGTTATTATTATCTACGATATGCAACTTCCTAGGAATTGTCTAAATGTATGCAACCTAGGATGACTAGTGCTAAGACGTATATGACAACTAATAATGCAAGGTTTTTGAGAAAATTTTCTAGTTTATGTCCAAGGTTCATCGTAAGAAAAAAAAATGAAAAGGAAAGTTATGCTTTCAAACTCAGTTTGCAATTTTTGAAGTTTTTTGTTGACAGTCAATTACAGTTCGCTTCGTAGATGTGTTGATATTTTTGACAGATGCGGTTTAAGTTGTAGATGCGATGAATTGACTAAACTAGGTTTCAGATGTTGACAAGAAATTGTGGCTTTCGAACAGATGCAGTTTACTTTATGGCAGATGCGACTCAGTTGATTAGATGCAACTCGGAATATGGACTTTGTGAAACTAAACCTATTGACAAACACTTGCTGCTTTTCATTTCATAGATGCAGCTTGTAGATATACATGTGGCTTGAAATACAATACTTGTGGCTCAAAAACTAGACTCTTTGAAACTAAAAATTGTTGACAGACACATGCGACATTTAGTTTAATAATTGTGACTCTTTAAGATAGATTTGATTCTGAAAAATGACAGTTGCAGTTTTCTGAAGATGATGTTTTGACTGACTCCATTTAATGATCAATTTTTTGATGAATACAGCAAAAAGAAAGCATAGAATACAAAGTGTTTTCAGTTTGAGGTGTTGAATCTATTAAAACTAGAAGACGATTACAACCTAGGATGTGTTGGATAGTATTTACTGAGTTCTTACTTGGATAAATCCAACTACGCATATTCAATGTTGATGACTAGTATCTTGACCCCACTGGCTCCCCTCCACTACACTCACTTATATGGGGCAGCCAAGCTACTCTACCCATGAAAATCCCATGGCATACATTTTATCTCAACACATGAACCATAAGAATGTAAGATGGCTTCACAAGTCCGAACCTGTTGCACTAGCAAATAGAAAGGATTTTGGAAAAACTACAACATGGCTTTTAGTAAGGGCATTCCATTCATGGGGCACCATCCAGTACGGTGAGAGACCATTTTTTCCCTTCTCGTTGGAACAATGAGCATGATTTCTAGGGTTTCCCCCCAAAATCCAATTTTATATACCGGTTGGAAGTCACTTGGCATCTAGCATGCTACCGGTTTGGGTCATCTTGGGGTAGGTACTTTTTCCCACCAAGACAGACCCAAGTTCTAAAGTTAGTAACCATTTCTCTTACACCTAGGATCGCATGAATGCACAAGGGGAGAGGATACTTCAATATACCAAATTGTGGGGTTCTAAACTAAACATGTATCTAGACATGAAATACACTGGTTAATTTTAAACCTAAATGACAATTATCTATCTACCAAACACAAAGCTTTTAAAATAAAATAAACAAATCAATGTCTTCTCATAAGGTCATGCATGCAACTGATTAGTAATTTATCTTGTCTTCGGCTTTCATCCTGCAGAAAAGAAGATGTTATTGCTTTTTTTTGGTATTCTACACTTCATCCTACAAAAACTAAGTTATCCCCCTAAACACAGCTGCAAACAAAACATTAGCGAAAAAAAAAAAGACAAAACTAAAAAATAAAATCGTGAAAAAATGGAAGTTAATAAAAAATGAAAAGAAATTTTACCAAGCAGATGTCGCGTTTAAACTCACAGATGCATCATGATGTTGAAATTCGGATGTACTGCGATGCTGACAGTTGGATGCGGTGTAGTGTTTACAGTCGGATGTGGTGCAAAAGTAACGGATGTGGCTCGTGTTGTCAGATGCATTGCAGGATGTGTCATATGCGGATTGTGAGATCAGATGTGTCATTTCTTCAATCAAATGCAGTTTTCGTATGATAACTACAAAACAAAAAATGGAAGGATGAAAAAAAGTCGCAAAGTTTGAAGCGTGATTCACGTCGGGTTCACCAAATGTAAGATAGAATAAAGGAAATCTACATAGAAAGATGGTTAAATCTAATATAACAAATATTAATCTAAATCAAACAACTAAGAACGAATAAAAATGAACAAAACAATAAAAATGATAACTAGAATAGTCTCACTGAATATGCGTCCACTTCTTTGAATTATCTTGATTGTCCTTCTCCATTTTGGTGTATCAGTATTCTTGCCCTTAGATTTTCAGTATTGATGCAAGCATAACCTAGATGTATTGTCTAAGATAAATATCGAAGATAATAGGTTCTTCTCAAAAGTATTGACTTCGGGAGGAGGACTAATGACAACTACAGGTCAATTTATAGAACTAGGTTTTTGAACGATCGACTCAGATTCGAAAGAGAGATCAACGATCGAGATTGATGAATGTCATTCGGTGTGAGTTCTATGTCAGTTAGAATGTGAGTTAGGAAATTTTTTAGGATAAAGATTAAATTAGAACAATAACTTAATCCTGTGTCAAGACTGTTCGAAAATAGAAAGAACACAAGTTCAAGATTAAATAAATGATTTAACCTTCAGTGGTAGGTCTTCAAAAATAGAAGAAATAGACATTGAATGAAAAAGATAAAGTTAGAACTCGAAGAATAATTTGTTCGAGTGCACACATGAATTAATTAATTAAATAAAGATATTTAATTAATAAATATGTTCATGCATATGAGTTAGAACTAGTTAACTGACTAGTTGTGATAGAGAGTCCTTTCATAGAGATGATCAATTATCGAATCCAAAGATAGCTGACGGATTTAAATAGATCTTGAGTCAAATGGTGAGTGAATGATTAGATAACTAGATGGTAGAAGAATGTGACAAAAACAATTAATTATGAATTAAATGTTAATTTGATTCAACATTCGAAAATTGAAAGATTTAATTAAATAAATTATGTTATTTATTTAATTGATTGTTGAAAAGGATTAATTGAATAATTAAATAATAAATATTTAATTATAGTTGAAATATGACAAAGGGGTTAATTAAATAATAAATTATTTAATTAAGAAGGAGAATTAGTTAGTTAGCAACATAATTAAATAAATTTGATTTATTTAATTAATCAAAGTTGAATAAAGGTCATAATAAATTAATTAAATAATTAACATTATTTAATCATGACCATGGATACTAGATAATTATGTCAAAAGTGGTACTCGTGGGCCTAGACCAATTTTTCAGTGTCTACATCCCTTATTCATATGGAGGTGTTTGATGTCCCCAATACCCCTCCTATCATTAACCCTTCTAGTCCCCATAATTCCCCTAAACTGCATTAATTTTGTGACTATCAATGTCTAGTATGACATCCTCAACCCGCTTCTTAGTTAGCTTATTATTGCCAAGGAAAAAATATAGGTTCTAGAAAATAAGATGCTTGACCGGTATGCTTTGTGGTTGGTGAGGTTGAGGACAATGGGAATTGGGATATATTTTCCTCCCTTGCTAATTTGTTTGACTGATGGACCAATTGGGACAAGGAGGTGGACGAACTTAGATCCCTTATGGGCATAGTGGAGGATAAAATGAAATTGCATAAGGAGATTGCTACTATTCACAACAACCAAGACAAAACTATGTAATATCTCCAAGAGATTATTGATTATAGAAAGGATATGATGAAGAATATTACTCTAAGTTCATCTAGGTTTTCCAAAAATAAATAAGGAATAGTCATGAAAGAAGGGTGTTTGAGAGTGGTCTTGATGATAGTCATGCATAGAAAAAAGGTGAGGTGGTGGGTATTTTGTCTTAGGAAATTGCCATGGAGATCTAGTCTATTCATAAGAGACCCCTATCATTTGAGGAGAAGCTTCATTTCTTGGCTAATGAGTGGTAGACAATTAGTGGTCTCAGTTTTCTTGGAGACTAGTAACTGTTTCGGTCCCTTACTTTTTTTTCTCTATGTGTTATTTTTTCTTGTTGGTTAGTTATTTGTTTCTTTTGTTTTTTCTTTATGGGTATTTCACTTATTGTGAACCCCTTGTTTGGCCTCAATGGATATTTTGTAAATGGGTATGACCCCTTCCCTTTTTAATCTAATCAAAAAATTGGTTGTGATCATACTATTACTTCCACATTAAATTATATTTTGTAGAGATGTTGAGTATATTTCTCCTTGCAAAATGTGTGAAATGGCTCCCAAACTACACAACACAACTATGTTTATAATCTCTCCCTTTACATCAACCCCTCTTGCAAATATTTATATAAAATTATTCAAGCAAGTTATATCCAACACAAACTTTCTCTACAAGATCAAGATCATCTTAATCACTTTAATTAGAGGGTTTGTAGATTTTGTAGTATAGAGAAATGTATCCCTATACATTTTCACACTTTTCTTGGGCCCTCCTAACTAAAATGGACCTAATAATTCCTTAATGTTGTGTTGAAAAATGTGTTCTTTTATATTTTTACACTTTTTTTGGAGCCTCATTATTGAATTGGACTTAATTATGCCTTAATAAGCCCTATTTTATATCTATGAGCCTAATAAATTACATTTTCAAAAGGGGAAAGCCAGAAAAAATTAATGTCAACATATAATTAAACACCTTGAGCAATGTGTGTTCTAGGAATAGGGACCTTGGATCCATTCACCCATGGGTGATTGCATCCTCCCTAGGCCTTGGAAGCCATTTAAAAAAAAAAAAATTGGTGGTATTTTTAACATTCCAAATTCAAATTTCAAATGTCGGCTTGTCATGTTTAAATTTTGGGAAATTAAGGATACATATCTATAAATACAAGGTTATTTTATCAAATCAACATTAGATTTGGAGAGATCAATTACAACAGCCAAGATTATTATCAAAGGTGTCCAAGAGAAGATTTATTCATCATTTTTTTCAACATTCAAGATCTCAAGAAACATGTCAAAGTTATGTTCATTCATGCATGTTTTTGGAGCTAAAATTGTGATGTAGGCTTCAAGATTCAAGTTCAAGCATTCAAAGAATCATTTCATGTATCAAGATCCACATCAATTGAATCTATTTCATGTAAGATCAAGATCAACATTTCAATCCTCCTAAGTCTTATTCAAGGGTTTTGATGCAGGAGCATCCTTGGTTCTTAGCAATCTTACATCAACCAAAAATATTTTCATTCGGTTTTTGTTCTTGCTCAGTTCTTTTCCAGTTCAAGTTGGTAGATCTGGTGTTTCATCATGTTTTCTCACTAGATCTCGCATACCTATAGTTTTATTGTGGACATACTCAATTACCCTATTCCAATTTTTCAGCTCGATTGGATCTTGTTTCGATAAGTTATCGCTTTTAGAGTATGTGACAGTTTTTGGAGCTAGCCCTTGAATAATTTCAAAACCTAATAGCTAGTTGGATCGATCATGGATATTTTCCATGACTTGTGAATCCTCATGGTGTGTTTAGATTTGTTTTATGGAGTGTTCTTGATCTTTCACTTAGGTCCACACTTCATAATGCACATCCACCATGGAATAATTTCATATTTGAGGCCGACCTATTCTTGCACACATTACATTTTTCTTCATCAAAGATTGTAATGATCTTGGTCGACACAAATGTTTCTAGACTCACAGTTATGATTTAAAGATTGTAATGATTCATTAGGTTAGTAGAGAACATGAATGAAGTAGAATAGGATGTATATAGAGTTTGATTTGTAGGATTTTCACTCGCATATATGAGATCCATATTTTGAGCATATTGTAATCAGGCCTATGAGCCAAATCTGTACACCCAGATGTAGCTGACTATATGTAATTGGATTTCCTGATAATAAGAGTGTTTCTATCTACATTTGCCTCCAAATTTTGTGTTGCTTATATTGTGTTGCTCCAATTGCATGACTCAGATTGTTCTCTTTGAGAACCCTCCTACCGTGACTACACCAAACTGGTATCAGAGCGAGATTCGTTCGTTACAAGATTATCAAAGCTTGCAAAGTCTTGTTAAAAATTTGTTGTGGAGTGGGGGACTAAGGATCCGACCTACATATGCAAAAAGACTTGTGTAAGGATGGCGGGAAGAAGGAATGGTAGAGGAAATGGAGCATGTGGAAATGTAGACCCTGCTATAATGGAGATGTTGAGAGGAATTTCTACTAGATTGGAAGTAGTCGAAACAGCCTAGAGGAAGGTCAACTAGTTGAGGATGTAAGTGATGAAGAAGTAGAAGAACAAGAAGAATTTCCAAGAGAAGAGCAACCTAGCCTAGATCAGGGAGAAGAGAGGTTCATAAGAACCCTAACTAGAGTGAATACTAGGCCACATTTTAATCCACCAGATTATAATGGTAAGTTGGATTCAAATGAATTATTAGATTGGATAACAAAGATGGAAAAGTACTTTGATTTTGAAGGTACCCCAAAAGATAAGAAGGTGAAATTAGCTTGTACAAAGTTGAGAGGACATGCATCCCTTTGGTGGGAACATTTGTAGATAGATCATAGACAAAGAAAAGGAAAGGAGAAGATAAGATCATGGGATCGGATGGTGAATAAGTTGAAGACAAAATTCATGTCTGTTGACTATCAGATTAGTTTGTTCAAAAAGCTGCAAAATCTGAAATAGAAAGAATCAAGTGTGACAGAGTATACTATGGAGTTCTATAAGTTGAACATCAGATCTGAACATTTGGAGGATGAGATTGAACAAGTATCCAAATATTTTAATGTTTTGAGCACATCTATACAACATGAGCTTAGTTTGATTAAGCTTTTGAGTGTGGAAGAAGCATATCAATGTGCCCTAAAAGAAGAAGAGAAGCTAAACAAAATACTTGAGTAGAGACAAAGAGGAAGAGGTGGAATATTTTAGAGAGGAAGAGGATATTTCCTAGATCATAACAAAGATAAGGAGGTCAGTAAGAATGCAAATTTATAATGAGGAGATGATAGAAACTCTTATAGAAGAGGAGGATATGGTAGTTATAGAAATTAAGGATATAGAAAAGATGACAAAGGATAGGAGAAAAGAGTATTCAGGGGAACTTGTTTCAAATGTGGTGGAGAAGGACACAAATCCTTTGAATGAAAACAAGGAGAGACAAAAAAAAAGGATGAGAAAAATAGAAGAACATAATTTATTGAGGAGAATCATGTTGGATCACCCAATCACCCAGAAGAAGGAGAAGTATTGGTAAATAGGAGAGTATTGTGTCAAAGTGAATTAGAGAAAGAACCATTGCAGAGAAAGGATTTTTTCAGGACCAGATACAAGGTAGATGATAAATGTTGTAAAGTAATCATTTGCAATGGAAGTTTAGAGAACCTGGTTTCTAAAGAAATGGTGACCAAATTGAAGTTGGAAAGATTGAAACACCTCAAAACCCTATCAAATAGCTTGGATTCCAGATGAGCATAAGATACTAGTAAGTGAACAATCCTTGGTGAAATTGAAGATAGGAAATTACCATAATGAAGTTTTATGTGATATTATTCCTATGGATCTATGTCATATTTTTTGGGAAGACCTTGGTAGTATGATAGACAGGCTATTCATGATGGAAAAAAGAACATCTACACTATTGTTGCTAATGGGATGAAACAAATTTTGTTACCCTTGGAGGATGTTTCTAAAGTTGGAGTTTGCACCAATGCTAGAATTTTTTTGGTTGATGGAAGGAGATTTCTAGATGGACTAAGGCATGAGAACATGTGTTATTCCTTGGTTCCTAAGAGGGTTGAAGATTTGAAGCATGTAGAAGGAAAACCTGAGGAGATAAAGGAATTACTATCATAGTATGAAGTTATCATTTTAGATAATGTACCTAATGGATTTCCACCTATAAGGAGTATTAGTCATTACATGGATCTAATTCTTGGAGCTATATTTCCTAATAAAGTAGCACACTAGATGAGACTGGCAGAGAATGAAAAATTGAACAAACAAGTACAAAAATTGTTGAGAAAAGGTTTGATCAGAGAAAGCTTAAGTCCTTGTGCAATACCTATTGTACTAGCACCTAAGAAGGATGGAGAATGAAGGATGTGTTCAGACTCTAGATCCATAAACAAGATCACAGTGAAGTATAGATTTCCCTTGCCTCAGATGGATGAGATTATGGACTATTTGAGTGGAGCTAAATACTTTATAAAAATATAGATTTGAAGAGTGGATATCATCATATCTAAATAAGAGAAGGAGATGAGTGGAAAATGCATTCAAGACAAATGAAGGATTGTATGAGTGGTTGGTAATGCCTTTTGGATTGACAAATACACTGAGTACTTTCATGAGGTTGATGAATGAGGTACTGAAGAAATTCTTGGGTAAGTTTGTGATCGTTTATTTGGATGACATCTTGATTTTTAGTAAGACTAGAGAAGAACATTTGTTGCACATAAGACAAGTTTTACAGAGGTTGAGAGAAGAGAATTTGTTGATTAACATCAAGAAGTGTAGTTTTGTGAAGGAAGAGCTAGTATATCTAGGATCTGTGATATCAGTGGATGGATTGAAGATGGATCTTAAGAAGGTAAGAAATATTGTTGAATGGCATAGACCTAAAAAAATTAGAGAGGTACAAGATCATTTCATGGATTGGCTAGTCTTTACCAAAATTTCATTAGGAATTTTAGTTCTATTTGCAGCCCTATGAAAAAGACAATGAGAGGAGATAAGAAGGATTTAAGATGGACATCTAAAGCAGACAAGAGCTTTGAGTTGTTGAAAAAGAAGGTGACTGATCAACTTGTGTTGGATTTACTAGACTTTGATAAGGTATTTTAGGTAGATTGTGATGCAAGTGGAAATGCAATTGGAGCAGTGTTAAGTCAAGAAGGAAGACCAGTAGCTTATTTCAGTGAGAATTTGAATGATTCTAGGAGAAGATATTCAATGTATGATCAAGAGTTCTATGCCATAGTTTAAGCTTTGAAGAAGTGGAGACATTACTTGTTATCTAAGGAGTTCGTGTTGTACATGGATCATCAGACTTTGTAGTATTTGAATAGTCAAGGTAAGTTAAATAAGAAACACATGAGATGGGTGGAGTTCTTGTAGAGTTATACTTTTGTTTTGAAAAATAGGAGTGGAAAGTCAAATAGAGTTGTTGTTGCTTTGAGTAGGAGAAGGAAATTATTAACATAAATGAAAGTGGAGGTATTAGGCTTTGAGGAATTGAAGAACTTGTATGAGGAAGACCCATATTTTTTAAAACCTTGGAGAGCATGTAAAGATCCAGTTTTGAAGGATATAAGTCAATGGTTAGATTATTTCATTCAGGAGGATATGTTGTTCAAAGGAAATTAGTTGTGTATACCCTAGATTTCAATGAGGGATAACTTGGTGAAAGAGAAACATAATGGAGGATTGGTAGGAAATTTTGGAATTGATAAAATAGTAGCATTGGTAAGTGAGAATTACTTTTGGCCACAAATTCATAAGGATGTTAGGAAGTTTGTACAGAGTTGCAAAGCTTTTCAAGTTGCAAAAGGGAGTAGTTAGAATGTTGTATTGTATAAACCTTTGAAAATACCAGAAAGACCTTGGGAGGATATTAGCATGGATTTCATACTTGGTCTACCTAAGACACAAAGTGGTAATGATTCAATATTTTTGGTAGTGGATAGATTTCTTAAGATGGTACATTTCATACCTTGTAAGAAGACAAAAAATTCAGTACATGTAATAGATTTGTTTTTCAGAGAAGTGGTTAGATTGCATGGATTACCTAGGAGTATTGTTTCATATAGAGATACAATTTTTGTTGGTTATTTTTGGAGGACATTTTGGAAAAGTTGAAGATAGATTTTAAGTTCAATTCTACTTTTCACCCATAGACTGATGGACAGACAAAGGTTGTAAATAGGAGTTTGGGAATTTTTTTTATATGTTTGGTTGGAGAGAATACTAGAAGTTGGGATTTAGCCCTTGCACAAGAAGATTTTGCCTACAATAATTCAGTGGATAGAAGTACAAGAAAGACACCTTTTGGGATTGTTACTGGAGTTCATCCTAGAGGTATATCAGAATTAAGAGACATCAGTAAGGAAGATAAAAGGAGTGCAGAAGCAAAATAATTTTCAAAACATATGAAGACAACTCATACTCAGGTGAAGCAACATTTAGAAAACATGAACCAGAAGTATAAGGAGAAAGCAGATGAAAAGAGGAAACACAAGGAATTCAAATTTGGAAATGAGGTAATAGTATATTTGAGGAAGGAAAGATTCCTTGTTGCAACATATAGTAAACTGAGGATGAGGAAGTTTGGACCCTATAGGATTTTGAAGAAGTTTGATTCAAGAAATTCATATGAAATAGAATTACCAGATGGCATGGATATATCACCTATATTCAACATTGTAGATCTATATCAGTACCATGAATCAGAATTCAATGAAGACAATAATTTTTTTTGGAAGAACAGCTTCCTAAACAACAATTAGATGAGATAGGAGAGGTTTTGGATATCAGAGATGGGAGAAAGACTCGTGGAAGACAATATAAAGAATATTTGGTAAAGTGGAAAGGTAGACTAGTGGAAGACAATATAAAGAATATTTGGTAAAGTGGAAAGGTAGACTAGTGGAAGATTCTTCTTGGATCTCTCAGGCTGAGGTAGACCGTATTGGTTTTCCTTGGGCCCCAACAAAGTGAGGGACTCACTTTTTACTAAGCCCAGATGTCTGATGCAGGAGCATCTTTGGTTCTTGGCAATCTTACATCAACCAAAAATATTTTCATTTAATTTTTTTTCTTGCTTAGTTCTTTTCCAGTTCAAGTTGGTAGATCCAGTGTTTCATCGTGTTTTCTCACCAGATCTCGTGTACCTATAGTTTTATCATGGAAATGCTCAATTAACTTGTTCCAAGTTTTCAACTTGATTGAATATTTTTTTGGTAAGTTATCAATTCCAGAGTATGTGACAGTTTTTAGAACTGGCCCCGAAATAATTTCAAAATGTAATGGCTACTTCAATCGAATGCAGATTTTTTTCATGACTTGCGGATCCTCGTGGTGTGTTTAGATTTTTTCTATGGAGTGTTCCCAATATTTCACTTAGTTCCAAAATTCATCATGCCATCCACCATGGAATAATTTCATATTTGAGGTCGACTTGTTCTTGCACACGTTACATTTTTCTTCATCAAAGATTATAATGACCTTGGACGATGTGGATGTTTCTAGACTCACGGATATGATATAAATATTGTAATGAATCATTTGATTAGAAATGAACATGAATGAAGTATAATAGGATGCATATAGAGTCTAATCTATAGGATCTTCGCTCGCATATATGAGCATTGTATTTTGAGCATATTGTAGTCAGGCCTGTGAGCCCAATCTGTAAGCTCAGAAGTGGTTGAATATATGTAAATGGATTTCCTGATAATAAGAGTGTTTGTATCTGCATTTTCCTCTATATTTTGTGTTTCTTTTGTTGTGTTACTCTAGCTACATATCCTGGATTGTTCTCTTTGAGTACCCTATGATCGTGACTACACTAGGTTTGATGAGTTGCAAAAAAGTGTTGTTCATTCATCTTTATTTTCATGCTTTCATTATTTCAATTCAAGGTTTAATTACCAAAATGGGGTTTGAAAAAGGAAAGCCCCCATTCACCAAAAACAAATAATTTCCCCCTCTTTTGTATATTGTAGATTTTAGGTTGAAGGAAAATTGAAGATTGGAGATCTCCAAAGTGAAAAATTACAAAAGTTGCAAAAGTTGTCAAAGTTGCAAGAAAAGTTTTCAATATCATAGAAACTCGGATCCCAAGCTCATTTTTAATTATTTTTGCATGAAAATAATGGGAAAATTCATCTTAGATTTGTCTTTAGGGGCTCCTGAAAATTGAGTTCAAAAAGCTATCTCAAGACCCATTTTCCATTTTTTGATAGGGGGGTCCTAGACACTTTGCAACTAACTAGGACACCTTGCACACAATTTTGAGGTAAGTTTTAATCATCATCCATTCATCCTATTTGCAAAAAAATGATTGTTTCTATCAGATCTATTCTTCATCTACATGAATCGGGTCTTAAGTTACATATTCCCAAAAGTGTTGTTTGAACTTTACCACAGACCACACACACACATAAAGGACATTACTAGATCTTCCATAGAATTGACTCACCCAAGGGATGAAATTTGATTCTATATTAGAGGATGATCTCATTTCTTGGATGAAATAGAAGAAGGTAGGCTAATCACACTGCATTTTTCCCTTTCTATTTATAGTAAGTTTGGTGAAACATTACAAATTTAGTATAAAACTTTATGTGTGGTGAACCTTTTCCCTTTTTCTATGTTTCATTATGGTGAACTTGACTATTTGAACATTCTTATTTTTTATTTGCAGTGCATTCAAACACTAGATCTAGGATTTGAATTAATTTATTGCATTTAGGGTTTCTAAATTTTCCATAAAGTCACTTTGCATTTTAGGTGTTGTTACACCCCATTGTGTTACTACTTATTAACTTTTACCTAGTTGGGTGAAAATTATTGGAATGAGTGTATTTATGCTTTATGTGTTTTATAAATACAAATAATAAATTTTGATTCAATTTGATGTTATGAAATGTCTTGATTATGAAAATATATGATGCAAGTGAATATATTGATTTCAGCTAACTACTATTGCAAAGTGTAAAGTTGGTTGCGGGTAAAGTATCAAGCTTCCTAAAGAGAGGGGAAGTATCACCCAGGGAGAAGAACTTGGTCTGGTAACCTTTGAGAAAAGACCTACACTAAGATTTCAAACAAACACACTTCTAGTTTGGTCAAGTCAAGAAAATAGTTAGGGAATAGTAAGTTATCCTTAGTCTTTATTGTATTTATATTTGTGAATGTTCTTGCTTAGGAGATCAAGTATTGAGTCTCTTTGATTATATGAGTTCTTCTTTGTGTTTTTTTGATTGATGAAATATATGTGTAATATGTATATACATGTGTATATGCATGTGTGAATGGAAAACTCATGCACATGATTAAACACATGCATAAGAATATGTAGATAGGCATGTCTATGCATGCCCATGTAAGGGTTGCCCATATACATGGGAATGTCATACACACAAGGTGAGATACACATACATATATATAAATACCATGTATATATGTCAAACAATATGAATATGAATATGTGTGTGTAAATATAAGGTGTGTTATATATGTATATATATAGTATATAAGAATATTTGTATACACATGTATTAACCAACAAGTATGTATTGAAGAAATGGATATGTCTATACTAGTACGTTAATATAATTGTAAATATGTATATGCATATATACACATAAATCTAAATATATATATATATATATAAAATTGTATATATATATATATAATCATTATGTATTTTTAATAATGATATCATTGGATTACTTAACTAGCATGTAGCATTCAAAATATAGTGTATGCTATGATAGTGCACAACATGGTAAATATAGGGCTAGCATCATAGATAGTGCATATGTATATTATCAAATGATGCTTAAAGTGATGTAATATTAAATGGACAACATTATACCAATAAAGTGCTCAAGTTACTATTACTTCCTACATGTAATCTGGGTTGCATAGACTTTGTCAAAACAAGTAGTAGTAAATATGCATGCGTAGAAAAAGTTGTTGGACACAAGGGAACACTGAGAGGGGGGGTGAATCAATGTTCTTAAAATATTAGCATTATTAATCAGATATTAAAACCATTTCAATATTCAACCAAAATAAAGATACAAACACTTAAGGAAATCATCCACAACACCATAACACAAGGATTTTTGTGTGGAAACCCTATTAGGGGAAAAACCATGGTGGAGGTTAATTCACAATTTGAGTACTCAAATAAATTTTTTACAAAATAGAACACACTTGCATTCAGACACACTTCCTAGAGCTCACTGCTCAAAGGGAAGGCTCATTTCCTTACAAAAGTTCAAATTAAAACCATCTAAAGGTTGAACTAAGATAGTAGCATCTATTCATGCTAGGTTACAGTTATGGTGAAACTCATAGCTAAGATTCTAAGTCTTGTGTTTGACTCTAAACATCACTCTGCTCTGCTCTGCAGTTTTCTACTCTTTGCATCACATAGATAAATTCGCAATATAACTTTGCTAAATTTCACACTGCACATTGATATAATTCACATTCCACACATTCGCTCTATTCGCTATCTACTCTATATATCAAAATGATGAAACTAATCTCATATATATATGTGCTATCAAAGATTTGATCATTTATATGTCGGCTTGATAAAACATAAAGTGCTTTTCAACTATCGACTAGATCCTTAATTAAATATTTATGTGTATCCTCCAAAGTTGGTTAAGTAATAGAGAGGACCCAAATAAACATAATCGAGCATGAAAAAATTTAATTAATTACTCCTTATACACCTACAATTACTATATTTGACAAGTCATCTTTCTAGCATAGATAGCCAAAATATTTGTGCACCGGATCTCCTAGATCTCATACCAGTGAATGTTCATCAAGATATTCCATGAATGAGGTATTACAAATATCAAAAAACCTTCCTCTAAGATCCATATCCTAAAATAATAGTCTTTTGAAGTGATTGGATTGATATCTTTTCCTTTAATCAGATGTCTTGTTCTTCACTTTATTTTGTCAGTGTAAACCTAAACTAGATTGTAGATTGGATGCATGACTTAGGTTGCCATCAATGAAAAAACATACAATCCATATGCCAACAATCTCCCCCTTTGGTATTTATGGAAACACTTAGTGAAAAAGGACTAAGTGTCAGAATCATTATAAGTATGTTGCCAGACTTTACTACTCTCTCTCCCTTGGGCTTTAAAAATTTCCAAACATAGCTCCCCCTAAGATTGATGAGAAATTTTTCACTAGACTCTCTCCCTCTTTGACATCAATGACAAAGCATGGAAGCCATATGCCAAAAAGACAAAACATGTTTTCAAAATCTCCAAAACTTCAAAATTGATTCAAAACTTATGAAAAAGAGTTAGAAAATTATCTTATGATTTTCCTTCATTTTCGGAAGGAACTTATTCCAAGCATTTATTATGATCCCAATGATTATAATCATGTTGTTATTCTTGGATGTCTTGTTGACGATTTCAGTTAGGGATTATAGAATTGTAATTGCTTCCTCTAGATTTTCACCTTTCCTTAGTATCTCAACCATTTGTTCCAATCTGCATTTGGCTAGATCCTTCACCTTCCAAAAAGTATCCACAAGTGTGCTCTTGGTGAATTGAACTTTGGTGTGTTCAGACTATAGCTCTTAAATTCTTTTCCTGATGGTTCCATCCTGATCCTGAAACATGTCAAATCTTTTTCCAATCCCATTCAACTCTGTTTCAATCTGCTCTAATTTATCTTTGTATTTTCCAACTGCATGAGGCCAATAGATGCAATAGTTGTAGATTTTATTAGTTTAACTTATGCATTTCCTCAACTCATTCATTTTCTTCTTCAATTTGGTAAGTGATAGCCTGAACTTCCCCTTCAAATGAGAGATAACTTCACTTTATTCTTTGTCTTTATCCTCAGAGTTCATTATTTCTTTATTGCATTCAATAATTTCTTCAAGTAGGATTTTCTATAAACTTTCCAATTTGATCTTGTAGTGATCAACATGAGCATTTAGTACACTCAGAATCATGTCCTAATCATATGATGGTCTGATAGACCATAAATTATCAATTTTTTCCATTCCACCTTCTTCCTAAACAAGCTGGTGTAGCTTCTCTTTTGTCAGGTCATCTTCTTCATCACTAGCTTCTGACATTTTCTTTTCTGGTTCTTGTTCATTTCCTTGTGGATCCTCACTTTATTCATCAAATTCTTTGTCTAGAATATCCATAATTTACTTTCCTTTTTCTTTTCCTTCAATTCTAGGAATCTTTCATTTCAGAGGGCTGTATTCAATAGTTTATTTTTCTCTTTTTTACTCTTTCTCCATGCCACCAAAAGAGGAACCAACTTCAATTGTTCTGATCAAAATGGAAATATTGACTGAGCTAGACTTTCCAAGCACATTATTAAAGAAATTTTCAAATTCTTGATCACAATCAACCAAGCTCTTAGAATATGAGTATATTTGTTTGCATATTAGTTCATTTTCTTTCCACACCACATTATTGATCTTTGGCAAACAATTCAAGAAATACATTACTAAACATATAATCAAAGTACTGAACCTAAAAGGGTAGTCTATCTCTTTTGTTAGTTGCACATTCTCCATTAGTCAATCCTTTATCAATCCACATAGGTCAAAGTCCTAAACTTCAACTATCATCTGGTGAGAAATGTAGACTGCACCAGCCGAGGTCGCTCCTTCTCGGTTTTTGAAAAAGACTTTATATGAAATTTTGTGCGCAATGCACTTTGTAACAAGATTCTTGTTTTTCACAATTATTAGTTCCCTATGATCTCCAATTATTTCGGTTAAGGTTTCAACTTCTTTATTCTGGATGGATTTCTTCCTTGGTATATCTCTAACTTTGCATAATCAAGTCAAGTTCTCAATTACTTGCTTCGAAATGATGTAGGGTTTGTCCAGAGTTAATGTGTCATCATGCAATCTATTCAAGATGAATTTAATGAATTTTGTGTTCTCAAAGTACAAAAACTCATTCCAAATATCCAAATTCCTGTGTTTGGCTTCTCTCAATTGCTTCAATTTGTTGGGTAATAATAGATCCCTCATGGAACTAATCTTTCCACTATTGTATTTTTCCAAAATGATTGACCTTTTGATTTGTTCCATTTTATTTTTGCACCTAGTTTTAACAACCGTACACCAAATTATATGAAAATTCTAAAAACAATTGAAATAGCTGATAGATTTCAAGAATTGTTGACGAATTGATTTCACTACTTCGAAATTCTTCTACCAAGTTCTCTCCTTCTTCTCTTCTTTGATGCAAAGTGACAAATGAGGGTTCCAAATTTACTTTTATAGCTCACACACTTGTAATAAATACATTTTCCCTAAGTTTTTCGAGTGTCCTATTTTCTTAGACAACCACAAAATATTATTTTGTCAACTTGTAAATTCTTTGAATTTTCTTGTGAAAGTTTTCAAAAACCTCTGCATATCATTGATACACCTTCTTGATCATCCTTCACATTCTAGTACCATCAACAGACAAGAGAGGAAATATTTTCTTGAAAAACTCCCCCTAGGCTAGTGGCTTGAAATCAATTACCGAAAGAATTACCAGAAGCAGGTTTCGATGCAGAATCATTTCCAGGATCAGACTCATTCTTACTTACCCATGTCTTCTTCATCTGATCTCTTATCTCATCCACAATCACTTTTTATTTTCCTTTGTCATCTTTCTATATATTTTTTCCTCTGTATACCAGACCTCTTATATCCACATTTTTGTTTTTGTAGAATCTTGCAATGTGGCCATATTTATTACAATTGAAGCACACAATATTTCCTTGTCCATACCAATCATTCCATTGATTTCTTCTTGATCTACATTGATTATAAATATGTCCAAATCTTCCACATGTGTAACATTCAACATTCTTTCTATTGACAGGACAATTTGACACATTTCTACATTTGATTGATTTATGACCAAACTTTTTGCTATTGAAACACTGACCAAAAAATGATGAATCTCTTGATTTCATATTACTTCTACACTGAGTAGCCATATGGCTGAATTTATTGCAAGAAAAATAATATCCATCAATTTTTTGAGCATTAGGTTGTCTTACTGGATACCTTCCACCTTTGTTCATCAGGTTTCCTTGTTTGAATCTAGAACTTTCTCCTTTTTCATATCCAAGACCTCTCTTGTCATTTCCACTCTTTTGTCCTTGAGTAAGTTCATCAAGCTTAACTAAACTAATCTTAAACTTCTACCTGTATTCATTTGTAGTTGTAAGTTCATTCTTGAGAATAAAAATTTGTTTACCAAGTTCTTCTTCATTGTTTTTGGATTGTTGTAGTTCTCTTTCCAATGGAGTGAATTCTCCATTTACTCCTCTACATTCATAAAATTTCTCCTTTAGTGAATGAGCAAGGTTCTCCTCATTCTTCTTCCTTTCTTCAATCTCTTTAGTCAGCTTCATCACCATAGATTCCATTTCATGTTTTAGGGTAGCATTTTTCCTGGCAATCTTTTCACATTCTTTAGTTATCTCCTTCAAGGTTTGATTTAGGTGAGAATCATCCATGTTTTCACTTTCTTGTTGCTTAATCTAGTAACATAGATCTTTTCTATTCTCCCTGGATTTAACAATCTGATCCTTCAATGTTTGAATGAATTTCTCAGCATCCCTAAGATTTTCTTTCAATTCCTAGACTTTTGCTTTAGATTGATCAAGGTCATCAAGTGCCATCAAATTTTTTTTGTTGAAGACTGCCAGAGTTCATCACATTTCAAGATCCACCTCAAGCTGCTAAACTTCTTTCAAGGAACCAGATGCTTTGATACCAATTGTTGGACTCAAGTTAACACTGAGAGGGGGGGGATTGAATTAGTGTTTTGCAAATCTTAGCATTATTAATCAGATATTAAAACCATTTCAACATTCAACCAAAACAAAGATACAAACACTTAGGGAAATCATCCACAACATCATAACACAAGGATTTTTGCATGGAAACCCTGTTAGGGGAAAAACCACAGTGGAGGTTAATCCACAATTTGAGTACTCAAATAAAAGTATTACAAAAGAGAATGCACTTTCATTCAGACACACTACCTAGAGCTCATTGCTCAAAGGGAAGGCTCACTACCTTACAAAAGTTCATATTAAAACCATTTGAAGGTTGGACTAAGATAGCGGAATCTATTCATGCTAGGTTACAGTTTTGGTGAAGCTCATAGATCAGATTCTGAGTCCTCTGTCTAACTCTACACTTCGCTTTGCTTTGTTCTACACTTTTTTGCTCTTCACATCACACATAGTGTAGACACTAAAAATTGTCTCATGCTTGTGATTTCTAAATTCTCCATCATTTCCCCTTTTGTCCTTGATAATTAAATAATTTTAATTATTTAATTATTTTCTAAAGTCATAATTCCTCTATTAAATAAATAATTTTAATCATTTAATTAATTCATTTTCTTTTATCTTTATTCCTCCTTGATTAATTAAATAAATTTTATTTATTTAATTACGTCACTAATTAAGTCCTCTTCTCTCTAAAATTAAATAAATTCTTATTTATTTCATTTGGTCCACTCTCTTGAATTTTGAATTAAATCATTATATTTAATTCAAAAGATTCCCTTTGTCTCATTCTTCTATAATTAAATAATATCTTTATTATTTAATTATTCATTAGCCACCTAAATTAAATAATATTTATTATTATTTAATTTCTCCGGCCATCTCTTTTTTGTGCCAATCTTATCTCTTGTCACATGCATTGTCAACCCTTTATTGGATTTTCTAAAAATCAATCGTGTCCATTCATTTCCAATTTGACCTAATGTTGCCCTAAACCTAATTAGGGATTGTCACATGAAATCTTGTCCACTGATTTTAGGCTTGGTCAGCTTTTAATCTCGTTCGTCCATCTAAAATTGCATTTTCTATAAAATATCAATTTTTCTCACAATTTAAACACCACTTCATACCCACTTTGTGATTTTTGAGCACCACTTCATTATGATAGACATTTTATGCTTAGATTTTACTTTGCATTTGTCTTATTAGATTTGATTACTTTTCATAGGCATAGTCTTTTGTCATTCAAATCCTTCAAAACTTGCATAGGACATTGTCATAGATAAATTGCTCACACACTCGATCTGAGGGCAACAATCATACACTGCAAGCTAGAAGGTGTTATGGAGGTGAATCATGGAAGCTTCAATGAATATCTAGTATAATCATTTTTGTTATTTGCTTTCTTTGTACTTCATTATCACTTTGGGTTTTCATGTTTTTCATTTGATTTGATAACCATAGGAAAATAACCCATTGATACATTGGTGAACTTGACATATTTTGACAAATTTTGAATTTTTTTGGAGTTGGATCCTTTTTGTTGCAGGTTTTGTTAGCATTTTATTGTAGGTTTTGCATCATTTTGGGGACAAAACCCTAGTTTTAAAATATTCAACCATATCTCTCAAATGGATACATATTTTTTGAAAAAAAATTTATGCCAGCTGGGGATAATATCAAGAACTTCCAGACCAAAAATCAGATTTTTTGGAGCTTTTTTTAATTTTGTATAAGTTTTTTAGTATTTTTCATGAAAAATCTATTTTGAGAGCACATTGGCGAATTTTTCGGATATCTTTATATTTTAGGAAATCTCTCTAAATTTCATTAGGGGTTTGTTTTTTATATTTTCAATTTGGATGCAAAATGATTAGACAAAAAATAGATCTTTCAAAATTAGGGTTTCACAAAAATTTGCTTATATCTCATAAACGCTTGCAGATCTATTCACAAATTTTCTTTTGGCAGATTTGGAATGCTGTCAAGCACCTTCAATAAAAAAATTAGATTTTTTTGACCTTTTTCAATTTTTTATAATTTTTTTATGATTTTTCATAAAAAATTAATTCTAGATGCAAAACAGCGAATTTCTCGGACTTCTTTACATTTCTTGAAAGCTCTCAAAATTTCAATAAATGTCTGTTGTCTATTTTTTAACTTTTGATGCAAAAAATAGTTCCAAAAATCAGATTTATTTTTACTAACTAACCCTCTAATATTAATGATCAATTATCTTGTTAGGGTTTTGGCTTGGTTGTTGGTTTTGTGAATGTGGAGGAAAAATAAACACTTCAAAGGAAAAATTGGATCAAGTGAAAAAAAAAAAGCTCTAAATTTTCGTGGGTCCAAGACATCTTTTTAGACTACTAACAAGTGGTTTTGTAGGTTTGATTGTCCAAGAATTTTATTTTGAAACCATTTGTGCTTGTTTTAGATTAGAAAACACTTCAATTGGTGCATTAAAAAGAGCATTTCTTGTACCTTGATTGATTTTGTTTGGGATGGTAGGTGATTATGCTCTCACCTTGTGTGAACTAGGTGGTCAAAAAACCAGACCCATCTATTTTTGTGTCACCCCGATTCAATAATAGAAGTATCATCTCCCCTTCCGCACTTGTGTGATCCTGGGTGTAAGAGAAACTGTTATTGACTCTAGGACTTAGGCCTTCCTTGGTGGGAAAAATTACTCACCCTAAGGTGACTCAAACTAGCAATGGAGCTCTTTAGTCAAGCTACCCCCGATTTGTATATAAATGTGAATCTGAAGGGAAAACCTAAGATTACAAGTGTGGATGTGTCATACAGACCAAGTTGTACTCCCCAAAACCCTATTGAGCTTAACCTCTTTGGGATGGAGTTCCTCCTAAACATAGGTTAATCTTGTGCCCCATGTATGGCCACTCAAATAGGGGTCCCAAATTAAAAACTCTTGTGTAGGAAGCCCAAAACCTTCTATTTGCTAGTACAACACCAATAGGTGTAAAGCCTTCCACGTCTACGCAGTCTTTAGTCGAGGTGATCAATCTGCCATGGGAGTTTCATAGGGGTTTGAAGCTTGGTTGGCCTAAGAAGAGGGTGCACTATAACGGGAGCCTGTGCAGCCAAGCTTTTGGATTCACACGCTACTGATATGCGGTTGGGGAAACCCATGTGGAGTCTAGTGAATAGTGTCCTAGCTTAAACATAGGATTGTACTTGTTCTCTTATGTGCTTGATTACTTTTAAAAATATTGTTCTTGCCAAGTGTTTGCTGGATACTGAAACGAAACAAACAACACTCAAACATCTTGAAACACACAATCACACTTTGAACAATTCGGGCTTTTTTACCACACATATCAAAAATTTGACTTTTTTGCATCCTACAACAAACTTGCTGCCTATAGAGACGCAATCGCCTGACGAAAAACCAACCACTGTCTCACACTAGAATTCAAATCCAGACATCTTAGCCTAATATCGGTCATCATTTTTAGAAAGTCTTTGTCAGAAACCAAAATTGAAATTGCTCGAAACATCCATCATTTCCATTCATTAGCTTGCATTTTAACCATAAGTTTAAAATTTCCAAATTTTAGGTGCATTCCCTAAGCATCATACTCATCATTTTTTGCATAGATTTTTCCTTAGGATTCATCTTGGCAAACTTTGGATTAGGCCAAATCTACACACTTTGCAAAAACCATTGTTTTCAAAACTAGGTTATCTTGGGACTTGGTCATTGTTCCTCTTTTCGGTCATTTTCCTTTTTGTGAGAACCTCCAACTCAATTGTTTAGTTAGGTAGGCTCACTCATCATTTTGACCTTGTCATTTAGTCCCTTTAGCAAGTCCCTTTTGATAACCAAAATTGAGACATAAGTCAAGCTTAGAGTGGTTAGGCAAACCTTTGTCCAAATTTTGTCTTCATTTTAAACTTAGACTTTGCATTGTCCACCTCTAGTCCTCATTTTGAACCTAGAATTGGCTTTAATCATCTTAGTCCTCATTTGACACTTTGGCTTTGACAACCTTGTCATCTTGCATCAATCAGTTCCTTAGAAAACATTATTGCATTAGCATCCTTTATCAAAAATCCAAAAACATAGTCTTGCATTGTCATCCTTTATCCAAAAATACAAAAACATAGGCTAGTTTCATCCTTGAATTTAGTTTTCATTTTCATCACTCTCATTTGAGAAATTCCCTTTTATGGTGGAAAGTAGACTCCAAAGAAAGAAAAGACAAATGGAAAACTTTGGACAAGATTCTAATTCCAATGTCACCAATCATACTTATGACCCAAATTGGACTTTTGATGACCCATTTAGTGACAAAACTACTCAACCTCTTATGACCATACCATCCTCATCAAACACCCCTTTTGAACCATTCTTACATAAGGATGAATATGGACAAATACTTGAGGAAAACCTAGAGCTAGCAACACAAGATCCTGAGGCCGCCTATTTCGTAGAACAAATGGTCTTATATTACAAAGCTAGATATTTAGCCATACTTTTAAGTCAAGGAGCTAAATTACCTCGTGGGTTTGACATTAATACTTTGAGATTGCCATCTCCTGACCATAATTCCAACAATACGAATAAGATGTCTAATAGTGCTCAACCTCCAAACAACACAAACAATACCTTTTTTGATGCTACCTCGCTAACTATCACACTGACCATGAGTGCTACCTCCAATATTTCAAACAATTCCAATTCAATCAATGCTACATCCATTGGAGGAACACAATCCTTCACATTGCCTAGACACTATCCACAAAATTGTCACAATCGGTTGGAGCCACCTTTGGGTCCTCATGTAATACCCCTCCGTTTTGCCTTCTGGTTGGACTGTGTGTCTTTGTGTGGGTATGTTGCTTTGATGTGTTTCTAGTTATTTAGATGTTATCTTTATTCCATGCTTTGGATTAGCATAGTGGATATTCGAATTAAAGATGTTTATGCTTTGGATTATACTAGCATGTTAGAATTGTCAGTTATTTGTAGTGTATTGGTGAAAAGGACGGTATCGCATCACTCGCTTGCGAGTGCCCTACGATCTCGTGATTTCCTCTTCACGGTGTGTATTTTATGCTGGATACATTATATGTGTGGTTACTTGATTTACAGGTTGATAGGTACAGGACATCGACTCCACCTAGTTTCATAGGTGAGAGCATGTTCAATACCCAATGGTATTTGATTGGGAGATAGTAGCTAGGTTTTCGTGCCAAGTTGTCACCCTAGTCCTTGTATGTCGTTAGTTGTTGTCAGGGTTTTGTTGCTTTGGATTTGGTGCCCTCTCTTCGTTATTTAATTGCAAGTTAAATTGGGTGATTTAAATGGCTTAATGTATTTAAGTTGTTTATTGAATTAATTGGTTATTATGTGGAAAATGTTATTTAAAGTTATTGAGTTAATTTAATTTAATTAATAAAATAATTTAATCTTGGATTAGATTTATTTTATTAAATTAATTAAATTAATTAATTTGAATTAAGCAAATTCATTTTGGAGATTATTTGAATATTTGTTGAAACTTAAAAAAAATTAGAAAATGAATTTAAAAGTCAATTTGAAAGTTTGAATTCAAAATTGAAAAATTAAGATATTTTGCATTTCTATTTTCTAAAATTTATTACAGTTGTTGATTGAGATATTTTTGGGAATTTCATTATTATTGAATTTTTGGTCTCAATTTTTGGATCTTGGAGTTTTTTGGAAAATTGGAAATGGAGGAGAGGAAGAATGGTTTTCTTTTTGTGGGTTTTGGCTTGGAGTTGTGAGATTCGGTGGAGCTAAAGTTGGAAGCTGAATACCAACTGGATCATCTCACAAACTCAAGAAACCAGGTTCTTTCAATTTGTTTTCTTTATTTTGAAAGGATTCCAATTTATAATGATGTTTGAAATTATTTAGTATTTGCTTGATTGCAAAGGAAACCATGTTAAAATCTGGTATTAAAGGCTTTGAAAACTTTGGATTGAAAATGAAAATCCTCAAAGAAAATGTGTGTTCTTGGCTATGAATGATCTTTTAAGAATAGTTTGCTCAATTAGTTTTATATTTTGCTTGTGGAAGTTTGAGTATATATATATATATATATATATATATATATATATATATATATATGGGTATATATAGAAATATATATATATTACTCATGTTAATTTTGGGCTTATGCTATTAACGATAAAAACCCCCTATTTAAAAGTTTGATTTTTGGATTTTTGTAAAAAAAAAATCCACAGGTCCTTCTTTTAAAAATAAAAATAAAAATAAAAATAAAATAAAAATTAAAAGTATGTTTGGGGGGCTGGGGGCTCAACCCCCACCGCACCTCCCATGGAGGTGGGTGGAGGGAGTCATGCCCAGCGTGCCCCTCCCCACTCCCTACACCCTCCCTTTGGCCCACGCGGGTTGTGCAGGCCGCACCACCACGGAGGGTGGTCGGCACTGCCAGCGCCGCCCGTGCCCTTCGCACACCACCCCCCGCCTCCATCTACACCCACAGCAATAGCTCCACCATGCCCTCCGCCTGCGCCACACCTTCCTGGTGACGTCGCCTCCTACGGCCACCCCACCAAAAACCACCAACACCCACCATAATGGAAACCGCGACCGACGGTAAAACAAGGCCGCCGCCATGGGAAATTCGTGGCCGGTTAAGCAAAAACTGCCGCCCACTATCAAAACCATGGTCGAGAAAGCATGCGGCCCAACTAGCCCTAAACTGCTGCACCAGAACTCGCGCTGCTGCCCCATGACCTTTGTATGGCATGCGGCCCGAGAGAAAAGATATAAAATGTTAAAATAAATAAATAACTATATATATAATATTTTTTATTATTTTTTATAATATTAAAATATTAATATATCTGTTATTAATAAAACATACATATAATATTTATATATTGTATTTTATAATATTAAAATATTGCTTAATTAATATTTTATATTATAATTTATAATATTAAAATATTAATGGATATTAATTAATGGCATGTTTTTTTAAAGTTTAATTGAGAAGTTAAATAAATTTTTGATGTAGAGAATGCTTAATTTAAATTTAATTATGGAATTTAAATTGAGATGCCAAAAGGCCAATTATTGATTTAAATTAAATATAATTGTGAAATTGAAACACTGGGTTATTAGTCAAACTATTGATTTAATTTAAACAATAGATTGGATAAGGGAAAATGTTGATTTTGAGATTAATGTGTTATTAACGAGGTTGATTGATTTATTTTATAATGATGTAGTTGCAAGGGCAATCGATTATTTATTTTAAAATGAAATGTTCTGAGTTATAGTGAAAATGCCTATTTTATTATGAGCAAATAAGGAATTAAATATTAGTGTTAATTTCTCCCTTATCTAAAAAGATGAATTTTAATTCAGTTTTATCGATGAGATAGATTACTGAATGTTAATGAGGAATGGATTTAGAATATCCAAAGGTAGTTTCCTTCAATTGGATTCAGTGAACATGTTCCTTCATGCTTTGTTTTGGAAATGGAAGTAAGTGCTTGTTATTTAATGAGTCTTCCAAATGTGAATTTCAGTTATGTGGTTGTCATTTGTGATGTCACCCTGTTGTGATTTCTCTTGGTAGTGCATGGTGTTGTGTCTATGTTAGTACCCGGTTTTCGCGAACGGGGATGTTTGTACCTCCTTGGTTTAGGAGCGGATTATGGGATCTGCGTCTCCTTGTATGGAGTGATCTTGTTATTGATGTTGCCTCCAATGTTGGAGTGTGTATCAATTTGTGTTGCCTCCCGAGAAAGGAGTGGATTTTGTTGCGTCTCCTTGTCAGGAGCGGTCAGGAGCAGTTTTGTTTTGATGTTACCTCCAGTATTTGGAGATGGGTTCATCTTTGCCGCCTCTTGAGAAAGGAGTGGAAATGTTATCTTGTTTATTGCACCTTGGTACCATTGTGTTTGGTTGGTGTGTGTGTGTTTTCAAGTAGAAGAGTGGCTTTCATAGGGGCCAGAGCCCGGAAGAGGTATGATTGGGTAACCCTCAGAAGTGGTTTAATCAAGTGATAATTAAATGCAACACTTAGAAGATTAGGACTAACTTCTCACTAATCAAGATAAGTATGCCTCACTCATAGGCGTAAGGGCTTGTTTAGACTTGGGATGTGTGAGAAGGCCATGGGATGGCAAGGTCATCTATCTTGTCTATACGAAAGGTATTTGGCTCTGCATTAGTAAGTGTGGGGGCCGAGGGTCAGTCTGGGTTACCTTCCTTACGATCTGCTAGGTAACTCATGATGAGTTGTGCGATGACACTCTATCTAGGACAATAGTTGGCTTTTGATTTACTTAAGTAAGTATGAGGTCCGATGATCGGTTTGGGTCACCTTCCTTATGGTCCACTGGGTAACTCATGATGTGTTGTGAGATGGCACTTTGTGTGATCATAGTTGGTACTTGTTATTTGTGGTATGGTTTTTGTAACATACCTGATGTGACCATGGTTGGTGTTTGATTATTATATGTATGGTTCTTGTAACATCCTTTATCTACTTTGTCTTTGGAAGTAGTGTGATCATGTAGTGTTGTACTTGTGTTTTACTTGCATGGTATTTGAGTTGTGCCTTGTGTTCTTGTGAGGTTCATGTGTTGGTTGTTTCAGTTTACTTCAGTGGTTAGTTAGCCTGTGTCTAGAGGTAGATGGTCTTGACTAGGATTCCTGGTTACTATCTCCTAGCATGGGGGGTGGGCCTTTGGGTTCCACTTGGTTGGGTGGCGTGCACCTAAATCCGTTGGGTTCTTTCTTCATGTTCATGTGGATGATACTTCTAGTTGGAGAGCTCATGGGTTTCAGTATTAGTCCATTTTGTATTTCATTTTAGTTGATCTTGTATCATTTCACCCCTCAGTTGTTATCGAGGTGGAAATTGTAATTGTAATCTTATGTTATTGGACTTGCCTCATTCAGGGAATGAGTGTTGTAACCTTATGGTTTAATTTATAGATTAATGAAATTGATAATTATCTCTTATGCTTGAATTAATTTATCTTATTTGGAATGTATGTATTTAATTTATTTAGTAATTAATTGACATGGTTTAAATCATATTTTTTGTTGAGGTTCCATTTAACCTCTATCTCATAACCTTAGAGGTTGTTGGCATTGTTAGCAAACTTGCTTATTAATTATACTTTAAAAAAAAAAAAAAATTATTCTGTTTAAGTAGTTAAATGCAACTTCCTCTAGGGTTGCATGGTGGGGCGTTACACCTCGGTAATGTGGGAAAGTTATTCCAATCCTCTATTTACCACTTCGGTAAATGCCTTTGGGGCAACATCAAGCCGTACAAATCCTCCATTGATGACTAAATCTAGTACCATGAGTGCATCCTCATCATATCCTCTCATTGGTACCTCACTTAATCCTTTGGATAGAGGTAAATGACATCTCTTTATTCAAGGACCCCAACCAAATGCTAACATGTCCACACAGTTTAATACCAACCCCTCACAAGGACAAAACATGAATATCCCCCTGAGATAATTCCAACAACCCCGATAAGGCAATCAAAACACACAACCTATGGAATCTATCGAACACCAAAATATTCCTAGTCACCATATTCCCCAAATATTGACCCAAATGGTTGAGGGGCACATTCTGACATAGTTGTCCCATATTCATACCCATCAACACATCCCCAATCCAAACTTCCATTACCAACACACAAACCAAAACACATCATACATGTCACAACAACATATCCCTCAACAACACACCAACATCCACTTACAAAAAATGGGGACCTAGGGCATACCAATAAATCCTATGTATAGGGCCACAAATGACCCTATAATCGATGCCTTGCAAGCTAAGCTAATGGGCCTAGAGAAGACCATAGAAAACATACAAATATCTGGCAAGAAATCAGAAGTGTCATATGATTTATCCATATATCCCTTTGACATGAACTTATACATTCCTCCATTTCCTCTGGGATATGTGTCACCTAATTTTACCAAATACAGAGGAAAGACAAATCCTATCGAACATGTCTAAGAATTCATGACCAACTATATGTACATCACCTATGAACAAACATACTTTATGAGTCTATTTTCTAAAAGTCTTGCAGGTCCTACCCTTGAAAATTTTCCACTCAAAAGGATATCCAAACATGGGATGAACTTAAATGAAAATTCATAAAAAATTATGCGTACAACATTGACACAAACACCTCTATTACTAGCTTATGCAATCTCACGCAAGAGGATGCTGCTGAAATGTTCATCCCATTCTTCCAAAAATGGAGAAGCCTAGCTAGTCATTGTAAGATTGACATACCCACAAAGGAAAAGGTTGACATGTTTGTACAAACACTTCTAGGTCCCCTCAAATATGCAGTATAGGTGCATTGTTGCAAAAATTTCACGGACCTAATCGAAAAAGGTTTCCAGATTGAGAAAGACCTTATTGCAAAGGGAGAGCAAAAGTACGGTCCTAGAAAAACAAATGCAAATTCCCCCACTGACAAAAATAAGTATTGGGTCAAGAATAAACACATCACAAATGGCGGTGTGGTTGATGCAAAAATCGTTAATGCAACAGGTCATGTGCTCACCATCAAACGAATTCAAAATCACAATGCACCTGTGACCACACCCACACCAACTACCAATGCTATTCAAAATAATCCTACTCAATTTAATCAAAGGCAGCCGCATCAACCACAACAATTTCAAAAAGGCACATACACTCCCTTAGGTGAGCCAATCGAAATTGTCTTAAATAAAACTATCCAAAATGGTGTCATAATGTTGGGGGAACCTAAACCTATGACCCTAGTTAGTTCAAGCCATCATGGTGGGATGATAATGCATTTTTTGATTACCACTATGTCAAAGGGCACAAAACTTCCTCTTGCCGCCAGCTGCAAAATCTTATGCAAGACCTTATTGAAAACCATACCATTGAGTTAGGAGGTCAACCATTTACATCTAATGCAAATCATACAATCCACAAGAACCCACTGCAAGATCATGGTTTTGGTAACCCCTCCTCGTCTGGCACAAAGCATAACAATAATCAAGCCAATCATGTATGTCCTACCTTCAATTATTTTGATGGTACCATTATTAACAACCTTCATGTTGCTGATGAAGATAAGTGTGTCAATACTATTACCATTAAAAAGGCCCCGGAATGCAATGTCACAACACATAAAGGCAAGGTCACCATCCTTGGTCCCTCTACACATCAGCCTAAAGTTACCATGGTCAGATATCTGACTTCACCTCACCACATTACCTTTTCAGATAGTGAATATTCCTCACCCAAACCATCTCATAATTATGCCCTTCATATTGAGGTTTTTATCCACAAACATAAGGTTAGACGAGTCTTAGTAGATGGCAGAGCAGGATTGAACATCTACTCTTTAAAATTGGTTAAATCTCTTGGCTTCTCTAATTCATGTGTGGATTCTACCAAGAGCATTGTCATCAAGGCGTATGATGATGAAGAACATTCTTCTAAAGGCATCATCATAATTCTAATTTGTGTGGGACCAGTTATTTAGATACAACATGCCAAGTCCTGGATTGTGACATACATTACAATATATTACTTGGTTGCCCATTGATTCATTCCCTAAAGGCCATTCGTTATACATACCACTAGTGTATTAAATTCCCACACAATGGTGTTGAAATCACAATACAAGGAGATCCCAACCCTTTCATGTATTGCCATCATCTAAGCCCTAAAACAAAAATTACAATCACAAGCAATCGTGAAGCACCTCCTTCTTAAGCATATGTTGATCCTGATTCCTTAAAAGAATCCACTTCATTTATTGCACCATCAAACCCCAAGGTCCAAATCCATGATATCAGATGTGGAGAATACCGTATGGATAATTTACTAGCAAAAAAATTTGCTAATGTCATCGAGGAGGGTCAAAATTCCAATAATGATATCAAGACAGTTGTAGAAGGAACACAAAAAGATGATCGTGCTTGGATTGAAACATTTTGTGATCTTGATGATACACCTACATTTACCATATCTGCTTCAACTCAATATTTTCATATTTATGATAACCCCATGTTTAACCAAGATGTCTATGATAACCCACTCTTTGATCATGACCCTACCAAGGATACCCAATCATCATCCTTCCATCCCACCTGCCCTAGGCTAGGATATGAATCTCCTCTTGTCACATCTACTAAGAAATATTGCCAAGTCATTAAGGATGTGCAAGCTTCCTTTGACATTAGCAGTACCAGAAAGGATAGTCTCAAAGACTCTGTTGATGGCATCACCACTCCCATTTTTCCCACTAAACATTCCTATCACTCCATCCACCTCAACCATCTCACCCACATCCATCCACCTTGTAGACATGGATCAACAAGTATCACTCAAAGAAAATAAAAAGGATGCAATTCAAGAATCAAAGGTAAAAATGCCCTTTTCAAATGGAGATACAGAATCAAAAGAAAGCATGCAAAGAAAGAAAGATCAAAACAAGTCCCTTATCCAAAATAAAAATCTATCGGACAAATAAAAAATAAACGTCAAAAGTGAAAATGAGCAAAATTCACTCTCCAAGTATGCCTCTCCATCAAATATCACTGGGGGCATCTATTAAGGAAAAATGTCAAAAATAGAGCTTGTTGATCCAAAGTCTCCATCCACATCACTCTCACTCATACCATATATTTTGTTTAATCCATCCACACTCACATATCCATCATACCACACCATTGGTGATGTCATTCAATGTACCTTTGATGATAAACCCTTCACGTATTCTAGCTCATCGGTTGCCCAAGCTCCTTTTTGGTTGAAGCCTGATGGCCCATGCAGTGTGTGCATTAGGGATCCTACCATAGTCTCTTTCATCTACCACATCTACCGTCCTTCATATTTTCCACTCATACTCCTCATCTCGGTTGGGTATTTTCATCAAACATGGTCATCCACATTGGATCGGGGCATCGTCAAACTAGTCTATGGATTTGGAATCTATCAATTCTATACCTAGCTTTAGAGAGCTAGGAAAATTCCTAAAAAAATACAAAAAAATTGAAAAATAAAGAAAAAAATCATCCCTTGATGAAAACCTAGCAAACAGGCATCTTGGTGACACCAAAAAAAGAAGAAGACAAAAATAGTAAAAAGAAATAAATTCATCCAATACTAAAAACCTAGCAAACATGCACTTTGGATAAGTACCATGGTGAAAACATGGCAAACAGGTGCCATGCATAGTCAATCATTGCTTCACCATCTACTGTTAGTATAATTGACCCTTATCCACTTTGCATAATCACAACGGCCTGACACATTCACGACATTCATCCTAAGTCTTGTTGATTCCGGTCATGGTTAGCATTTGGTTGACATCACCCCTTGCATATCCTTGTCGTTTACCTCATATTTCCATCTCATTTGGACCGGGTATTCCCCAATCTGTTTGGGGACAAGACCTTTATCGTGTATCTGCAGTGGGTGTTGCACATGATTCTGCATTCATAAAAAGTCTTGAAAAAAGTCATAAAATTTTGAAAAAGTCCTAAAAAAAGTAATAAAAATCTGAAAACGTCCTAAAAAAAAGTCATAAAATCTGAAAAAGTCTTTAAAAAAAGACCTAAAAATTGAAAATGTCTTGAGAAAATATAAAAACATCCAAATCAATGTCAAAATCGCAAAAAATAGAGTCAAAGTCAATGGCTGTCTTGTCATTCCAATCAGTCATGTCAATCAATCTTTTGTCCACATCTGAACTACGTTGTCTCTGCGCATTTGCTACATAGGAAAGATTCATCTTTGAATCCTTGAGACATTAGGTTAGTCTTTCTAGGTTTTTCAAAATTAAATCATGATTCAAACTTTTGTCCTTTGGACAAGGTCATTGATCATGTCGAACTATGAGGCCTCTAAGTGCATGACGTAGGCAAGGCTATCACTCGATGATCCCCCGAGGCCGCACTAGGTCAGTCCATTAGGGTTCATGGCATGACACTGGCACACACATCAAAAGTATTCAAGTAAGGACAAGTGATTTCCAAACATGACAAACTCCTCAAAAGAATTATGACAGTCACTTATTCAACATGATAATCACACCAACATGTCAACATCGCCATGTAGTCAACTTCTGTCAACTTTTGTCAAACTTAGTTGAAACAAGTCAAATGGTCACAACTCGTCAAACTGTCAATTCTTGGTTATCTTTCAGATGTGTCCTTTTGAAGAATAGCCTATATCATTTATGCCTTAGGATGTGTCCTTCCTCGGCATCATCACCGTCATCTGACATTTTGAGGGATCCTCTCAACATCTAAGGACCATTCCTCTTGACATCAATGTTCTTTCAATTGTTTCCTTCTGAAGAACAACCTCTTATCATTTATGCCTTAGGATGTGTCCTTCCTAGGCATTGTCACTGTCACCTAGCATTTAGAGGGATTCCTTTTGGCATTTAGGGATCAATCCTCTTGGCATCAACATTATTCAGGATGTGTCCTTCCTGAATTTGGCAACCTTGACACCCTAGCATTTTGACATCATCAAATGGACATCTTGACATTAAAAAACTTGGCATTCAAACACACTTGGAAAACACTTGGCACTTGTCTTTGGATTTTTCTTCAAGTTACTAGTTTTTCAACGAGATCTCGACAACAAGATTTAGAGAAACAATGACGTCTCATGACATTTGTCTTGTCTTTTAACACTCATGTTACTAGTTTCTCAACAATGTCTTGACTACGAGATTTAGACAAACAATGATGTATCATGATAATGGCTTTATTTTGTTCTTTTGGAAATCATGTTGCTAGTTTCTTGAGGATGTCTTGGAAACAGGATTTAGAGAAGCAACGATGTTTCATGGTTTGTCCTTCTTGTCTTTTTCTGCTTGCAATTGGTTATGACAAAAAGACTTGGGCAATTGCGCTCTTAATATGAGTCATGATCATCCTTGTCTGTGACTACTTGTCTCATGTGATGGTACGACCTTGCACACCTTGATTTATGTCATATCATGGTGTGTGTTGGCCATTACAATAATCTACCCAATGATTATTAAGCACAATAAATATGAAAATCCTATGGTAATATGTTGAAGGATTTGGTCTAGGAACTAACATGCATCTCCTTCTATTTCTTCATTTTCTCTCACTCATCTCATAGAGGCATTGCATCCATATCATCATTCATATCTTTTTCACTAGCATTTCTTTGTCTCTTCATATTCTAGTCTTCTCATCAATTTCGAGAGAACAATCATGTTCTTGGAAACCGTATGTCCTCTCGAGGTGGCATACTGCTACCCTCGTCGTTGTTCTTCCTCATCTTATTTTTCACTGGGGCATATTTTTGACTTACTTTCTTTGTCACAATGCGATAAACTATATTCTCACAAAGAGGGGCAAAATGTAGACATTAAAAGTTGTCTCAGGCTTGCGATTTCTAAATTCTTCATCATTTTTGCTTGTGTCCTTGATAATTAAATAATTTTAATTATTTAATTAATTCATTTTATTTTATCTTTATTCCTCCTTGATTAATTAAATAATTTTTACGTGTTTAATTAAGTCCTCTTCTTTCTAAAATTAAATAAATTCTTATTTATTTATTTTTTGTCCTCTTTCCACTATAATTAAATAATTATTTTTAATTTTTTAATTATTCATTAGCCCTTTCTCTCCTAAATTAAATAAATTTTATTTATTTAATTTGGTCGACTCTCTTGAATTTTGAATTAAATCATTATATTTAATTCAAAAGATTCCCTTTGTCACATCCTTCTATAATTAAATAATATCTTTATCATTTAATTATTCATTAGCCACCTAAATTAAATAATTTGTATTATTATTTAATTTCTCTGAACACCTCTTTTTTTGTGCCAATCTTATCTCTTGTCACATGCATTGTCAACCCTTGATTGGATTTTCTAAAAATAAATCTTGTTCATTCTTTTGAAATTTGACCTAATGTTGCCCTAAACCTAATTAGGGATTGTCACATGAAATCTTGTCCATTGATTTTAGGCTTTGTCAGGTTTTAATCTCGTCTGTCCATCCAAAATTGTATTTTCTATAAAATGTCAATTTTTCTCACAATTTAAACACCACTTCATACCCACTTCCTGATTATTGAGGACCACTTCATTATGATAGACATTTTATGCTTAGATTTTACTTTAAATTTGGCTTATTAGATTTGATTACTTTTCATAGGCATAGTCTTTTGTCATTCAAATCCTTCAAAAATTGCATAGTACATTGTCATAGTTAAATTGTTCACACACTCGATCTGAGGGCAATCATATGCTGCAAGGTAGAAGTTGTTATGGAGGTGAATCATGGAAGCTTCAACAAAAATCTAGTGTAATTGTTCTTATTATTTTATTTCTTTGTACTTCATAACTTTGGGTTTTTATTTATTATAATCCGATAAAATCATTACCTAGAAAATAACCCATTGATACATATAGATAAATTCGCACTATTGCTCTGCTAAACTTTGCACCACACACTGATATACTTTGCATTCCGCACATTCTCTCTATTCACTATATTCTCTATATATCAAAATGATAAAACCGATCTCATATATATCTGCTAGCAAGGATTTGATCATTCATATGTCAACTTCATAATAAAACCAATCTCATATATATCCACTATCAAGGATTTGATCACTCCTATGTCGACTTCATAAAACATAAAGTGTTTTTCAACTGTCAACTAGATCCTTAATTAAATATTTATGTGTATCCTCCAAAGTTGGTTAAGATGTATAGAGAGGACCCAAATAAAAATAATCGAGCACAAAAACATTTAATTAATTACTCCTTATACATCCACAATTACTATATTTGTCAAGTCAGCTTGCTAGCATACAAAACTAAAAGATTTGTGCATCGGATCTCCTAGATCGCATACCAGTGAATGCACATCAAGATATTCCATGAATATGCTATTAAAAATATTAATAAACCTTCCTTTGAGATCCATAACCCAAAATAATAGTCTGGTGAAGTGATTGGATCGATATCTTTGCCTTTAACCAGATGTCCTATTCTTCACTTTATTCTACTGGTGTAAACCAAAACTATACTGTAGATCAGATGCATGACTTAGGTTTCCATCAATGACAACACTTACAAGCCATATGCCAACAAAAGTGTTGACCAAGATAATAAACCAACAATGAACATGAAATATGGCACAATTGTTATCATGTGGTTCCAGCCGATAAAGACATGAATCAATTAGAATTCTACCTCTCAATATGAATTTCTTGTTTATGAAACATTTTGAATAAATGGAAATGGCCATGCACCCTGCTGCACCAAGTAAGTTGACCATAAGGAGGAATATACCTTGCATTTTTTATCATCATTCTTTCTATCTATATTGGTATTGACTCATTCTCTTTGTTGTATATGTGTTTATTGTGCAACAAACTTAGTTGCCACATTTTCATTTCACTGCTAAGTCAAATCTCTTAATTTGAGAAGTGTCAATCATAATTCACTGTATTTAGCCTTTGTTACTAATATTAGTGTATAAATAGAGGTTTTCTCAACCTCATTAGTGATGCAAATTTTCTATGTTCAATCTGTATTTCTGAGTATTTTAAATCTATATTTCTAAGTTGAGTGACGTTGAGAGTCGTGAGAGATATTTAATTGTTGTGAGAGAGATTATTTGGGGAATTTGCAAATCAAATTGAGGAAGGGATGCGATAGGAATCTGGTTCAATATTTTAGAGCATTGTGTAAATAGGCATGCTGATTTCTTCTCTTTTATTCTTTTATGATTGAAATGATTGTGTTTTATTGATTATTTTATTTAGAGGATTATGTCATCCTATATAGGAAAATATTGTTGTGTTCTTAAGTGAAATGGAAAGATTACTTCTTGTACTTAGTGAAAAGATATATATTGTTTGAAATATTTGTACATATTCGATATTAAGGAATAGGTGGATTTAGAGGGATTAAATATTATATTGGGGATATAGCTTTCATAGCTATATGTTTAAAATAGTTGATTTTTAGAGTACTATGGTTTACTTAGAAGATGAATTAGTTAAACATAGAGGTAGTATGTTATTCCTAGGGTTAGGATAATCCAATGAAGGGGATAGCCTATGCACAGATTATGAATAGTCATTATAAATTGAGCTTGGAAGGTGGGTAAATTATATGACATCAACTCAAAGTACTAGGTGATGAATAGTTTGGACAAAGTAGTGTAAGTTGCCATTGTTTACACTGTTAGTCACTATGATCTAGGTTTGCATATTGTGTTGAGGTATGCCATCTGTGTAGGTTGTAGCCATTTTGTGATAGATATAGATATGTAGGACACAAAACCAAAATCATAAAAGGTCAATATTTATTATTAGGTTTTCAAACCAATCTCTTCATCAAAGGGTAGGGCCATCTATCAGTTTGATAGTTTTGCGGGGGACCACAGTTAGTCCAAGATTGGCAGAAAAGAACTTGAGTGATGCTTCTCCTCATTACTACACAACCAATATTTTCTTGGAGAATTTATAGGACTATTCGTACTTATTTTTCTAGTAATTTCAATGGAACCTTTTCTATGTAATTTGTATCCATTATGATGGAAAGATTGTAATTAGAGAAATGGTATTTTTTTATCATATACTTTGTAATAATTACATTGGAAAGTTGTAATACTTTTATTTAATGCAATGGAAATATTTGGAAAGATATTATTTCAAATATGCATGCAATATTTATAGTTTGAAATAAAAAAATTATTGCTCATAATGGTTAGATGCTTAATCTATTGACTTGAGGTTAAAACTTAGGAAAACTACTATGTAGAACAATGGGCATGTTAAAGACATAAACTTGAATTTTTCATTCATTTTAAATTTAAAAATTCAACCAAAATTGCATCTTGTTAGATATATTTTTCATAGTATTTACATAATAGCATACTTTTAGTCACTTAAATCAAAAAATTGGATCAAAATTGCATTCAAAAATAGGTCATTTTGGTTGTCATTTAGCATCATTTTACAATTGCATTCAACTCTGATTTTCTAGATTTTTGAAACTATCAGTACCAGTTTACAACTTGGAATAGACAACACATCAAATAACTCAAAAAATATATTTTTCATTTTTAAAAACCCTATGTAGAGACCCATTCATCCATGGGAAAATGAGTCCTTCAAGACCTCTCAAAACCAACTTTTCTGATCTTTTTTGTGGTTTTTTGCACTTCCTAGATCTACTATTAAACCACTATTTCAATCTAGAAATTCTCAAGATTTATGTTTTATACATTAGGTCTAATCATCCATTTAGCTTGGGTATTGTAAATTGGAATAAAAATGTATGTTTCAATTGTGGATAGTTTTAGATCTATATACACTCACTTTATTCTCATCATCATTTCATAGCTTAGATAGATTAGTTTACATTTTACAGTCATTAGAAAATATAAACAAAATCCAAAAATATCAAACAAAAGAAAAAAAAAAAAATGGAAAATCTTGGAGAAAGCATATCCTTCAAACCCTTTAGGGTATGTGCAGGATCATCATGGAAAAATAGGTCCTTACGTGGCAATGAAAATTCAGAAAATTAGAGTTGGGCAACTTGACATAAACATTTGAATAAGTTATCTATATTATTTCAAAAATATGTAAGAATAGAATTTGTGGAAAATTGAATGTAGTTTCTAAACTACTAGGTTAATTTTTGTACAAAAAAAATCTATTTGGTGAAAATTTGAAATTTCAATGCAGTAGTACCAAAATTTCAAGGAAAAAATAAGAAGTAGGTGTCTGTCTGAACACCCTAACCATAATAAAATCATAATATTTTCTATAATATTTTATATATAAGTAGAGGACTCATGTCTGGATGTGATGCATATTTTTTTGTAATTTTTTTTCAAATAAATAATTAATTATGAATTTTTTATTATAACTTTTTAAAAATATAAAAACTCATATGTCTGACCACCTTAACTTGGTCAAAACTTAGTGGAATTCATTTTAATTTTTTTTAATCCTATAGTATGCAAAGCATAGAATGTGACGCATGTTTTGGATTCAAAAAATGTGATACTGTTTGAAAGCTATAGATGTTTTTCTATCAAACTATCAATCAGGACTTTAGTCATAATTCTATAAAAAAAAAAAAAATTATTATTTATTAGATTCTAAGTAAAATATAATTTATATTGGTAGAAAGCTGAGAAGCTCCTTTACAAACCCTTTTCGTTTCATCAATTTTAGGTAAAATAAAGGTCGTCAGCCACATGGGCGAAGTCTGGAAAAAAAAGGTAAGTTGTTAAACACGTTTTACATGTTGACTTTTTAGGATTGGCAGGTCCGAACCAAATCCCAAGCCTAATACTGAGCCTAATATGGAGGCATTAAATTTTGTGTCAGAATATCGGATATCCGATTCAAATCCAGTATCGGATTTGAATTCGATATATGATATCTTTTAGATCAGTTTTAAAACAATTTATACAATCTTTAATATATGATTTAAAAATGAAATTAAGTTTATAATTTAATATATATAATATCCAATAAAGTTTATAATGTAATATACTTAATATACAATTTATGATAATCTCTTACCGAATTATGTATTTAATATATAATATATTATTAAATGTATAATATTTCAATATTATTTCAATATTTTAGTTAATCTATAAATATTTTAATATTATTTCAATATTTTAGTTAATCCAGAAATATTTATATATATATATATATATATATATTATCAATTTATAAAATATTTAAATATTATCTCTTTCCCTCTCACTCTCTCTGCCTCTATCTCTCTCAAGTCTTTCACTCAATCACTCCTCTCTCTCTCTCTCTCTCTCTCTCTCTCTCTCTCTCTCTCTCTCTCTCTTTCTCCCCTCTCCATCTCACACCCTCTCCTTCTATCTCTCCCCCCCTCCCTCTCCCTCTCCCTCTGCCTCTCCCTCTCTCCCTCTCCTCCCCTTTCCCACTCTGCCCTCTCACTCTCTCCTCTCCCTCTCCCTCTCCCTCTCTCTCTCCTCTCTTCCCTCTCTCCCTCCTTTCTCTCTCTCCCTCTCTCTCCCTCTCCTCTCTCTCAATCTCCTTTCTCCCCTCTCCTCTCACCCCTCTCTCCTCTCTCCCTCTCCCCTCTCCTCTCTCCTCTCCCTTTCTCTCCTCTTCCACTCTCCCTCTTTTATCTCCCCTCTCCCTCTCCCCTATCCCTCTCCCTCTCTCCCTCTCTCTCCCTCCCTCTCTCTCCTATCCTCCCTCTCCCTCCACTCTCCTCCTCTATCTCTCCCTCCCCCACTCTCCCTCTCTCTCCCTCCCACTCCTCTCTCCCTCCTCTCCCCACCTTCTCCCTCCACTCTCCCTCCTAACTCTCTAACTCTCCATATCCTTCTCACTCCCTCTCCTTCTATCTATCCCTCTCTCCCTCAACTCTAAACCCTCTCTCCCTCTCCCACTCTCCCTCTCCCCCCACTCTCCCTCTCACTCTCTCACTCTCCCCTCTCCTTCTCACTCCCTCTCCTTCTATCTCTCCCTCTCCCTCTCCCTCTCTCCCTCTCCCTCTCACTATCTCACTCTCTCTCCCTCTCCCACTCTCCCTCTC
>CM021109.1:281802549-281990157 GCA_007115665.2 Sequoiadendron giganteum | reverse complement strand
CTCTCTCCCCCTCCCTCTTTCACTCTTCCACTCTCCCTCCCTCTATCTCTCACTCCCACTCTCAATCTTCCTCCCCCACCCTCTCTCTCTCTCTCTCTCCCTCTCCCTCTCTTCATCTACCTCTCACTCTCCCTCTCCCTCTCTCTCCAACTATCCTTCCCTCTCCCACTATCCCTCCCTCTCCCACTCTCTCTCTTTCTCCCAATGTACCTCGCACACTATCACTCTCCTATCTCCCTCTCCTGCTCACTCTCTCAATGTCTCCCTCTCTCCCTCTCCCTCTCCCTCTCCTCCTCTCTCTCTCCCTCTCTCTCCCTCTCTCCCTCTTCCTCTCCCTCTCCCTCTCCCTCTCTCTTTGGTCTATATGTGTCCAAATCAGATATCTGATTTGAATTGGATATCCGATTTGTGAAAATTCATTGTGCAAAGGTGAAATCTTACCATTGCAGAACATGTTTTACAAATTAGATATCAGATTTGTGGGCCATAGAAAAACTCCATGTGGGTCATTTTTGTGCATTCCAATGGACCCTGCATTCTATTTGCAGCACTTTGCAGGTGACAAATGTGCGGTTTCAGACAGGAAGAGACAAAGATAAACTTTTTGGAGCATCTTGTACTCAAATTTGTCATACATAATGATTTTTTAGCATCTTTTATTTGGTTTAATGGGGAGCAGCAGTCGTCAGAAGAAAAAATGTAAGAGAAAGCTGACAAAAGAACAAATTGAAGGATATAGACAAAGAGATAGAAAAGGTCATAGGAAGAAAAGATAAGGTGTGTTAAATATTAGTGAACCTGAGCCCTATGGTCTTTCAAGTGAAGAGGAAATTGAATATGTTCAAGGTGAAAATGTAGAACATGATATTGAAATTGGGAATGAAAATGTTCAAATTGATATTGAAAATTTTCAAGGTGAAAATGTTGGAATTGAAGATGTTGAACATGATATTGAAATTGGGAATGAAAATATTGAAATTGATAATGAAAATGTTGGAATTGAATATGTTGAACATGATATTGAAATTGGGAATGAAAATATTGAAATTGATAATGAAAATGTTGGAATTGAAGATGTTGAACATGATATAGAAATTGGGAATGAAATTGTTCAAATTGATATTGAAAATATTCAAGGTGAAAATGTTGGAAATGAAGATGTTGAACATAATATTGAAGCAAGTCTAAATTATATTTCACCAGATTACATGAGAAATGAAGAACCTTGTATGGAAGAAAGACGTATTCCAAATGCAAGACCTTCAAGGACCACTAAATGGTTAGTTGAAATTGATGATAACATTATAATCAATTTTGAAGGCAAGAGGTCAACACAAAATATTTAGTTGTGGGCTAGAATACTTTTCAACCAATATTTTAGCGATAATACATTGACCGAGAAATGCCAAATTTTTGTACAATTGCTAAAGATGCGAAAGATGAGACCTTTGCTAGCCAAATTGAAGATTCGTCTAAACAAGAGGACCAAAAAAAATTCTATTATTGTCAAAAATCTTTTTAATGCTCTCAAGTCTATTGGAAAAAATAACAAGGAAAAAGATAAGAGAGCTGCTCGGAAAGTCATTACCACCGCCCTAGTAAGCTATCAATTGAAAAAGGCTCGCTTTATGAGACAAACTTGTATTGATTTTGACTTAAATCGTAAACCTTTGGATATAGCACTTGCAAGAAGAGAAAGAATAGATGATCCTCTTCAAAATGATACGTGGGCTTTTTCTAGAAGGTTTACACGTGTTGATAAGAAGCTAACCGATAATGTAAAGCAAGCAATTCAGCAATTTTGGCATGATAACTCTAGAGTATTACCCAAAACAAAGGATGTTTTAAAGTTAAGAATTGGTAGTCGATACCGTACACCACATCCTAAACATTTCTTGGAATCAAGCCAAACAATGTTGTTCAACAAATTTATTCAAACACATCCAAATATGGAAATCTCACAAAGAACTTTTGAAGGTTTGAAGCCATTCTATTGTGTGCCTCTTAAGATTCGTAATACTTGTTGTTGCAAATACCATGTGGAGTTTTCAATGTACCATGAACTATTATGCTATATCCGTTCTACTTTGCATACTAATGAAATGTTTCAGGAGTGTGGTGCAATGCATCTTTCGAAATCATCAAGGGACTTTCTAGATCTATTTTATGTTCTAGGGATGATGGTTCCTTTTTCTATAGAAATGATTGTTTAAATGTGAAGTGCTCACAATGTGGTGGCTTGTCAAAGTTTGTTCAATATTTTCATGAGGGTTCTAAACATGAATTTGGAAAGAATATTGTTGAGAAAAAGAGATATGAGATAGTCAAATATACTTTGCGGAGTGGAGGTGAAGGTTCTAGATGCGAGTTGGTTACAAAAAAATGCAGTTTTGCTGATTTTATTTCAGATTTTAAGGACAATATTTTCTACAAATATGCAAGGCATAGTCATAGGTCTCAATGGTTGGATCAACAATTCAGGATATGTAAGGAATCTTTTCTAATTGGCACTACTAAATCAGTGGTTTATTTTTCTTAAAACTACACATTGCAACCACAAAATGAGGTACAATCTCAGTATTACAATTCCATTCAGATTGCTATTTTTGTCCACATAACATTTAGACATGCACATGATAGTACAGAGGAGGAGCGAAGATAATCAGAGAGTATCATTTTTATATGAGTGATGATAGATCTCACTCGTCCGAGTATGTCCAACATTGTTTCGAGAATTTTTTTGAGTTCTTGCAGGAGCATGATATAGCACTGGGCCGACATCTCATTTGGTCAGATAACTGTACAGGTCAATTCAAGAATGCTCGTATGTTTTATTGGTTGAGTAGAATGCATGTAGAGAGGGGTGTACCTAATATTTGGAGATTTTTTGAAACTAGGCATGGGAAAGAGGAGCATGATGGAGCAGGTGCATGTGTAAAGAGAGCTCTAGTTAAGGAGCAATTGAATATTTTAGGAGCAAAATTCAGTGATGCACGTTCTATTGTTGATTCGTGTAGTTCATCATTGTCACAAGGAGAGACAATTGATTCAATAGTGCCTAGATTCTTTTGGTTGGTTGAGGAGGGTACAATGGGATACAGATTGGATTGTCATACAATCAAAGATTCTTCAAAGATGCATTCATTTCAAAGCTCAGATGCAAGCACATGGACCATTTGGACATGAAAGTTGGCTTGTTTTTTTCAGAGTTGTATTTAGTGCAAGTGGGATCAATGCGAGCCAAGTGAGTGGGTGGATACATGGGTTCCACAATATCTAACTCCTTTATCTCAAACTATATCCATGACAAATTAAACAATGGAAACTTCAGTTGATTACGACTGGCTTTCAGATCTACTACATCTAGGACATGTTTTTGCAGTTTTTGCACCATAGGGGAATGAAGAGAGATCAGAATATTGGTTGGCTCGATGTGTGTGGGTAAAGCACAAGCTAACACAATCGATGGAAGATGATGATGGGTTCGTGTATCCTACAGGTTCAGTTGTGGTTGCACAAACTTGGTTGCTAACATACATGATTAGAAAGAATGGCATACCTACATTTGAAGACTACGAGAAACACAAAACCATTCTCATGTATTCACACCTTGTTATAGCAACAAATGTTAAGTTGTTGAAGCATCATGCCAAACCAAAGAGAAAACAACTATGGACACTTAGTAATTCTGATCATGAAGCAATATTGGATACTCTTAAGCAAAGAGATGACCCTTCAGGCACACTTGAATATCATATTCAATAATGGAAACTACAATGCTTAAGCCTCTTTTTTGTTGTGACAATATAGATATATCATTTGACAAATTTTGCAATATTCTTGGCACGATTGATCATGGACCTACTACAACAATAGCCAACTCTGATCCTTTCAAAGATGTATACGACATATTACAATAATATAGATTGGTTATTCAAAGCATCGTTTATAGTTTGCATTACCAATTCATCATCATTCAGGTTGTTTAGATTAATATAGATTTGTTAGTCTAAGCATGCTTTTTTTGTTACAATATAGATTTATTATTTGACAAATTTTGTGATATTCTTGGCATGATTGATCATGGACCTGCTGCAACAATAGGCAATTTTGATCCTTTCAGAGAGGCATGTGACAAATTACAATAATATTGACTGGTTATTCTAAGCATATTTTCTATTGTATGTAGTTTAATTGCTACCTTGATGGTTTGTACAGGTGCTTTTCATTCTAAAATGCCAACATACTACTCTTGTGGAAGACTATGCCCTGAATGCCTCAAATAGGAAAATTCTATAAAAAATATATTTTGAAATGTGAAATAATGTAAAAAGGTCATAACTATGAATAGGCATAATCTATATCCACTGATTTTTTTTGAAATATGGTTCAAATGTCTGCCATTGTATAAAGGGTATGTTTAAAATGTAAAAATATTTTTGTACTTAATCAAGCTACAACCAGAGGTTTTCTTCTTAGTTCTTTCTTGTCGGTATGCTCGTTTGAACCAGGTTTTGTAATATCTCCTATTTATATATAACAAATTACAGTGGCTTGCCACTTTTTCGAAAAACCAAAAAGTAAAAAGTTCATTTTGAATTTCATTTTCCATGTAATTGATTCAAGTTGATTGGGTAAGATTTTTCTGATGCAAGAGCTAAGACTTGCAAAATCTTGATCCAACCTTAAATATTTATGCCCCCACATATCATTGACATTAGCACTTTGGACTCTTAAGGGAAAACACCGCTCCAATACAGCTCAGAGTGATTGGACATATTTGGGTGCAAAAGAGAACCATACCAAGCATAAACGTACCCATCTGAACATGTTGGAATAGTCCGTTGGGTCGTACAAGTTCGAGAATGAAATTTGCACCACTTTGCAACTTTACACTACTTGCATCTGGCAACTTTTCCCTCAACTGAAAACTCATCACCATGGGAAAACGCCTTCGAGATAGCAAAAATCGAGAGAGGTTATTGTAGATAATCTCAACATGATCCCATATCCTCAAATGAAGATTCTGTAAGCATCACAGTTTTCAAGAAATAGTCTGTAAAAGATTGCTACCTTTTAGCACTTTGGACTCTTAAGGGAAAACGTCACTCCAATGTAGCTCAGAGCAATCCAGCATATTTGGGTGCAAAAGAGAACCATACCTAGTGTAAACGTACCCATCCGGATGTGTTAGAACAATCTGTTAGGTCGTACGAGTTCGAGAATGAAAGTTGCACCACTTTGCAACTTTACACTACTTGCATCTGACAACTTTTCCCTCAGCTAAAAACTCATCACCACGGGAAAACGCCTTCGAGATAGCAAAAATCGAGAGAGGTTATTGTAGATGGTCTCAACACGATACCATATCCTCAGACGAAGAGTCTATAAGCATCACAGTTTCTGAGAAATAGTCTGTCAAAGATTGCTGCCTTTTAGCACTTTGGACTCTTAAGGGAAAACACTACACTAATGCAGCTCGGAGAGATTCGACGTATTTGGGTGCAAGATGAAGCACTGCTGCTCAAGTGGAAACTTTTTCTTGGATTGCAAATTATGCTAAATGAACAAACATCACCTCGTATTTATACAGAATAAGGTGACTCTTCAAGGAGGTTGGCCTCTCTTGAAAATAATAAATTACAAAATAATATCAAGGAAGGTTGGCCTCATCCATTTAAATAAAATGAGTATAAATTAAATATCCATAGGCTATCATTTAATTTATTACAACTTAATGTGAGCACTATCATGTAGGAAAAATGTGGTAGCATAGACAAGGTAGTAGACTATTTGAAAAAAAGCTTCAAAGAAATGTGGTCTCGTAGAATTCAATGACAAACAAATGCAATTGACAACTACTCATAGTATTTAGTTATGCAATGTGAAGTAATTGCATAACTACTTAGGTTGACTTTGTAAGAACTATATTGTAATTGAAAATTTTTCATCTATGAACATCTAGTTGTTAGTTATGCAATATGAATTAATGATTTGAGTTTGAAAGATGTGTAATGCAATGTAATCAGTGGTATAAATATAAACTACATAATATAACCATTCAGTTTTAAGCTATTGTACATTGATATTTAACCATTGCTCAAGATAAAATTTTCAAAGAGTTTAATCATGCACATGAGGAACAAATTAAATTTCGATTGTCAAATTCTATAAATCAAATTATCCAATAATCAAGTGTATGTCTATATACAAAAATGGCATCGACGCCAACTCAAACAAAATTTTATAAAATGTGGCATATGCCATCTCAATATGTATTCAAAATTTACATTCCAAAATGTCTATTTCATCCTGAACTACTGGTGGATCATCAAAATGGAGCCTCTTTGAAGCACTCATTGGCTCTAAAGGTAGCTGCACAAGAAAAATTCAAACCACAATTGAGATTAGTTATACTATATAATTTAAAATCGAATAATTAACATCAAAATCAATATACATTGAATTTTAATTGAAATCTTGATTACCTGAAATATATGTCTCTTCAAAGGGTTAGGAGTCCTAGAATATACCAAATCAAATTTTGAAATGCCAATCTATATATGTGAACAAAAACATAAAATTGATCCAAGTTAGCATACGATTATTGGTAATAGGAATTTATTTACCAAACACAATAAAATAAGCACATACCTCTTTAGGTTGATCTTTTTCTTTATCTCCTTCAGGTGTTTCAACACCTCCTCCTTGAGGTGTTTCAACACCTACTCCTTGAGATGTTCCAATAAATACTCCTTTAGGCGGTGTGTCCCTTGTCATCATATATGTATAGCTCATAATTGCCTGTACATAAAATTGACAAGTATATATGAAACTACCAATCTATGTTGACGTATGTATAATCAATATAAGATCTTAAAAATCTTAATTCAATCCAATTTGAGTTTAATTACCTTCCCCATATCTATATTTGTGCCTCCATAGTCTGGATGATGCTGCACCTCACTCACACTAGGTATTTCCTACAAGAGGAAAACAAGATAAACATATAAGTTATTATATAATTTCATTAATGACAATTCAAATGACAAGCAAGTATATAATATAAAATGTAAATGAGTGAGTGCAAAAATATATACTGCGTGTGTGTCCAAGCCAAATGAAATGGCCCTAAGGGTGCTATCAGACCCCCATGTGAGCTCCTCCTCAGACATCAACTATTAAATAGACCATGTAAATAAATATTAGTACTTGATACTATTTCTTATTAATATTCATTTAAAAACAAATGTAAGTTATGAAATTACAACTTAAATCTTACCTGTGTCACTATTCTAGCATCTCCCTCTCTAGCAGGATAGGACTCTATAGGGTGCACTCCACTCTCCTGCAACTGATCTATAATGTCCACATCATGGAGGTCATAATTAGAAGTGTCCAAGGGATGCTCAACGGGCTATACAAGAGGACCCAAGCATATCTGGCGACACATAGTGCAAGTATGTGGCACAAAAATATGTGGACCTACAAAGAATGATGTAGCAACACTCGAGCCTTCATCAACACCACCAAAATGTGGTTGAGCTACTATAGAAGCATGCGAAACCAAATGACCACTCAAAGAGTGAATAGCCTGAATAGTCTATTTGGATGCATCCTGGATAATCTCTGGATGATATATTGGAGGTGGCAGAGGAAGGGGAGGAAGGGGAACATTTGGGTGCGGGACTACTCTAATTGCCCCTGGTCTATCCTGGGGCATACCTCCACTAATGCCCTGGAAGGGTTTAATGTCAAAGTAATTGACATGATGCCCTAACACAAACTCAGCATATAATTTTTTAATAAAGTAAAATGGTATGTCGAAATTATTGTTTGGTGGTTTATCAAAAACCATACACCAACGATCCCAAAAGTTAGCTACAATGTCCCTATGCATGCACCATTTTATGGAAAGTTTTTTTTTATTAACATTCACTGGCAAACCGGTGCAGGGGTCAATGAATAAAGAGGCTATTTGGGCTTTGGTTATTTGGAGATCTTTCACATCATCGTAAGACAATCCACGTTGATAATATTCCCTCATGTCCTCTCACCATGAATAAAAGGAATTATGTTGGGTGGAGAGGGTTTCTATATTTCTAATAATTTCCTTCGATGTGTTTGTCATATCTCTCAATCGAGGCATTGTTTGATAAATTTCACAAATGCCCCTCAATTGCCCCAATTTTTCACCAATTAAGTCTTCAATTGGTTGTTGCAAAGGTGGTGGAGCATTTGGCTGTGGGGGTGGTGGAGCGTTTGGCATTTGTAGATTTTCATTCGCAGCCATAATACTTGATTAAAGTTAAAAACTAATTAAACTAATTGAAATTACACAATATAAATGAAATTATTATAAAAAAGCCCTAGTTTTTAATAAAAATCCAAAAAAAACCATACTTTTTCACAAAAATCAATAACAAACTCTTATTTTTGATAAAAATACATCAACAACACTAATTTTTAATCAAGATCCATTTCAAAACATTAATTTTTAATAAAAAATAATGTAAACTCCAATTTAAAAAAAAAAATCAATAGAAAACCCTATTTTTGAAAAAAAATTAATAAAACCTACTTAAACTTAAGAGAATCTACTCGAAAAATCGATTACAAGTTTAGAAAAACCAAATACATACCTTTGAAATAGGATATCTGATCAAAGCAGATATCGAATTTGGGTTTTTCCTTTTGTACCCACATGCAAACTATGAGAAATGAAGTCGAAAGAGTCGACTATTTTTTTATATACAGTTTCCAGAAATCTGATATCCGATTTGGATTGGATATCTGATTTGTGGAAACTAGGTTTGGTTTTTGGTTTGGGTAAATGTATTGACACCCGAACCTAGAAAAGTCAACTCGGCATTTTTGCGTTTTTGAGTCAATCCAAAACATAATTTTTTCTCATTGCCACTTTTTGGCCCATCATGATCCTGCACATACCCTTCAGTCATGATGAATTTGACATGTTAGATGAAGCCCTTGAGGACTTCATCTCACCTAGATATCCACTAAAGCTTTGGTACAAGAGGATGCAAGCATAAACAATCATGACAATCATAGTTTCTCTTCTCTTGATACCTCTCCTACTTGTGATGAAGGTATCTTGGTGTTAAAAGACCCAACCATCAAGCATCATGAGAATCTTATTTTTCCCTCTTCTAATGCTACCATTAGGAATCATGTTTTGGCAGTATTTTTATCATTGCAAATTAAAAATTTTAATGTCGATTTGTAATTTTTAATTTTTGAGAAATCAAGGATAAATGTCGATAAATACAAGGTTATTTTATCAAATCAACTAGAGATTCAAGAGTTCTTTCACAAGAGAAAATATTATTTTCAAGAGCATATCTATCAAGCATTTTCTATAGAAAATCAATATCTCAACCATCATATCAAAGTTATGTTCATTCATGTATATTTTTGGAGCTATCATTGTGATGTAGGTTTCAGGATCTAATCCAACCATTCAAGTCAAATATTTAAAGCAAGATTCAAGCATCGAGATCCACATCCATTGAATCCATCTCATGCAATATTTTAGTCTTTCCAAGGTTTATTCAAGGGTTTGTTGAATTACAACATTGTATTTTTCATTCTTCATTCCTTTCATACTTTTATTATTTCATTTCAAAGTTTAATTACCAAAATGAAGTCTAACCAAGGTAAACACCCATTCACCAAAACAAATAATTTTTCCCCTCTTATGTGTTTTGCAGATTTTAGGTTGAAGGAAAATTGAAGATTGGAGATCTCCAAACTGCAAAATAACAAATGTTGCAAAAGTTGTCAAAGTTGTAAGAAAATTTGTCAAGATCATGGAAACTCAAATCCCGAGCTCATTTTCCATAATTTTCATGTGAAACCAGTGGGAAATTGCATCTCAAATCTGACTTCAGAGGCTCCCAAAAATTTAGTTTAAAAAGCTATCTCAAGACCCATTCACCATTTTTGGATAAGGGGGGTCCTGAACACTTTGCAACTAACTAGGACACACTACAACCTATTTTGAGTTAAATTTTAAGTGTCTTCCACTCATCCAATTTGCAGAAAATTGACTATTTCTATTACAGCTATGCTTCATCTACATGAATCAAGTCTTAGGTTGTAGATATGAGGTCATTTGATATTTTATTATCATCTCCCAAAAGCCCTATTTGAACTTTACCCCCATCCACACACAAAGAAAATTGTCAGATCTTCCATAGAATTGACTCACCTAAAGGTTTAAAGTTAATTATATCTTGGAGAATCTCATTTCTTGAATGAAATAGAAAATTGTTAGGTTCATTACACCCCATTTGGACCTTTCTATTTATAGTAAGTTTTGTGAAACATTATGAATTTAGTAAAACACTATGTCATAGCCATCTCCTTGATCTTTGTCATCCTATGCCACTAAAATTTGTACACTTGGACCCCCTCTTGGTGCATATTTTTCACCTTTAGTGTGATTTTGTTCTTGCACTCATCCTCTCACTAAAGTGGGGGCTAAATGCAATTTAGAAAAATATATCCCTTTACATTTTTACACTTTCTTTGGGCCCTCCGAATTAAAATAGATATAATAATGCCTTAATGTAGTGTTGGAAAATGTACTTTACATTTTCATAATTTTTTTGGGCCCTCTTACTTAAATTGGATTTAATTATGCCTTAATATGCCCTAGTTTACATCTACAAGCCTAATAAATTATATTCTCCAAAGGGGAAACTTGAGATCAATTAATGCCAACATATAATTAAACACCTTGAGCAATGTGTGTTCTAGGAATAGGTACCTTGGACCCATTCACCCATGGGCTAATGGGTCCTCCCTAGGCCTTCAAACCCATTTTTAATACATGTTTTGGCAATATTTTTATCATCCCAAATTCAAATTTCGAATGTCGGCTTGTAATGTTTAATTTTTGGGAAATTAAGGATACATATCTAAAAATAGAAGGTTATGTTATCAAAATCAACATTAGATTTTGAGAGATCAATTGCAAGAGCCAATATTATTGTCAAAGGTGTTCAAGAGAAAATTTCTTCATCATTTTTTGTAGCATTCAAGATCTCAAGCATCATGTCAAATTTATGTTCATTCAAACATATTTTTGGAGCTAACATTGTGATGTAGGTTTCAAGATTCAAATTCAATAATTCAAAGAATTATTTCATGTATCAAGATCCACATCCATTGAATCCATTTTATGTAATATCAAGATCAACATTTCACTCCTAAGGCTTATTCAAGGGTTTGGTGAGTTTCAATAAAGTGTTGTTCATTCATCATTATTTTCATACTTCCATTATTTCAATTCAAGGTTTAATTACCAAAACAAGGTTTGACTAGGGTAGACCCCCATTCACCAAAAACAACTAATTATTTCCCTCTTATGTGTTTTGTAGATTTTAGGCTAAAGGAAAATTGAAGATTGGAGATCGTACAAAATTAAAAAAGTTGCAAAAGTTGTCAAAGTTGCAAGAAAAATTGTCAAGATCATGGAAACTCGGATCCTAAGCTCATTTTTTATCATTTTCATTTGAAACCAATGGGAAATCACATCTCAAATTCATCTTCAAAGTCTCTCAAATATTCATTTCAAAAAGCTATCTTAGGACCCATTTGTCATTTTTAGACAAGGGGTATCTTGGAAAGTTTGCAACTAACTGGGACAATCTTCAATTGATTTTGAGGTAAGTTTTAAGTGTTTTCCATTCATCCAATTTGAAAAAAATTGACTATTTTTGTTACATCTATGCTTCATCTACATGAATTAGGTCTTAGGTTACATATTTGAGGTCATTTTCTATTTTATTTTCATCTCCCAAAGGTGGTTTTTGAACTTTACCCCCATCAACACACACACATGAAGGAAATTGCTAGATCTTCCATAGAATTGACTCACACAAGGGCTGAAATTTAATTCTATCTTAGAGGATATCATTTCTTGAATGAAATATAAGAAGGTAGGTTCATCACACTCCATTTTTCCCTTTTGATTTATGGTAAGTTTTGTGAAACATTCCAAATTTAGTATAAAACTTTATGTTTGGTTAACCTATGACTTTTTATATGTTTCAAATTGAAATGGATTTTTCCATTTTGCATTCGAATTTTCTTTGCAAACAAGAAATTTTGGATTGATTCTCAAACAAAACTTGATAGATTTTGACTAAATCTTGTTTGAATTCACATGTAATTTGCAAGTGCATTGGGGTAAGAAGAAAAAGGTGAAAAATTGATTTTCAAGAATATGAAGAGAATAAATATTGTGGAAGGGGATGTTAGAAATGGTTGTGAATATAGATAAGCATGCTATGGAAAGTATTCATCTACTTACCAATTAGAACCCAATAAAAGTCATTGTTGATGCTACCAACAACGTTCCAAGGGAAGATGAAACATTTGTTCTAAATATCTTGGGCATAATTAAGTGCACCAAAAAGTGACTAAAAAAATAGTAAATCAAATGATAATGACCAAAAATGGTAGTTAAAAAATTGAATGGAGATTTTAGAAAAAATAGTTCTTTTCACAACCATAGAAAAATCACACATTGCTCTTTAAAACCATTCAAGATATTCAACGTATCCATTCAGTTACCACACTATTTGAGTCCCACACAATTATAAATAATGAATATTGATGAAAATATATCAAAAAAAAGTTGTGCCTTTCCCTAAACCAATATGTCTTTATACTACATTCTTCTATGCTTTTCTTTGCATTATTTATGCTTCTTCACATAACTTCACAATGCCTTCTTACTTTGCATGTTTCAACATGCATGCATAGTCTTGTCTACTTGCAATACTCAATTTCCCTTAGTCATAGGAAAATTCATGCATGTGTCTTTAATTTTTTTCTCTATGATTTGCAACTACATGACCACAATATAATTAACCTTGAGTATTCTTCCATTCAAACTACTCCTCATAGGTCATAGGCACAAACAAAAAAAATTCTCTGATACCATATGTAGGGAATTAAAACATGATTGATTATGTTATTCAATGATTACATATGTATTTATAGAGTGGTGCAAAGGGAGCGGTTGAATGAAGGTGATTGAGTAATGACATACTCATTTGTATACCACCAGTTGCAATGTAATATGCTAACAAGCTAAAGCTTATTTTGGTAAAGTTTTGGCTCAACATTGAAAGATCTATAAATCTAATAGTTAACATATTCAAGATTTAGTAATTTGTTATAGTTTATTAAAAATATGCCTTTAGGCATTAACATTTAAGTTAAACCCTTTGGGTTGGATCCCCAAGGAAAACCAAACCCTAAGGGTTGGCAATATCCAAAGTAGATATAAACACTAGAAAGTTATAGAATCTTCATATTATAATGTGCTTGCACTTGAGTGAAACAAAATTGAAACCAATAGGGAGGGAGAGATATGAAGATTTAGAAAGAAATAGTGAGACATAAAGAGATAAATTCAAACTTGTAGTGGAGTTGGTTAGGGCTTGGGGTTTGCATCCCTCGAGGTCACAAGTTTGACTCCACTTCATAGTGGAAAAGGCAAGGGTCAGTAATATTGTGCTAGTTCATGCTCCGCTAACCTAGGGTATAGGAATGGACTTTACTGCTAACCTCCTTGAAGTTAGATCATTTTTTGGACTGAAGATGGGAATTAAAATGGGATTTGAGTGAAAATGGCCATCTAATGCTCAGACTTTTGAAAATCATAGGCAATACGATCAAAATTTTGAAAATCGTAGGCAATACTACCAAAACCTTAGCCAATCTGGTCATCATTAGGCTACATATGGGTCCTTTTCTATAAAAAAAAATCACTTTAAAAATGTATGAGGCCCCAAACATCCACATAGGCATCTTCTTCATGAAAATAAAGTTTTTTTTGACATATGTGAAGATGACAGGTCACTCCATTCAGAGGGTTTTGACCATTCTCGTTCAAGCAAAGGGTACCAAAATAATTTATATCCAAAAATGGTCAAAATTCACATTTGAGACATCTATCTCATGAATGGGAAAAAAATTTAGAACCTCAAATTAATAGATCATATTTATCTAGGATTCCTTCACAAGGGTTTTTTGCTTCTTCCTAAGGAAACACAACAAAAGGGTTTTGTGGGAAAATACAAGGAAATGGAAAGGACTTAATTTAGATCTACTATGTCTCACCAAAATGGAAATGAAGGATTTCCTCATAGATATTCTTTGACTCATCAAGGTTCTCTTTCCAATCCATTTTTTTTACGAACACAATCATTTTTTCGGTTCTCAAAACGAAGGATTAGGAACAAAAAGATGAGGTTGATGTTGTTTCTAAGATCAATTCATCTGAAAGACAAAAAATTAACAACTTCAAGTCTCATCACGAGAATATTGAGACCCTTCAAGCACCCATAATGAGTCCAACATCAACATTGCATGCAAAGCCACCTCAACAAACATAGAATGCAGGGGATCCAAAGAAACTAGTACTACATGCAAAGGCACTAAACCATTCACTACATGCAATGGATTCAAAGTTGTCATTTCTACATGCACATAGGAAGAATAATGAGAAAAAATAAGGAAAGAGAAAGGTGGAACAAAGAATGAAGGGGAAAATTATACAATGGAGGAGAAAAGAGAACCAACAAGCCAATGATTCAGGTAAGGAGAAGTCTTTTCCTTCTGTAATCCAATAGAAAGGGGTAGCTAAAGCTTTGGGTTTAGATAAAATCAAAAGAAAGGGTATTTGTTCTATTACTCTCTTTGATTAATTTTTAGAGCCACAAGCTCAATATCTACACCATCATGCCATAATATGTAAGTTCTAGAAGCTTTTCCATGATATAGATCTTTTAAATGATTTGATATTTGATGAATGGGAAGGGGTGGTTAAAGTATTTTGTATAGATCAAGAGAAGGGAATTTTTCTAGTTCTCTTTGATACTAAGTCTCATAGAGATGGAGTCCTTAAAGTCAAGTCATGCTATTTCAAGGGTCTGGTTTATTCATGTGACCCTAGTATCCAAATTTTAAGCCATCTAGTTTTGTGACAACTTTTGATTCAAATGAGCTCTCTCCCTCTTGAATATAGGGAATTGAATTTATTAGATTTTTTTGATAACCAAATAGGAATCTTTATTAAGCATGATTATGCTTTATTTAAAGATCCAACAAAACCAGTGAGGTTTTGTGCTCTACTAGATGCTACAAATACTTTTCCAGATCAAATATATATAATATCTAAATATGGAAAATGGAATGAAAAAATTACAATGGAAAATACAGAGCATGGATGCTCTAAGTGTCACACATTGGGGCACATTAGAAGTGCTTTCCTATAAACAAAATTTTTTGCATCTTAGATCCCAAAATCATAGGTAAGAGATGTGATTGGTAATCCCAAAGATGTGGAATCCTTGGGGGATAATAAGTTGTCACTTGTTTCTCTATCCAAAGATCTAAAATTCAGGGCTCCTCTACAACCAATGGATGTTGTTTTTAATGTGTTGATAACTAAAGATGATAAATTCAATAAGAAAATAGTTAAGATTGTTCCCAATGGGTTTAAGAAATTTTCACTTCTCATGTCTAAAAATTGGTAGTAATCTTAGTCAATCTTTTTGTACAATCCATCTCTTCCTTCGATTTCTAAGAAACGGGTTGAAACAATTTCTAGTAATTTTATTTTTGGTACTATATTAGAACAATAGAAATAGGTTTGTGGGATATTTGAACTTTCATGAAAAGACTATTTTGTAGGAAGTCAAGTAGAAGGGTCCAAATTTTCTCTTCTTCCTTTGAAAACCTTGAATTAGCAACGTTTAAAAATTTGATCAAACAAGATCATTTTGAAGAATTAGTTGATAGAATATTATCAAAATATTCAGTTCATTGATCTTGTATCAAAATAAGTTGTAAGGGAAGAGGGGAGTTTTTGTTTTTAGTTATCAAAATCTCAATACATGAATGAAAGCATGGAAGATGAGGATTGGTCTAAGGAAAAAATAAGGGGTGGAAGTCATAAGGTTGATTCATAGTAGGATAAAGTGGAAGATAAGGGGATATTCAAAGACTTGGATACAAAATATGACCAACAAGATATGTATTTAAGTAACAAGGAGTTTGTGGGATTTGATTATTCCCAAACCTTTTCAATTTTGTAGATTCTTAGCATTCAACTTGTTATAATTAGTGGTGGTAGAATCGGTTAAAAATGAACGAAATTGGTAGTTCCTAAAGGTTTCATGCTTTGACTTAAAATTATGGCAGCTAAATGTATATGCTCCAACTTTTATAGTGGAGAAGAAGTTTCTTTGGGAAATGATTTCATAAATTTTGGATGATAAAAGGAATGATTAAGTAATATAAGCAAGATATTTTAATGTTATCACAAATTTTAATGAGAAGAAAGGAGGAATCCTACCACCTACAAGATTGATGGAAGACTTTGCAATGTTTATTAAGGATAAAACTCTAATGGATATTGTACTTGAAAATAGAAAGTTTACCTAGACAAATAGAAGGAAATACTTTCTACAAATTGTAGAAAGGTTGGATAGGTTTGTATCTTCATCAAATTGGTTTTTAGGGAAAAAGGTCTTAACATCAAAAAAATTTCCCTTCATAGGTTTTGATCATTATGCCATTTCTTTGAATTTTGAATTGAAAAAATTATTTTCAAGGCTAAGTCTTCCTTAAAATTCAAGAAAATGTGGTTTAGTGTGACAATGGTGGGTTAGTGCTCATTTTGTAAAAGGATTGAGGATGTACCATCTATGTAATAAATTGAGCCATATCAACAATCAGATTAAATTTTGGAATGTACATTTCATAAAAAATGTCTTTTAATAGAAAGAAAACATCTTTAAGGAGCTCCAACTAATTAATGGGAAAATTATAGCACAAGGGTTGGATGCCATATATTTTGAGAAGAAAAAGAAGCTACAAATAGAATGGGCTGAGTTGGTGAGAAGAGAAGAATTTTATTCAAAGTATAAGTCAAGACAATTATGGTTGAAAGAAGGGGACAAAAATACTAAGTTTTTCCATGCCTCAACATAGATAAAAATGCTCTGAATACAATTTTCACAATCTAGGATAGTTCTATAGGGTCGTTATTATCGAAGGAAGAAGATATTAAAGAGGGAGGGGTTAAATTTTTCAAGAAACTGCTATCTACTCAAGAAAATAAATCATTAACAATAGTAAAAAATGGTGAGGATATTCTTGAAAACATCCCCAATTTAGTGCAAAAGGAGGATAATAATTACTTGTTAAAGCCATTCACTCTTGAAGAAGTTAAGAAGGTGGTATTTTCTTTATCACCTAACAAGGCTTCTAGGCTTGATGGATTCATGACACTATTCTTCAAGAAATGCTAGGATTTTATTGGCTTGGATGTTTTTTTAGTAGTAGAGAAATCAAGGAAAATGTGGAAAATGCTAAAAAAATGTAACACAACATATATTGTAATCATTCCAAAATTGAAGGAACTCAAAACCTACAGATTTTATGCCAATGTCTTTATGCAATACAATCTACAATATTTTCACTAAAGTAATCTACCTTAGGCTTCAACCTCTCTTTTCAAAAAATATATCACAAGATCAAAGAGGTTTTGTGCCTGGAAGGGAAATTTTGGTAGGGGAAATATTTTCCTAGGAAGTTTTACATTCAATCATAGCTAATAGTTGGAACATAGAATTTTGTCTCCACTAGGGTCTTAGGACCTAGGGCAACAATCTTCTATTCTTCAAATTCAAGGATGGCCCTAGAGATCTCACCCCAAGAGTGGAATAGAGGTAGAAAATTTGACAATAGGGTATTATAGGGTATGATTTCAGATTACAAGAGGGGTTCACCACCAAGTTTAAAATTGGAAAAGATAATGACATGCAAGATGAAATGCATAACCTAGTTTGATGCAAAATTGAACTAAATGACTTGAAAATGAAAGAAGAATAAAATTTAGAAAGCTACAAAATAGAATGTGTTCACTTAGAAATATGTTGAAGACTAGAAATAGCTTTGAAATTTTGAAAAGCTTGATTTTTTGGCCTAGTGGGACTCATTTGCCATTCTAGGTGAATCAATCCTAGATCTGGATTTCTATGTAGGAGAAGGTTTCAGCCAAATGGGTATCCAAATCTGTAAAGATCTCTTAAAAACTCATATAGTGGGACTCATTCGCCACAATTGAGGGATCAGTCCCAATTTGTCATGAAGTGTCCTAGGAGAAAAATTGCGAACTAAAACTTTGTAAGCCTCTAATGATGGATAAAATAAGCACTTTCCCACTAATTTCATGTAAATTGGATGGGTATTTTTCCCTAGATCTGAGTTTCTGTGAGTCTTGACAACTTTGAGAACATTTGCAACTTTGTCATTCTAGTGCTTTTAAAGGCTTCAAATCCACTTTTCTTTAATCTAAAAACCTGTAATCACACATTAAAGAGGGGAAAACTTTTTGATTGTTAGGGAATAGGGGCTTTCCTTTGTCAAACCCCTTGTAGGTAATTAAACCAAATGATGAGAATGAAATATGAACATATAACATGGACAATGATACCTTGATTGATGTCTTGTAAATATTCAACTCAACATGGAATGGTCATGAAAGATGTAGATCTTGATCTTGAAAATAGGAGTTGAACAATGCTTGATCTTGTATCTTCAATGCTACATCACAACAATGGCTCAATAACATGCTTAATGCTTGATATTCTTGACATGATGAAGGATCTTGAATTGCTACAAAAATTGATGAAGAATTCTACCCTTCAATGCTCTTGAAGACACTTGAATGCACTTGTAAACTCAAACTTGCTATAAGGATGAATGCTTGAATGCTTGGGGGTTAAAATGAGAGAAAGAACCTTGTATTTATACTCAATTATGCAATAATTCCTAAAATTACAACACTACAAGCTGACATCAGATCTAGGAGAATAAAATCCCATTGGAAATTTGATTTAATTTTGATTTTGGGCCACATGGGACTCCTTCACCAAGATGGCGAATGAGTCCCATCTGGCATAATGTATGGGACCAAAAATGAAAAGTGATTATTTAAAAGGTGTAAAAACAAGTTTGGAACCCAAAAATATAGGTGGGACTCATTCGCCCAAGGTAGCGAATGAGTTCTAGATCACTAAATTTGGGCCACACAAGCTAGAAACACTAGAATTATGATTGATCAATGATTGGTGTCAAGATTATTCTTGAAAAGGTGCAATAAATGATGCTTGTGGATACAAAATAGGGCCAATAAAAGCATAATAAATCCCAATTGTTAATGACAATCCTAAATAAGTGTGAAAGTGTGTTTTAACACTTTACAACACTTTGAATAAGGAAAGATTAATGTTAATTATAATTACAATTATGTTTATTATACATAGTTAATTGATTAAACCCTAGAAAAGTGTGAAAATGTGTTACAACACCTCACAACACTTTTGCAAGGGACCATTGAGATACATTAGTTCACAAGGGCCCAAGGCCTAATGTGAATGTGTTATCCACACTACAACAATAAATCAAGGCAAAATTAAGCCAAAATCCACTTGGAGGACCCAAACGAGTGTGAACATGTCAAAGGACCCATTTTTTGACACTACAATAGTATGCCATATTTCATCATCAAGTTGGATATGATGAAATCACATAATAAAGTGGACTGGGATTTCTTAATGCAAGTCTTGCAACAATTTAGTGGGCCAGATGGTATTCATAATCTATCTACAAGAAATATGACACTAGGAGAAAAAATGGATTTGTAGATTTATGCTAAACTTGATTTGAAATGGTGTAAACTAATGCAAAATATATACTTGGACTATGAGAATCCATCTAGAATCTTCACCATTTCAAATCCATCAGCTGGATCGGTGATGTGGAATTTTATTATAGCTTGCAGAGATTTCATTACTCATACTTAACATGGGAATTGAACAGTGGGGAAGATGCATAGCTTTGGAAGGATTCATGGAGTGGTTACCCCCCTCTCATTTCAATTTAGGAATTGCAATCAATAGAGCATATTATATCAACAACTTGGGGTATGAAAGTAAAAGACTATGTGCTTTATGTAGATGTTATGACTAGGTTGGCTTATTGGAAGTACTTATCCTTAGCACAAATCTCTCCTAACCAGAAAATCATGTTGCAACGGTTGTTGAAGTAGAGGTAATTTTATTTCTCATCTTCTTCAGATAAGTTAGCTTGGGCTCCAACCAAAGATGGGAGCAATTCAGTGAAATACGGTTACAATTCTATCATTCAAGTAATGAGTTTCATAATCAGTCTCATAGGGTGTATTCCTTTTGCTAGAATCAAATTGTTCTACAAAAGGAAGGAAGTTTTCCATGGCTATCATTGAGAAATATAATTTTGACAAGTGATAGATTGGTCAAATTGGGAATTGCATAGTCTTTTAGATGTATGTTATCTCAAGAGGAAAATGAAATAGTGGACCACTTGTTTGTGAATTGCTCGGTAGCACAAGAATGTTCTGATTTTATAAAAGGATAACTTAAAGTTAACTTTCCTTTACCTAAATTACTGTGGGATTTATTTTCAAGTTGGCTAGTTCTTTACAAAACATCTCTATCTGCATGTGTTTGGAAGGTGACACCAGCTATAGTATTTTTGAGTCTTTAGTGGGAGAGAAATAAACATATATTCAAAAAATATTCCTGATCAATAGATTAGGTCAAGATGAAAATTGAAAAAGTTATATCAGAGGTACAACTAACTCTTATGTGCAAAATAGTAAAAATATATCTTCCTTGTTTATTAGTTGGGATGATTATCTGTTGTTCCATTGGGAATGTACATTTCACTAAAATTTAAAGGGGCCTTGAATTTACCAAATTCTAAAAAGGTTGATAGAGAAACTATAAAATCAGAACCTCCAAGTTTAGATTTTCAAAAGCTTAGTTTTGATGGTGCATCAAGAGGCAATCCAGGCCTCTCAAGAGTTGGGTCTTATATTCGTAATTGTCAAGGGTTATTGATAGCTTCCAAAGAAAATAAATTGTCCAATGGTACCAATAATATGGTAGAGGCACAAGCACTTCTTCAAGGTTTAAAATTAGCAAAGGAATTGGGTCTATAAAAAATTCATATAGAAGGAGATTTTGTATTGGTTATTAATTCTTGTAAGGAAAGGAAAATTCAGAATTGGGGGTTAAGTTATGTTTTAAAGAAAGTTTGGTTATTGTTGGATACCTTCAAAGAAGTTCAAATTTCTTATACATATAAAGAAGGTTATAAGTTAGTAGATGCATTAGCTAGAATGGGTTGTGATAAGGGTTAATTTGAATGCTTTGGCAATGATACTTGAATCAAAGACTTTTCTCATTCAGAAGCAATAATTTAGGCATATTTAAAGTTCTATAAATATATTTTAAAAGGGTTTCGATTGTGTAATGCAAGGGTTGCTTTGGAATGGGTTGAAAGTGTCTATCATTTAGAGGATCAACTTATGCATTTTACCAAAATGGAAAGGAAATTGGAATTAGTTATGTTTCAACTATACCAATGCATCCATCATGCAAGTAAAAGCAATATGCCATCACTTATTTTTTCTAGCATGGTTTATTTTTTAGGTACATTGTAATTCATAAAATGGAGTGTGCTAAGTGTATTTCATCATAAATCTAATAAATAATACCAATTTTTCAAATAATTAATTCCTTTAGATCGTGCTAAGGAGAGGTGTGGATAAATTTGTAGGTCTAGAAAATAGAAATTGGTTGTACTGATTTAAACAGTGTGGTTATATGCCAACTTTGGAAAAGTTGGCGTTGATTGGAAGATTGTAAGTTGGATTGAAAGCTCCTTATTTTTTGTGCAAAGCATACATTACAGCCTAATCATCCATTATGAGATAGTAAGGGTATACTTCTTTCTATTTTTGTTTCAAATTTTCTAGACTTGCTACAATGTTTTCATTTAGTAGAACTGATAACAAACAAGGTTGTTAAGGAAGAGTATTTGTTGAATGATGTCATTTTAAAAGCATTTCAAAACTATGATTTGTGGAGGGAAAAAGGATATATGTCTATATAGAAAGCTTCTTTTGGCTTTCAAATATTATAAATATTTCTTAGATATGACAAGTTTTATCCTGTTAAAACATATTGTATGGTTTTGGGTGTTCAGGAAACATTTTGGCTATGATCGCGGGTACTTGATATTAGCTGATGAGAGCCACAAAATTACAAAAATTTGTATAATATTTATTACCAATATAAATATATATAGGTTTATAGCCTTTTATCAAAAACAAATTATAGATAGAGGGATATATCTCACCATCCCTTCATATCTCTCCCTCCCCCTCTCCTTCTCTATCTATATCTCACCATCCATATCTCTCTTTACCTCTATCTCCATATCCATCTATATCCCTCTATATCTAAATATAAATCTATATCTATATCTATATCTATATCTATATCTATATCTATATCTCTAATTATCTCTCTATATATCTCTCCATATTTATCAGGCTCTCTCTCTCCCTACAATTCCCTTTGTTTATATCTCTATACTCTTCTCTTGTATATCTATCTCAAGCTCTCTCCCTACCTCCTCCATCTCTATCTATTTATATATCTCTCTTACTCATACACACACAAGTACTATATATCCGTGTTTATCTATTCACACACACACACATTCATAGAAGGTATAAATTTAAACATGTTATAGTGTGCTTGTGTTATCTCTATTTTTAAAGATCTTCTTACTATCTACAAAAATTAATAGATACCCAAAATATTTTTTATTGTTTTGAATAAAACCCAAAAATATTTTTCCTATTCAATGCACATTGAAGAGGAAAACCTAATGCAAAAAATGGCTACCAAACACAAGTAATTCTACAAATGATATTTACTTAACATTTTCTAGATAACTAACATAAAAATATAAAACTAGGAAAAATATTTTCTTGCTGTAATATGATATATAAATTTCCATGATCATTGGAATGAATATATGTACCAATGAACCACATAAGATAAAATAATGCACCCTTACTATAAGATTGAAATAAAAAATATACAATGAAATAGCTAAATGGAATGATGAATTAACTCAAAATATGGTGTACATATAGAGTAACAACCATATAAAAATAGGCATGCAATGACTTAATTTAAAACTAACTTCAAAAAGCAAGTGGCTATCTAAAAATAACACATGGCTAAGAAGAGACATATAGCCCTTAGCAATCCTAAGAAATATTAACTCATACACTGACAATCCATAGCCTATTTTAAGCTCTCATATTGGCACAAGCAGTGATTATGCTACCAACTTATTTTTCTTGAAAAAATCTAAAGCCTTTTCAAAAAATCTATTTTGTGCATATTTTACAACCATGATATTCCATGAAACCATATTTTTGGAGGAATTTTATTAAATAGTTCACACCTCTTGTCTATGCTTCTACATTCTATATACATGTCTACTAGAGAAATCACAACAAAAACATATAAAAATATTCTATATTTATGCTTTGATGGATGTCCATACCTTGTTCCAAAGCTCCCATTTTGGTATAGGCTAGGAGGATTTTGACAAAGGTTATAGAGTCTAGATTTACACATGTTGATTGCATTTTCTTGAAAATTCCTAAATACTTTTTAAAATTTAATTATTTGAATAATCTATGATCAAGTCATTCCATGTGAAAATGTTTCTTCAATTCATTCTATTCAATATCTCATGTTCCTTGTTTATGCTTCCATTCTTCATATCGCACAATCTTGGAAATCTATGATACCACATTTATTTGATATATCATGTCAAATAGTTTATATGCCTTGTCTATGATTCCACATTTTACATACATTCCTATCAAGGTAGTTGCAACTACATCTAACAAAATTCCTCTATCCTTTATCCTTTGATGGATTCCTTACCCTAATCCAAATATCCCATTTTGGTATAAGTAGGGAGGTTGCTAGAAAAGGTTACAAAGTTCAACTTTACACCTACTAATTTCATTTTCTAGAAACTTCATAAATCATTTTCAACAAATCCATTTTGATTATATCCTATAATCACAATATTCTATGATGACACATTTCTTTAAGGCTCAAAAAATTCAAGTGCCTTGTCTATACTTCCACATTTTATATGCATGCATATCAAAGAATTTCCAATTGTACATATGACATAATTAATCTATCCTTTATGATTCTATGAATGTATATATCCTATTTCAAAGCTCCCAATTTAGCACAAGCCAAAAGTGAGTTATTAAATGTAAAATGAATTGATTAGAAATATATTTGTTTTATCTAGTGAAATAGTGTGACTACCTCATGAATATAGTCATTTATTTCATTTACTACAATAACTATATTCTATGAGATGCTATTTTAGCTATCTCTTTCTTTTTGTGATCAAACACTTTATGGGAATCCACCAAACTTTCACAACATGGGAACTATGATTTTGAGTTTGACTTGGCTTATGCACAAAAATCAAGTGGCTAACTATTGATTGCAACAATTAACAGGGCTACTTTGGGGGATAAAAATAAGCATTGAAAAAAAATATATATTGAATTGACCCCACATGAGCCACCTAAGTAGTAAACACTTAGAGAACATTCTCTTTATGCCCAATCTATTGTCAATCCTTCAATTGAGTAGGTGACAAATTTTATCTATATATATTTTAAAAAATTTGATTATATTTATTATATGAATTAAGTTTTAAATTAAAATAATGATAAATATTGATCCTTGGATCAATTTATTTAGAAAAATTATTTTCTTTGTTTAGTTCATTGTGAATTTTTCATGCTTCAAATCTCTCTTTTATTGTTGTTGTGGGTAGATTTCATATTTAAAATTTAAAGGTATAAAAAACACCTTTGTGTGTTAGTAAAATGTATTCTATCTATAAGGTTTCTTGTTTCATATACAATGCTTCATTACCCATTAAATTCTACCCAATTTAAACTTTTAACTAAGTGTAGCCCATACTAATTTAGTTATATATTTAATTAAAAAAAAAATTAATAGATATGCTTTTTTTGTAATATTTGATCAAATTTATCATTGATTGTTTTTGTTTATCTACAAATCCTATATCTTTACTTTTTGTGTTTTGTAATTCAGTGGATTATTTTATTTAATCCTTTTAATTATTGCATTCATTTAAACTTGAGTCATTGAAAAATTTGCAATTTGTGAATGGTTTTAAAAAATAAAGATAGGTATCAAATTAAAATTTTAAATTATTTTTGTAATTAGAAAGTTTCTATAGGGGTCTAGTATGGGAGGATCATCCAAAGTAAGGTTTGACTAGGTTCATTGAATATGGTGGATAATATCTCATATTTATTTCGAGAATACAAAATTTTTTGCACACCTTGAACTATCCAACCAAAAAAAAGTTGGTGATTATACATAGACAAGGAGGTAGTATGGAGATGAATTTTCGAGTTTAAATAAAAATTTCTATTCATAGTAAAGTATTATTTTTATTCCTTTTATATACAAATATTTGTAGGACATTAAAAAATTACCTTTGTTGGCATATGGATTCTAGTGTTGTCATTGATGGCAACCTAAGTCATGGATTTGTTATGCACTTCAGTATCTATTCACATCGGAAGTCAAAGTGAAGAACTGGGTATTCGGTTAAAGTTAAGTTTGTCGATCAATATACAGTATCTATTTATCAATTTGTGTTGTGCATCTCAAGGAAGGTCATTGGGTATCTGCAATACCTTATTCTCAATTTTTTTTCCTATGCATCAATCGGTGTACAAGTTAGAGGATCCGGTGTATTGATTTTTTGTTTATCAGGGCTAGAGGGCTGACTTGGTGGATATAGCCGTTGTGGATGTTTAAGGAGTATTTTCTTAAACTTTTTTGTGCTCGACCATGTTTATTTAGGTCCTCATTATGCTATGGCCGACTATGGAGGGTATGCATTAAGAATGATTTTTTTGGATTAAGCTACCAGTCAGAAAATATTATGTGTTTTGTTAAAGTTGACATGAAGATAATATTATCCTTTGATGTGTATTTTTTAAGATTGCTTGTTTATATATTATTGGTATCAATGAATGATAGAAGCGAAGTGTATTATAGTGTGATGTGAAATTCAAAAGGGAAGTTGTGCAATTTCATCTACGCATATAAGATTGGTGATGCGAGTTCAAGCAGAGTAGAGCAGAAGAGAAGAATCCAATAGAAGGTCTGAAATTGACTAATGTGCCTAACCAAAACTATAACCTGACATTTGAAGATGCTATTTCTTCAGTTCCACCCTTCAGATGAATTTACTCTAAAAATTTTGTAAGGCAATGAGCCTTCCTATTTTGAGTAGTGATCTCTAGGTAGTGAGCCTGAATGCAAGGGCATTCCCATTTTGTAACTTATATTTGAGTACTCAAATTATGGATTTACCTCCATCATGGTTTTTTCCCTAACAGGGTTTCCACATAAAAATCATTGTGTTATGGTGTTGTGGATAATTGTTTTGTTTGGTTGCATTTTTCCTTCAGTTCAAATTTAGAAATGGTTTAAATATCAGAATAATAAAATAGAATATTGTAGAAAATTGATTCACCCCCCCCTCTCAGTGTTACCAAATTCCAACAATTGGTATCAAAGCTTAGTTCCTCGGAAGGAGTTTGACAACTTCAGGTGGATCTTGGAATGTAATGAACTATGGTAGTCTTAAGTAGCATATTGTGGTGGCACTTGATGATATTGATCAGTCTAGAGCATAAGTCTGGTGATGCAAAGAAAAGGATTCAAAACTCAAAATTTCATTCACTTTACAAATTTCATAAAATTATTCATCTCAAACAATTATTAAGTGCATTCGGGATCACATTGGAAACATTCTCATGGCAACCCACAATTCAATGCACCGAACTATCATTTATAACTTACAAAAAACAAATAATAAAGTCAATATCTTCAGTGAGATTGAAGATAACTTAATTATAGACTTCCTTTCCAATTTTTATGAAGATCCAATGGTGGAAAATAAAGTTATTGCATTTTCCCCAAAACTGCAAACCTTAGACAAGGTTCAAACCCGCCCTCACAAAAATGATCATAACTTATTCAAATATTAATTAAATTTGATGAGACTTGAATAAAATGAAAGTAGATTCACATATCAAAAAAATAAATTTGGTTTCAGATCCACAATATAGACTTTACAATCCATACCATCACATTTTTTAGACTATAAATTCTGCACAATATTGTTAGAATAAGTAGTCTCACCAAAATGGTCATATCTTCCACAAAACACAATAAAATTCGATGAGACAAAAATAATTGGAAACTAGAAACAAATATCTTCCCATAAATATATGATAATCCATTATTTGAGTCCATACCAGGCCGTACAAAGAACAACTTCATCCTGAAAACAATGTAAAAATTGGAAAATACACACAAAACTTGAGGTTGCCATTCATCAAACTTCAAAAATAATGTCTCCAACCCCCCAATTCGAGTTTTTGAGGGTGTAATTATACATTTCCAACCAAAACCAACTATTTTCAACCACCTTTTAATTTTTTTTTGACAAAACACCTTAATGACACTTTTGACAAGTTGCTTGACAACTTTCTTGAGCAACTTTTACAATTTTTACAATATGGAACAACTTTAAACATTATTTGATAAATGACTTCAAATATGACTTCCTAAGACTCAAACAGCTATAAAATGGTTTTATAAACCTTATTATAAGACCCAATACACAAAATAGATTAACTATTTACAAATGGCCTCATGGAGGCATGTGATCAAACAGGTGCTCCTGCACCATCCGAGAACTAAAAGAAAATCTTAAGGATGTTGAGAAATTCATTTAGACATTAAAGGATTAGATTGTTAAATCCAGTGAAAAGAGGAAGGATCTCTATGATCAGATTAAGCAGAAAGAGAGTGAAAACATGGATGATGATCACCTGAATGAAACCTTGAAGGAAATAACTCAAGAATGTGAAAAGATTTCCAGAGACAATGCTACCCTAAAGCATGAAATGGAATCTATGGTGATGAAGCTGACTAATGAAATTGAAGAAAGGAAGAAGGTTAGGTGCACCAAAATGGTTCCCAAAAAGGGGACTTAAGTGGGCAATGTTTTTTCTGAAATCAGGAAATACTAACCTTGGACGTGAAATTGAGGATAGTTACACTCAAAATTTTGAAATGGAACCAAAAAAATGATTGAAGTGCTCTGAGTCTAATTTCTAAACTACTAATTTATTTTTAAAATGGTTGAGGTTAAGGGGTTCAAAAGAGGGACGTACACAAATTGGTGTTGTTTTTGTTAGAAAAACATAACATAGCAACTCTTGTATGAACCTTGTACGGTGAACGTTTTTTTAGTATTTTTAAAATCGCAAAGGTCAAAAGTTAGCTAATAGTATGTAGTTGATGCAAGATTTTTATGATAATTTTTAATGAATATTTGATTTTTTACTAATTTTTGAAGTGGACACTTCCTGAAAAATAGAATTTTGGCAGTGCTACCCCTACAAATTTTGGAAACTAATTGAATTTTTTTTATTTACTTTTTAAAATTTGTAGAATGGAGTCTAGTTTCTAAAAATGTAATTTATTTAAAAATTCGATGAACGGTTAATTTATAATGAAAAAAATACCAAACACTTCTTTTTGGTAAAAAAGAGACATACAAACAAAATAAATTATGGATGAAAGGCTTAACATTGTTAGAAAGTGAAAAAAATTACATCGTTGGATAGCTAAGAGAGAACCCAACATTACCCATGTGTTCGATGTTTTCGATATTGAACCACATGCAATCCTGATGATGAGCACGAACTCAATTATGTGAAATATGGTAGATTTTGTAAAAACACGTCTTTGGTCATTGGGAATGCCCTCCAAGCCTTTGAGTTGGTATTCCAAGGAAATACTAATCATAGGGCTTTGGAATTCCTAAAGCAAGATATAATGTGAGTGTGCTATAATGTGCTTGCATTATATCTCAGTTTTGACATGGTATTTTGCTTCTACAAGAAACATGTCAACTAAGACATAACATGAGTGTGTTATAATGCACTCACATTATGTCCTCCTTTAAGTTAAATTTCAATATATTGAATGTATGCTGATATATTTGTATGTTTGTATGTACATGTATGCTTGTATGTCATGTATGTATGCATGTATGCATGCTTGTATGTATGTACATATGCCTATATGTATCAATGCATGCATATTGTATGTATGTTTGTATGTATGTAAGATTGTATCTATGCATGTATCTATGTATGCTTGTATAGATGTAGGATTGTATGTACATATGTATTATTCTTGTATGTATTTAAGTATGTATGTATTTACATATGTCTTTAGAGGGAGGGAGAATTTAGAGAGAGAGATAGTTTAGAGAGAGGGAGAGGGGGTGGAAGTGAGAGTTTAAAAGAGAGGGAGTGGGAGAAAAGGGGTTGGAGTGTGAGGGACTTAGCTAGGTAGGGTGGGAGGGATAGAGGGAAGGAGAGAGAGCGGGTGGGAGAGAGAGAGAGAGAATTGAGAGAGAGGGAGAGAGAGGGGGGGAGAGAGAGAGAGACAAAGAGATAGAGAGAAAGAGAGTTTATGTAGGTAGGATGCCAAAGGGAGAGACTTGAGAGTATGAGGGGGGTGAGAGGGAGAGACTTGAGAGATAGGTAGGGAGAGGGAGTGTGAGAGAGAGGGAATGGGAGAGGGAGGGAGTGTGAGTGAGATACCTGAGAGAGGGAGAGGGTGTGGGAGGGAGTGAACTGATAGAGGTAGAGAAAGAGGGGGGTGGAGTTAGAGGTACTTATCTAGGTAGGGTGGGAGGGATAGATAGAGAGAGAGGAGAGAGACAGCAAGAGAGTTACCTAGGTAGGTTGCCAGAGGGAGAGACTCAAGAGAGGGGGTGGGAGGGAGAGACATGAGAGAGAGGGAGAGAGAGGGAGTGGGAGAGAGTGGGATAGAGTGGGAGGTACATAGAGTGAGATGGATAGAGGGAGCGAGAGAGGGTGGTAGGGATTGATTGAATGAGACGTATGTAGAAAGAGGGAGAGGGTAGATAGAGACAATTAGAGGGGGTATGAGGGAGGGAGGGAGCGAGGGAGAGGTGAGATGTATAGATAGAGAGAAAGTGATAGGGTTTGATGGTATAGGGTTGAGGGATTAGGGTGGAGGACCTATGGGGTTGATGGTTTCTAGGGTATTAGGGTTTGAAGTTTGAGGGTTGAGGGAATAGGGTCAATGGTAAAGGGTATTTGGCTAAAGGTATAAGGTAGAAGGTTTAAGGGTTTAGGGTTGAAGGGTTTAGGGTTAAGGGTTTACTTGGTTGAGGGTAGAGGGTTTAGGGTATAGGTTTGAGGGTATATGGTTGAAGGATTAGGTTCAGAGTCCAATGTAAGGGTAGAGGGTATAGGGGTTGACGATTTAGGGTTTAAGGACTGAGGGTTTAGGGATTAAGGGTTGAGGGTTAAGAATTGAGGGTTGAGAATTGAGGGTTGAGAGTTTAATGTATAGGGTAGAGGGTAGAGGGTAGAGGGTTTAAGGGTTGAGGGTTGAGGATTGAGGGTTTAAGGTTGAGGATTGAAGGTTGAGGGTATAGGGTATAAGGTCAAGGGATTAGGGTTGTGGTTCCAATGTATAAAGTAGAGGCTATGGGGGTTGAGGGATTAAGGGTTGAGGGTTTAGGGATTAGGGTAGAGATTTTTCTTGGATTTAACGGTGTAAGGGTTGAGAGATTAGGGTTGAGGGATCAGGGTTTAGGGTAGAGGGTAGAGGGTATTGGGTTCTGGGTAGATAGTAGAGGGTAAAGGGTAGATGGTAGAGGGTTTAATATTTTAGGGTATAAGGTTGAGCGTGTAGGGATTAGGGTTTAAGGGTTAAGGGTTGAGGTTTGAGGGATTAAGAGGGTATAGGGTGTGAGGGATTAGGGTTTAAGGGTTGAGAGTTGAGGAATTAAGAGAGTATAGGGGTTGAGGGATTAGGGTTTAAGGGTTGAGGGTTGAGGGATTAAGAAGGTATAGGGGTTGAGGGATTAGGATTTAAGGGTTGCGGGTTGAGGGTTGAGGGATTAAGAGGGTATATGGGTTCAAGGATTAGGGTTTAAGGGTTGACTGTTGAGGGTTGAGGGATTAAGAGGGTATAGGGGTTGAGGGATTAGGGTGTAAAGGTTGAGGGTTGAGGATTGAGGGATTAAGAGGATATAGGGATTGAGGGATCAGGGTTTAAGGGTTGAGGTTTGAGGGATTAAAAGGGTATAGGGGTTTAGGGATTAGGGTTTAAGGGTTGAGGGTTGAAGGATTAAGAGGGTATAGGGTTTGAGGGATCAAGGTTTAAGAGTTGAGGGTTGAGGGTTAATGGATTAAGAGGGTATAGGGGTTGAGGGATTAGGGTTTAAGGTTTGAAGGTTGAGGGTTGAGGGATTAAGAGGGTATAGGGGTTGAGGGATTAGGGTTTAAAAGTTGAGCGTTGAGGGTTGAGGGTTGAGGGATTAAGAGGGTATAGGGATTGAGGGATTATGGTTTAAGGGTTGAGGGTTTAGGGTTGTGGGATTAAGAGGGTATAGGGGTTGAGGTACTAGGGTTTAAGGGTTGAGGGTTGAGGGTTGATGGATTAAGAGGGTATAGCAGTTGAGGGATAAGGGTTTAAGAGTTGAGGATTGAGGGATTAAGAGGGTATAAGGGTTGAGGGATTAGGATTTAAGCACTGAGGGTTGAGGGTTGATGGATTAAGAGGATATATAGGTTGACAGATTAGGGTTTAAGGGTTGAGGGTTGAGGGATTAAGAGGATATAGGTGTTTAGGGATTAGGGTTTAAGAGTTGAGGGTTGAGGGTTGAGGGTTGAGAGTTAAGGGATTAAGAGGGTATAGGGGTTGAGGGATTAGGTTTTAAGGGTTGATGGTTGAGCATTGTTGGATTACGAGGGTATAATGGTTGAGGGGTTAGGGTTTAAGGGTTGAGGGTTGAGGGATTAAGAGGGTATAGGGATTGAGGGATTAGGGTTTAAGGGTTGAGGGTTGAGGTTTAAGGGATTAAGAGGGTATAGGGGTTGAGGGATTAGGGTTTAAGGGTTGAGAGTTGAGGGTTGAGGGTTGAGGGATTAAGAGGGTATAGAGATTGAGGGATTAGGGTTTAAGGGTTCAAGGTTCAGGGTTCAGGGATTAAGAGGGTATAGGGGTTGAGGGATTAGGTTTTAAGGGTGTAGGGTTGAGGGTTGATGGATTAAGAGGGTATAGGGGTTGAGGGATTATGGTTTAAGAGTTGAGGGTTGATGGATTAACAAGGTATAGGGGTTGAGGGATTAGGGTTTAAGGGTTGAGGGTTGAGCGTTGAGAGATTAAGAGGGTATGGGGGTTAAGGGATTAGGTTTTAAGGGTTGAGAGTTGAGGGATTAAGAGTGTATAGGAATTGAGGTATTAGGGTTTAAGGGTTGAGGGTTGAGGGTTGAGGGATTAAGAGGTTATAGTGATTTATAGATTAGGGTTTAAGGGTTGAGGGTGGAGGGATTAAGATGGTATATGGATTGAGGGACTAGGGTTTAAAGGTTGAGGGTTGAGGTTTGGTGGATTAAGAGGGTATAGGGGTTGAGTGGTTAGAGTTTAAGGGTTGAGGGATTAAGAGGATATAGGGGTTGAGTGATTTGGGTTTAAGGGTTGAGGGTTCAAGGATTAAGAGGGTATAGAGGTTGAGGCATTAGGGTTTAGGGTTTGAGGGTTGAGGTTTGAGGGATGAATATGGTATAGGGATTGGGGTATTAGGGTTTAAGGGTCGAGGGTTGAGGGTTGAGGGATTAAGAGGGTATAGGGGTTGAGGGATTAGGGTTTAAGGTTTTAGGATTGAGGGTTGAGGGATTAAGAGGGTATAGGGGTTGAGGGATTAGGCTTTAAGGGTTAAGGGTTGAGGGTTGAGGGTTGAGGGAGTAAGAGGGTATAGGGGCTGAGGGATTAAGAGGATATAGGGTTTGAGGGATTAGGGTGTAAAGTTTGAGGGTTGAGGTTTGAGGGTTGAGGGTTGAGGGTTGAGGTTTAAGGGTTGAGGGTTAAGGGATTAAGAGGGTATAGGGGTTGAGGTATTAAGAGGGTATAGGGGTTGAGGTATTAAGGTATAGGGATTGAGGGATTAGGGTTTAAGGGTTGAGGGTTTAGGGTTCAATGATTAAGAGGGTATAGTGGTTGAGGTATTAAGGTTTAAGGGTTGAGGGTTGAGGTTTGAGGGATTAAGAGAGTATAGGGATTGAGTGATTAGGGTTTAAGAGTTGAGGGATGAGGGTTAATGGATTAAGAGGGTATAGGGGTTGAGGAATTAGGGTTTAAGGGTTGAGGGTTGAGGGTTGAGGGATTAGGGTTAAGGGTTGAGGGTTGAGGGTTGAGGGTTGAGGGATTAAGAGGGTATAGGGGTTGAGGGATTAAGGTTTAAGGGTTGAGGGTTGAGGGTTGAAAGATTAATAGGGTATTGGGATTGAGGGATTAGGGTTTAAGGGTTGAGCATTGAGAGTTGAGGGATTAAGAGGGTATAATGGTTGAGGGATGAGGGTTTAAGGGTTGAGGGTTGAGGGTTGAGGGATTAAGAGGGTATAGGGGTTGTGGGATTAGGGTTTAAGGGTGGAGGGTTGAGGGTTGAGGGATTAAGAGCATATAGGGGTTGATGGATTAGGGTTTAAGGGTTGAGGGTTGAGGGTTGAGGGTTGAGGGATTAAGAGGGTATAGGGGTTGAGGGATTAGGGTTTAGGGTTGAGGGGTTACGGATTAAGAAGGTATAGGGTTTGAGGGATTAGGGTTAAAGGGTTGAGGGTTGAGGGATTAAGAGGGTATAGGGGTTGAGGGATTAGGGTTTAAGGGTTGATGGTTGAGGGATTAGGGTTTAAGGGTTTAAGGGTTGAGGGTTAAGGGTTTAAGGGTTGAGGGTTGAGGGATTAAGAGGGTATAGTGGTGGAGGGATTAGGGTTTAAGGGTTGAGGTTTGAGTTGAGGGATTCAAAGGGTATATGGGTTGAGGGATTAATAGGGTATACGGGTTGAGTGATTAGGGTTTAAGGTTTTAGGTTTGAGGGTTGAGGGATTAAGAGGCTATAGGGGTTGAGGGAATAGGGTTATAGGGTTGAGGGTTAACGACTGAGGGATTAAGAGGGTATAGGGGCTAAGGGATTAGGGTTTAAGGGTTGAGGGTTGAGGGACTAAGAGAGTATAGGTTTTTATGGTCTAGGGTTTAGGGTTTAAGGGTTGAAAATTGAGGGTTGATGGATTAAGAGGCTATAGGGGTTGAGGGATTAGGGTTTAAGGGTTGAGGGTTGAGGGTTGAGGGATTAAGAGGGTATAGGGATCTAGGGATTATGGTTTAAGTGTTTAGGGTTGAGGGTTGAGGGATTAAGAGTGTATAAGGGTTGAGGGATTAGGGCTAACTCTTAACCCTCTACCCTATATCTCTCTCCTAGTTCATCTCTCCCTTTACCCTCTATCTCTCTCCTAGTCTGTCTCTCTCTCCCTCTGTATCGCCATCTCTCTTAGTATCTCCATCTACCCTCTATCTCTTAACCATTTAAACCCTTAACCCTTAAACTCTTAACTCTTAACCCTATACCCTCTATCTCTCTCCTAGTCCATCTCTCCCTCCATCTCTCCCTCCATCTCTCCCAATATCTCTTTCTCCCCCTCTCCCTCTCCCTCCCTCTTTCCCTCTCTCTCCCTCTTTCTCTCCCACTCTCTCTTTCTTCCACTCTCCCCCTCTCTCCCTCCCACTCTATCTTTCTCTCACTTTCCCCTTCTCCCACTCTCTCTTTCTCCCACTCTCCCCCCCTCTCCCTCCCTCTCTATCTCCATCTCTCACACTATCTCTTTCTCCCCCCTCCCTCTCTCCCTCTCTCTCTCTCTCCCTCTTTCTCTCCCACTCTCTCTTTCTCCCACTCTCCCCTCTCTCCCTCCCTCTCATTATCTCACTCCCCTCTCTCCCTCCTCTCTATCTTCCTCCCATCTCTCCTCTCCTCTCTCCCACTCTCTCTTTATCCCTCTCCCATCTCTCCCTCCCTCTCTATCTCCATCTCTCTCACTATCTCTTTCGTCCCCCCTCCCTCTCCCTTCCTCTCTCCCTCTTTCTCTCCCACTCTCTCTTTGTCCCACTTTCCCCCTCTCTCCCTCCCACTCTTTCTTTCTCCCACTCTCCCACTCTCTCCCACTCTGTCTTTCTCCCACTCTCCCCCTCTCTCCCTCCCACTCTATCTTTCTACCGCTCCTTCTCCCACTTTCCCTCTCTCCTCTCTCTTTTCTCCTCTCCCTCTCCCTCCCACTCTATCTTTCTCTCACTCTCCTACTCTCTCACACTATCTCTTTCTCCCACTCTCCCCCTCTCTCCCTCCCTCTCTATCTCCATCTCTCCCACTATATCTTTCTTCCCCTCTCCATCTCCCTATCTCTCTCCCTCTCTTCGCCTCTTTCTCTCCCACTCTCTCTTTCTCCCACTCTCTCTTTCTCTCCCTCTACCTTTGTCTCTCACTATCTCTCTCTCTCACACACACACTCACCTCCATATCCTCTACTATAAGGGTATAGGGGAGAGATATAGAATTAGGATAGAGGGTATAGACAAAGAGGGAGAAAACAAATATATTAAATAAACCATATTTCATATAACGTGTGCACGTTTTGAAGAAGTAGAGATATTACCGTTTTAGCAAGAAATAACACGTTCGTGTTATAATGCAAGTGCATTTTGTATTGCACTAAAAATGTTAAAAAAAAATCAATATACCTATGATGCCAAGGCCCACAGTCTACATATTCTCTTGGTTCTATGCGTGCTTCGACAAAAAGTAGCTTTTTGATGATGTTGTGAAGTGTGCAAGCATGTTTTTCACATTCCACCACCTTTTCCATTATCTTTCTACCACCTTTGCATGAAATAGCAGATTTTCCACATTGAAAGAAATATAATATCAATTCAAGTTTGAATTCCATTGAAAAATGATATACAATTGAAGTTTATAGGGGAAAAATATTTTGAAAAATTCAAATTGTTGTGGAGTTTGAAGAAAGAAGAAGCTAAGGCTACATAATTGGGTTGAACTCCTCCATTTGAAATTCTAGTGTTTTAGGAAAGTGAAGTATTTACACATTTAATTTCATTCTATTATGGCTTGCTTTCATTTTTGTTATTTTGCATATTCCATGTTGATCATTGTTTATTTATCATTATAACCTTAGGTTGTAATGCACATTTTAAATTACACAATTATATAAAATTGCCAATTACCATTTTAAACTTGATGCAGATAATCTACCAGGATCCAAAAATCATCAAGGGTACTTCTGACCCCAACTTAAATTGAAGAAGATCAACCAACAAACTTAGTCAACTTTTCATCAAAATCCTTCAATTTAACTTGATTTCATATTTCCACAAAACATTAGAACTTGGCTTCAACTCTTTTTCAGACTCAAAAATAGATTAACCATCATATAAAATTCATTGTAACATAGCATAAACCTGATTAGAAACTCAAAACCATTCAATTCTTTCATGATTCACTAATTCAAGAACTCAATGTTGCAACTTGCATGGAAAACTAACAACAAATCATGAAAAGTAACTAAAAAAATTTATCCAAACATCCAAGACACTATAATAAGAATGTTATTGATTGAAATAAACAAAATAAACATTCCAAATATCTCACCAAAATTCATCTTTTGAGCATGCTTCCCCTAGCAGTATTCCAAACCCGTGGTGTAGGGGCACCTACAGTCATGTTTCAAAATCTACTTTTGTGATAGTTTGTCTTAAGGTTTTTTGGTGATTTAAAGAGTTTTTAGATGATTTTTCATAGATTTTATTGAAAATAAGGTCTAAATAGACCAATATTTCATGTATTTAGGGATTTTGTGAGTTTGGTGATCAAATGTGCAAGTATGCACTCTTACTTCAGAAATTCTCAATTTTTCCATATAATCTTTAAAGGAAAATTATTCAAATTGTAAATGGAAGTGAAAGAAAAGAGTCTATAAGTTGTATTAGGGATGAACTAAATGTGTTTGAGTGGTCTTAGGTGTCTTGGACAACAAATTTGCATAACGTTGCTTATTTAGCAAAAGTTGTCAATGTTAGCAATTTTTAAGACAAATGAAGGTCTTGGTACTTAACAGGTGGTTTTAGGTTGTTTATGGACATGGATCAGTTGGAGAAGGGCCTAAAATTTTATTTAAAAACCTGGTATGGCCTCATTCAATAGGTTTATGGAGTTTGAATAAGAAAGAAACTTGCATTTACATTGTTTTTCTGAAGATCTCGCTGCTTTTTGTGTGTTTGCAGACCCTATATGGGCTGTACAAGCTTAGTAATGGTTTGAAATTGATATTATTTCATAAATTAATGTTCCTAATTTAATTTTTCTCCCTTTGAATAGGTTTTCATTGTACTTTGTGCTTGGACTTCATAAATTTCTAGAAACCTGGTTCTTGGACAGTCAAGGGTTTGAGGGAAATTTAATGTCTTAGATGGAATCCCACCTATTGTTCTCTTTGTGACTCAATGGGGTGACCATGTATGATGTTCTTAGTATGTTCTTAGGAGTAGAGAAGAACAAGTTTAAATTTTGCTCATGAATGATGTTGGTTTAAGGGGAAATACCCTATTTTCTCATAGAAACCAATGGTGCAAACTTAAGAAAGAGGGGTGCAGAATTGCCAGAGGGTAGATGAGGGTTCCTTAAGCTTGGGGGAGCCTATAAAGAATTTTTTAGGTAATTGGTTTGAATTGGGAAGTTTTGGAAGGTAGAGTTTCAGTAAGGAGGCCTAAAAACCCTTGTTTCTTAGGTTCTAGAGAGGGTTTTAATTTTTTTTTATGGAATGAGTACTTGGGGTCCTTGAACCTTAATAGTTGTTAGTTTTGAAACCTAAGAAAATACTATTTTCAGTCATGGAGGCCTGGTGGTGGATTATTGAGGGGGTCCCTTTGTAAAATTGGCTAATTTGGGCCTTAAAACAATGAATTGTCATTTTGAGGAAAGTGTCTTAAAAGAGTAATATGTGGATTTTTTATATGCCTCATACCACTGAAATGGATATCTAGATTAATAATTTGTTTGGTAGGTGTTTTTGGAGGTTTATGAGAAAAATCCCTAAAACTGGTTTGTGAAGCTTACAAGACATTTTGGGTCAAAAGTGGCTTTTAGAAGATTTTGTTTGATTTTCTTTTTGTAAGTGGTTGAATGTAAAGATGCTGACATATTGAAGGTGTTGAAACTCTTTTCCTACATCAAATTTCAATTTGGAGTCATAATGAAGAGTCATGGTTGATAGGTAACCCTATTGTCCTATTGAGTCAATTGAAGGTTGATGTCTTGGTTGGCATATTTGAGAGAAGTTGTGTCAATTTGTATCTTGGGTTCCCACCACTCTGCATCAACCTGGTTCTAGGCACACAACAAACATCAGAACTAGGGGTGACTTCTTTGGACTATGTTTGACTTCTAATAAGCCTACCTAGCAAAAGGTTTCCCAATTATCCCAAATTTGCAAAGGAAGCACCTTTTAAAGGTGAGGTTTCCACTCAAATGCCAATCAAACAAATGTCTATACATGTACCATGAATTTTGCAAAATATGACACTTTCCAAGAACAGTCAATTTTCATGATACCAAACCACTAATTTCATGATTACTTTTCCCACATAAGGTCATTACCCTATTGTCCCAAGAAACCCTCCAAAACAAAAGAAAAAATAAGGTTTTTCAAGGATTTCACAACTCCGAGCCTCCCCCATTCCTCCCAAGGGTCCAAAAACCTATGAATACCTCTGTACAAACTTATCAAACACTCACAATGCCATTACACTCATTAGTTTTCAGAATCACCATCATGGTTATTCACTTTCACATACAAATGTGATCTGGCTAGCCTAGTGCATCACTCCATCAAACAAACCCATGATCTTCTAGAATCCCAAACACATTTTAAATCTACATTATTATGTTACACACCAATCCACTGAGTTACAGATCCATCACATTGGGTGGATTGGTGAAAATCAATACATTATAACCTCAAACCCTTACATTGTCAACACATGGTAGACTTGGAAAAACAACTAAAAATCTCTTCTGAAATGGTATTAAGACACAAAAAATTATTCAAGTGAAGATAAATTCATGCATCAATTATCTCCCAAACCATCAAGGTATCACACACCTATATGGGTCCGTACACAGAGAAAGAACAGAGGAAAACACAAGAAAATCACAAAAATCAGAGAATTTCTTTATTTTATTTGATTCAAAATCTTGAAGAGAAGCCTCCATTCAAGAATTTACATGATATTTATCTTTTTTCCCTTCAAACTAAACTCCCCCAATGTATCTAACTACTTTTGTAACTTCTTAACTAACTTATCTCTTGACAACTTTGCCAAAAATGCAATTTTTTGCAAATGTCAAGCCAAATCTCCCCCCTAAACACCTAGAATGAAAAAATAGATAACTACATATTAAGATTGGTATCATATACCTTATTTAACATATATCATTATCTTAGACTCAAATAAAACAAGAAAATTTCTTTTACCCATCTTTACATGCACTAAAAACCATCCTTTTTACCCAAGAAGCTAGTGGTTTATTGAAAAACACCCATCCAACCCTCACACAATCTTATGAATACTTTAAAAAGGTCTAAAATGTTCTGCAAAAACTCAATTCAACAAGAAACCATGCTTCCCCAATGCAAAACACACTTTAGCATATCAAAATCACTCAAAATTTCACTCTAGGGCTTCATGCCCAACACCCTTTTAGACCTCCCCTGCACACAAAAAACATTCCCTCACCTATTTATTGATGATCTTCCTTAAAATATTATAAATCAGTCTTTGCATTGATGTTTTCCTAAAGCCTAGATAACAACTTCTTGAATTGACAATTTTCATTCAATGGTGCTCCCGCACCATGTATGCTTCCACAATTTATATACATATTTATGACATAAGTTGACATTTTGTATGCTTTTCCATGCTTCCATTTTGAGCCTAACTTGCAATAATGTAATTCCATGTTACCACTTTTCTTTAAGGCATTCTAGATTGAAAAAAATCATGTCACCTTTGTCTATGCTAGGTTAACTCTTGTACAAGATGATTGTAAGTATTCTTTAAATGAAGCCTTGAATGACATATATTTTGATAAAATTGAATGGATATAGTTTTTAGGAACTAATATTAATCTCATTACCATGGTATAGATAAAATTATCTGCCATGCCAAAGAAAAAGAGAAAGAGGAAACTAAAAAATGAATAGAACGAAACCTTCAAAGAAAAGGAGAGAGCTCAGGTGGCGGCATATTGTGAAAAGAAGAAATTGGAAATGATTGATGAAAACAAGCTAATTGAAGAGGAACCTCAACCGTCAAAAAGAGAACAGGAATTGGTAGCACAAAAGTCATGAATGTGAAAGCATTGTCGTAAGATAGATTCAAATACCATAGTTGGAGACACACCCTCTACAAAAAGTGAATATGAAGGGACACCATTAAGCACAAGAAAATATGGAGGGACACCATCTACCACAAGTGAATATGGACGGACACCATCTACTACAAGTGAATATGGAGGGACACCATCCAACACATCTCAATTTGAGAGTACATCATCACTCAGATTTTACGAAGAAGGTATGCCATCATCCCCACGTGAACCTCAAAGTATATCTTCTTCTCCACCCTCAATCGAAGGTACGTAATCTAGCCCATATCAATTAAATATTGATGAAATTCCTAATGTTGAGATGTATGTACCTAGGAGAACACCACCTAGAATTTTGTGTAGAAAGCCAAAGTATTTGATTAATATTGATGATGAGATTTTATAGCACATGGAAGGTAAGATTTCAACACGCACTTGTAGAAGATATACTGATAAGATTTGGAAATGATTCTTTGAAAGGCTAAATGACACCACAAGATGTCAACTATTTGTTGAAATGATGTGGGGTGTAAAGTATAGGAACATCATGAAGACTCTTGGGTTGAGAACACCGAGTACATCGATTGAAGACACTATTGCGAAGAATCTAATGGATGCTTATGAGAGAGTGGGTAAGACCTCACACTCAAAGGATAGTAATGTCACCCGAAGTGTCATTACATCGACTTTGGTAAGTTTTCAAACAAAGAGAGATCATCTCATTAGAAAGAGGAGTGAACAAATGGGAATTAGTATAAAAACTTTATCAAGTGCCATTCAAAGGTGGCAAAGAATTGAGGGCACTGATTCAAATGAATTATGGGCATTCTTGGGGAGACTGTCACGAAAAGATAAAGTTGTCGAAGCCTTGAGAACCCTAAGTGAAGAGTATTGGAAGAATAACACAAGGCCATCTCCAAATCAAAGGGATGTGGTAAGAAGGAGAATCGGTAGTCGAAATCATGAGCCACATCCAAAGCATTGTTTGGATATGAATCAAATCAAAAAATTTCATAGTTTGAAAATGATTATCCTCAAACTAGTATTTCTCAAAGATTTTTTGAAATTCTTAAACCTTTTTATGTCAAGATAAATCACGAACACACTACTTGTTGTAGTGGACTACATATTGAATTCTCTAACCATTATGATGTTTATCATTCTATATGTTTAGATTTGCATACTGAGGATGTTTTGTAGGACTGTGGCATAGAAGCCCCACCAAAATCTTCAAAAGAGTTCTTATCAAAAAAATTATGTGAAATAGAGGATGGCCAGATATTCTAGAGGACATCATGCTTGGATGGTTCATGCGAGTGTTGTAGTGGCTTCCAGCGTATTCTAGTATGTCAACATATGGAAGGCACAGATGAGGTGGGACATAAACTAGTAGAGTTCGGGAAGTATAAAATAGTGACATATGCTACAAAAGATGGGTCTCAAGAAAACATGTGTGATTTGGTTATTGAAAAGATTCCAGTGTACCAGTTTATGTCCATGTTTTGTAACAATATACTATCTGAGTATGTAATGCATACCGATAGAGCCCGATGGTTGGACATGCAATTCAAGCTATGCAAGGACACCTTTCTAGTTGGAAACATAGTATTAGTGGTTGAATTTACGGAGAACTACACTCTACAACCACATCGTGAGGTGTAGTTTCAATATTACAACTCCACACTGGTTTCAATATTTGTGCACATAGCATTCATTCATGCATCTGATAGTACAAATGACCAAAGGAAGGTATTGAGGGAGTACCACATTTAGATTAGTGATGATCACACACATTCTCCAGAGTTCAACAAACAAATCAAATGTATCACCCTTCGACGACATTGGATCTAACACAGATGAAATCATTGGTCGACTTTGACCACATATCAGATCTAGTTCAACTAGGTGATATATCTACTTTCTTAGTTGTTGAAATTCTATATCGTTATCTTACTTTGTACTGTATTCGTAATGTTGACTAATTTCAAGATATTTTCTACACATATCAATATCGAGCATGTTTATGCAGTTATTGTAGATGAAGAAAATGAATAGGGAACAAACTATTACTTGTGTCATTGTGTTGAGGACAAAAATAAATTGTAGGCCCTAGTTATAGATGGAGAAAAAATCAAATACCCTACCAGCTCAGTTTTGGTTACTAGAACGTGGGTTACAAGATATCCACATTCGACTATTAAACTTTGGTTGTTTCAGGACTTTGACATGCATCGTAAGATTCTTCATTACTCAAACCTTGTCATGGCATCCAATGTTCATTTGACCAAATATGGGGGTAGAAATTTGAACAAGACCTTATGGAAGGTCCATGAGCCTGACCATGAGGCAATACTCGACACAATAAAGAGTAGAGCAGACCCGAATGGTTCATTGGATTAATTTGTAAGTATATGCAAATTGGTTCTTATTAATTTATACTTGTATGCACATTAATTTTTTTTATGCCAATGCTATAATCTTCTTTTACTTTGCCTATTTTTTAGTAACCTACTAAACAGTGATTGGTGTCCCCTTGCAAAAAATGCATATGTATGAGCCATCCAAGAGAATGTCAGCTAGAAAATCAATGCAACATCCTTATTTTGATGATCTTGACAAATCTCAATCATGATTTTAAGCCATTAGAAAAGTGTGTGCAAAGCTTGGTGAGGGGATTTCGAGTTACTCATTTGAAGTTAACCTTATCATGAGCAGCTATGATGTAGACATTATAAGAGCATCTGAAATTTCAACTTACTCTATTCATGAGAGGTGTTGTGTGCAATAGGTATGCTGGAATTCCCAGTGAAGATGTTTAACTAGGAGTGACTAAGTTGTGAGACCTGCATGCCTATTTGTAAGTGCCTTCCATCTATTTTTATTTCATTTCCATTTTGGATTCTCTTTATTTTTCTTTTTTACTTTGCATATTTGTAAGTAAAATATTAAAAATTGATTGCTCTCATTGCAAAAAATGATTATTTATGAGCCATCAAAGAGAATCTCAGCCAAAAAAGTAATGCAACATCCTTATTTTGATGATCTTGAAAAATCTCAATTCTAATATCAAGCCATTATAAAAGAGCATGTGAAGATTAGCGAGGTAATCTCAAGTTACTCAATTGAATTTAACCTCATAATGAGCACCTATGATGTAGAAATTTAAAGAGAATCTCAAATGTATGAGTGACATTGTAAAAGATCTATGAGAACGAAGTACCTAAGGCATTGTAATGACCTTCTTCACTGTCCTCATTAGGCTAACTAGGCCTAATTTACAAAGGAACATACCTTTAAATATTCAAAAACCCCATTAACTTTTTAGGGAAATAATTATCATGTATCCAAATCCTCAGATCCACAATTTGTCTCAGGACAAACTCAGTCAACCATGCCAAACCAAAACCCTTATTTTATGCTTGTATAAGGAGGGTTTATTGAAAGAAATGGTTCCACAACTTACCAAAACATGCCACCAGCTCAGAACTTCTTAAAATAACCTACAAAAGATCAAAAGACAATCACCCAACCTCTACACACAATTTTTTATCAAACCCTAGGGTGAAACCTCATTTTTTATGCCGTTTTCCATCAAAATATATAGGGGCAGCAACAAAAACCCCATAAAACATATTCCATTTCACTTAGAAATTTTTCATCTGATCCTACAAGATTGCATTGAGACCCTCTACAAAAACCTCTCTTGGTTTTGACTATCTCAAAGTGGTTTTCCCGTGGTGGTGGATTTTCACTTGATGGAAAAAATGTCAAATGCAAGCAGTGCAAGGTTGCAAAGTGGTGCAACTTTCATTTTGCAACTTGTGTGACCAAGTGGACTATTCCAACATGTCTAAATAGGTATTTTTATGCTAGGAATGGTCCTCTTTCACACCCAAACACGCAAAATCCCTCTAAGCTACGTTCAACCAAATTGATCCCTTAAGAGTCCAAAGTGCTAAATGGCTGAAAAATTCAACATGCTATTACTCAGATAACGTGACACTTAGAAACTTCTCGTCTAATCCTATAGGATTGTGTTGGTCCCATCTACAAAAACATCTCTCAGTTTTGTCTATCTCAAAGTGGTTTTCCCGTGGTAGAGGATTTTTACTTGATTGAAAAAGTGTTAAATGCAAGCAATGCAAAGTTGCAAAGTGGTGCAACTTTTGCTCTGCAACTCGTGTGACCAAGCGTAATATTTCAATGTGTCCGAATAAGTATTTTTACACTAGGAATGGTCCTCTTTCACACCAAAATATGTGGAATCACTCTGAGGTACGTTCAACCAGATTGATCCCTTAAGGGTCCAAAGTGCTAAATGGATGCAAATTTTAGCATGCTATTACTTAGATATCGTGACACTTAGAAACTTCTCATTTGATCTTACAGGATAGTGTTGGGACCCTCTACAAAAACCTCTCTCTATTTTGGCTATGCCATAGTGGTTTTCCTGTGGCGGTGGATTTTCACTTGATGGAAAAAGTGTCAAATGCAAGCTGTGCAAAGTGGTGCAACTTTCACTCTGCAACTCATGTGACCAAGCAGACTATTCCAACATATCAAAATAGGTATTTTTATGCTAGGCATGGTCCTCTTTTGCACCCAAACACACAAAATTGCTCTGAGGTACATTCAACCAGATCGATCCCTTAAGGGTCCAAAGTGCTAAATGGCTGCAAACTTTAGCATGCTATTAATCGGATACTGTGACACTTAGAAAATTCTTGTATGATCCAACATGATCATATTGGGCCCCTCTAAAATATTCTCTCTCAATTTTGGCTATCTTGAAGTGGTTTTCCCATGGTGATGGATTTTCACTTGATGTAAAAAGTGTCAAATCCAAGTTGGGCAAAGTTGCAAAGTGGTGCAACTTTCGCTTTGCAACTCATGTGACCAAACACACTATTCCAACACATCCGAATAGGTATTTTTACACTAGATATGGTCCTCTTTCACACCCAAACACGCAGAATCGCTTTGAGCTATGTTCAACCAGATCAATCCCTTAAGGGTCCAAAGTGCAAAATGGCTACAAACTTCAACATGATATTATTCAAATACCATGACACTTAGAAAATTATTTTATAGTCCTATAGGATCAAATTTGTCCCCTCTACAAAAAACTCTCTCGGTTTTGGCTATCTCGGAGTGGTTTTTTTGTGGCGGCAGATTTTCACTTGATGGAAAAAACGTCAAATGCAAGTAGTGCAAAGTTGCAAAGTGGTGCAACTTTCGTTCTACAACTCATGTGACCAAGTGGAATGTTCCAATGTGTTTGAATAGGTATATTTACGCTAAGCATAGTCCTCTTTTGCACCCAAACATGCAGAATCACTTTGAGGTACGTTCAACAAGATCGATCCCTTAAGGGTCCAAAGTGCTAAATGGCTGCAAACTTTAGCATGATATTAATTGGATACCATGATGCTTAGAAAATTCTCATCTAGTACTACAAGGTCATGTTGGGCCCCTCTACAAAAACCTCTCTCGATTTTTGCTATCTCAGAGTGGTTTTCCCATGGTAGCGGATTTTCACTTGATGGAAAAAGTGTCAAATGGAAGCAGTGTAAAGTTGCAAAGTGGTGCAACTTTTATTTTGCAATTCATGTGACCAAACTATCTACTCCAACATGTCCTGATAGGTAGGTTTACGCTAGGCATGGTCCTCTTTCGCACCCAAACATGTGGAATTGATCTGAGTTGCGTTCAACCCACTTGATCCCTTATGATGGAATGCAAAACAATGGAAAAAAGAAACATACAAATGACAGTTGAGAAGTCCAAGTATTCCACACAAAAAAATTATGATCATTGATCAGAGCACCTTGTTCCTCCATTTGATGAAGAAGGTCTAGTTTAGTGGTTTTAGTGATTATTTGATGGTGAATAGGTTGGTCAATAGGTTGTTGTGGGTCTTTTGAGCATGCTTTGTCTTGAATAAGGTCAATTAAGACCATTAGGTATGTTTTAGGGTGACTTTTGGGTTTAGTGATAAAAAATGTGAAAATTTCAATTTTGCACTAGAAGTTGTCTTTGTAGCCTTTGAAGGAAAATTTATGAATTTGTATATGAGTGTGAAAGAATGGAGTTTTTTTGATTTAATAAGGCTATTTATAAGCCATTTGTGTGGGTTTAGAGGTCATTAGTTGTACTCATTAGGTTGGAGGAGTCTAAAGTTGCAAATTTGTAAGTTGATTAAAGTAACAAATTTGAAATGCAATAGTTACTTGTTTTGAAAGTTGGTTTTTAGTTAGTTGAGGGCATGGATCAGTTAGAGAATGGTGTAAAATACTATGTAAAGCCTTGAGAGGCTCGAATGGAGGTTTTTTTTGAACTTTTGGAGAAGTTCTAATAAGATTTATTGACACTATTCTCTATTTTTTAGATTTTTTATAAAAACTTGTTGATCTCATACTTTGTATAGCCTTTAGCTTTCTTGTACAGTCCCATGGATGACATGGATTGAAAGAGGGCTGAGTTGGATTTATTTTGGCGGTGGTTTGGTGCAAAACCATAAATAAATAAGAGAGTTCTTATCATTTTTCTACAAGTGGTTTGAAACCCTCAAAAACTAGGGTTTTGAGTGAAATTCCCTCATATCTTCCATCTCCACCATGTGCTAAGGCTAGATCTAGGTGGAATGGAAGAGTACCATGTATATTTTGATTCCATGTTGGTTTTATAGAATGGATTGAAGGTGAGAGATATATCTTTGGCATTCCAGGCCTAACATCTCTATGTGACAGACCTGATTTTGTGTAAAATCTGATTTTTGATTGTTTTCATAATTTTTTTGTGACAAGGGTGCTTGGGAGCATTTGATTTGTGTTTGAAAAGGTTGTAAGAACCTGTTTGTGGTTGAGGGGTGTTGGGGTGAGCCAAGGTACTTGATTCCTTGTGTGGAGTAGCCTAATTAGGCCTACCTTGTAGTATTCTATTTTGGTCTGTCATGGATTTATCTTTTGTTGTCAAGACATGGGCCTTTGAGGACTTGTTGGAATTGGTATAAGATTAGAATCAGTGTCCTTGGTCTGGTTAATACCTTTTGAGTGGTTCTTTTGTTGACTATCCTAGTTGGTTAGGCTGCAAGAAATAGGAGGCCTAGTTTGGAAGTGATAGGTCAAAGGTGTTTCCCAAGAATAAGGTGAGTTGTGTTGAGTTGGGTTGGTCATGTTGGGAGGTTTCCAAGTCTTCTCCATGTTTTGGTCATGTTTGGTTTGATATATTCCATGGTTGGGTAGTTGAGTTACCCTGTTGAGTCAAGTGAATGTTGGATTCTTAGTGGGCATATTTGAGAGAAGCTATGTCAAATCACAACTTGGTTGAGACACTCTACATCACGAATGGTGCTCTGAAATTCAAAGAGAGATTGAGAGCGTGTTGCTTTTTTAAATAGACCTATTCAAGGGTCTAGGACAACATTGAGTCCATTTCTTATTTGTATTATAAATTATAACTTCCTTTCTCCCGAGTCCATTTCGTATACAAGAAATAATATTGCAAAAAGTTGACATAAATATTTTGATGGTGACACATCAAGAACATATTGGAATCTTTTTATGAATCATTTCATGGAATACCAATTGAAAATGTGTTTTTTTTTTTCTTTTAGATAAAGTTGTTTAGCATCAATCAATTAATATTCAAGACAAACCATGAAGGAAAACAATGATCAATGTTAGGGTTAACCAATTAATAATTATACATGTGAATAATTCAACCATGTACATGTGAATAAGGGAATCAAAAGCACTAAAAAACAAGTAAGCCTCAAGAACTATACACATGAATACATAGTATACACAAATTAATACAAAGTATATGCACGAATACAAGGTATACGCATGAAAACACATAAGCCAAAAAGTATATATTGGAACACACATAAGTCACAAATTATACATGTAAGTTGTAAAGTATACACTTGAATACATGTAACTCATATCTATTGAACCATCAATTTAGAATGCAAATATGGAGATCATCGATAAAATATATTTGTATTAACCAAATAGCTATGTAGGCATACATCAATATATGTCAATATAAGTATGAAATATATGTACAAAACTACCATTTAGGCATACAACAAAGGGCTTTGGAATCAAAAGTCATCACTCTCCATGCTCTAGAAATAAAATCTTTCCCTTTTCTTTTTGATTGGATGGTGATAGGTCTATCACTCATTTTTGCTACGTTTGAGGAGTGCTCCTGCTACTCCTCCTAGTGTTTAGTTCATGATGAAGTTTTAATTGTAACAATAAGAAGTGAAGATATGAATATATAGAAATTACACTATAAAAAATGATATATTTGAAAAAGTAATCACTTACCGCCATCTCATGATCTCTCTCCATGAGGGATATATTCCTATGCCCATGCTCAGGTGTGCTCAACCCCTGTATAAACCATACAGACAGAAATTAAACTACGTGAACCAATAATGATTTGATTTTTCACTAACTAACATCTATAACAATGAATGTAAATTGAAATTTACTAATTTTCCTCATACCTCCCCTGTCAGAGCTATCGAGGATTGTATAGCAAATGAAACACCAATCTCCATTGCCCTCATCACATTCAGAGGTGTTTTGGCTTGCAACATCTGAAAATAAAACAACAAATTATTCAATGTAATCAATGATGTCAATATAAACTACACAAATCTATTAAGTACAATTCATTAGTTACACTCTTTATTCTATTACCTCTATGTAGGTTTGAGTAAATCCATCACCAATGGGAAGTGTTCCATCGAAACCTCCAATATTAGTTTGTTCAACATCCAAAATCACATATTAAATTACCATTCATAAAACAACGCTATTAACATGTAATAAATTTATAATTTTTTACTAGCTACATACCCCAACAATGAGTGTACTGCAAAAATAAGTAGGTGGGAGGCCAATGTATCCAGTCTCAACACTGTGACCCTATAATTTTATTAAAATCATAAAACATTTTTAGTTAATCTTGCATTTCAAAATCAAAATCTAATAAATTAAATTCAAAGAACATGGTAACTTTTACCTGACTATCAATGCCATATGCCTCATGCAAAATGTTAGCTTCCCTCTCCATCTCCATAGTTGTAAATGAATCCTATGTAGTAGCCTCTTGAGTGTCGGTGGGGTCATATGAACAAGTCGCCCTGCAATATTGAGACACATGGGTTTGAAGGCCACCACTTGAAGACTCCCCTAGATGGCACTATAGAATAGGGCTAGTATGATGGATGACACTCTATGTCAAAGTGTTGATCGCCTGCAATTTCTCTACGTCAACACTTTCCTTTGTGATGGAAGGCATAAAAGTGTGCTCACAAGGTGGCCTAGTGAGAACTCGTCTACCTTGTTGCATAGGATCCGGCTATGCACTGAGTCTATCCTGAGTTGACCCCCCACCTCTCCCCTGGAAATCCCTCATATCAAAATAATTTAGGATTTTTTTCAATATGAACTTACTATATAGTTTCCTAAGCAAATATTGTGGGACTTCACAATTGTTGCACGGTGGACAATCGAAGACCATGTACCACCTATCATAAAATTGGTCCCTAATCTATTGGTGGTGGCACCAGTGGATAGGAAACCTCTTTGCATTGAGGGTAAGATTTTGATTTGTGCATGGGTCGATGATAATGAGCACAAATCACCTTTTGTAATTTTGAAATCCTTTACATCTTTATATGATGGTTTATTTGCATAATAATCCCTAGCTGCCTGCCTCCTATCTTGCCATCTAGTTATTTGTTTGCTAATTGAATATGCATTTATTAACATATCTTTCAATGAATTTGCTAGGGTCATTCTTTCTGTGGTTGAACCATTTGGATCACTCAACCTGCTGATCAAATCCTCAATTCACTTTTAGTTGTTCTCAATTTCACTTATTAAATTTTGTTGAGTTCCATGAGGGGGTTGAGTGATTGGTGGAGGAGGTTGTTGTTGTGGTTGATTTTTATCTTGAGGATTTGGTTGGTACTCCTATTGAGGATCTTGAGGGTTTGTAGGTTGATTTACATCTCATAAAAATTCATACAAATATATATCAAATTCAACCTAAAACTAACTAATTCAAAACAAAAAGCACAAAATCCTTACCCCTCACACCTCCTCCTTGTCGTGGTGCCATCGTTGTGAAGAAATAATAATTTTTGGTGAAGATTTTTGTTGAATGGTTCCTCCTAGAACGCGAGCATGAAAAATGGCGTTTTTGGCCGTGGCTAAAAGAAAAAAATAGTCAAAATGAAAATGACAACATTTCTCTTTTTTTTTGTTTTAAAAAGAAATAAAGCGAGCATGTTATAATGTGCTCATGCTATAACGCGCTCACGTTATGACTTTTCAAAAAAAAAATTGAATGTGGCCATGAAATGGCTACCCATTTCCATGCACCCACTGAAAAGAATTAGGAGAATATTCCAGAGTCCTTAAAAGAAAGATATGATGAATGCAGAAGAAAAAATGGAGAATTCATTCAGTTAGAAAATGAATTGCAACAATCCAAAAACAATGAAGAACTTGAAAAACAAATTATTATTCTCGAGGATGAACTTGTTGCTGCAAATGAATAGAAGGAGAAGTTTAAGATTATCCCAGTTAAGCTTGATGAGCTGACTCAAGAAAAAAAGAATACTAAAGACACACGAGGTATTGGATATGAGAAAGGAGAAAGTTTTGGATCTGGACAAAAAAAATTTAGGCAAGGAAACTAGATAAACAAAGGTGGAAGGTATCCAGTAAGACAACCTAATGCTCAAAAGTTTAATGGATACTATTTTTCTTGCAACAAATTGGGTCATATGGACTCAATGTAAAAGTAAAATGAAATCAAGTGATTCATCATTCTCTGGTTAGTGTTTCAATTGCAAAAAGTTTGGTCATAAATCAATCGAATGTAGAACTATGTAAAACAACTTTGTTAGTAGAAGGAATGTTGAATGTTATATTTGTGGAAAATTTGGGCATACAGCAAACCAATGTAGATCAAGAAGAAATCAATGGAATGATTAGTCTAGACAAGGAAATATTGTGTGCTATCATTGGAACAAATACGGTCACATTGTAAGATTCTACAAATATAAAAATGTGGATAAAAGATGTCCGATACATGGGAAAAAACTCATAGAAAAATGATAAAGGAAAAGAGAAAGTAATTATGGATGAAATAAGAGATTAGATGAAGAAGACATGGGTAAGGAAGAATGGTTCTAATGCTGGAAATGGTTCTGCACTCAAACTTCTTTGGGTAATTTCTCTAGAAATTGATCTCAGGCCATTGGCCTAGGGGGAGTTTTTCAAGAAAATCCTTTGTCCCCATGTCAGTAATTAGCACCACAATGCAGGAGATTGTTAATGATTGTGCTAATAGTTTACAACTACATTGGATATCACTTGTATAGAAATTTGAGAAGTTGAAGGTACACAAAAGAATTTTTTTCTTGCTATCTTAGAAAGTAGGGTATCTAGAACACCTAGGGAAAAAGAATTTATTACAACTAAAAGTTAGATAAAGGACATGTTGAAACCCTCATTTGTCACTCTGCATCAAAGAAGAGAAGAAGGAGAGAGCTCCGCAACATAATTTCAAAGGAGTGAAGATAATTCGGTGGTGAATCTCTAAATCCATTAGGTATTTCAATCATTTGTGGAATTTTCATTTAATTTGGCATTTGGTAGAAGAACTTGTTTGGTACACAAAATGGAACAAATCAAAGGAATTGTGAATTTAGATGAGTTTAGCAATGAGAAGATTAGAGCTGTATGAAATTTGTTATCACTCGATGAATTGAAATGGTTGGAAGGTGCGAAACACAAAAGTTCGGACTTTTGAAGTAAATTCCCCTATTTTGAAAATGCAGAAATTGTTAAGTTTATCTTGAGCAGATTGAATGATGATACTCTAACTCTAGACAAACCCTATCATATTTCAAAAGAGTTAATTGGAGTCCTAACTGGATTATCCAAAATTGGGGATATACCGAGAAAGAAGTCTATTTAGAATAAAGAAGTCTAAACCCTAATTGGAGTTATTGGAGATAAGAGGGCATTGATAATTTCAACAATAAGAGATTCTGTAACAAGGTACATTGCCAATGGAGTATCCTATAAAATATTTTTCAAAAACAAAGAAGGAGCAACCTCAGCTGGTGCAGTTTACATCTCTCACAAAATGATAATGGAAGATCAAGACTTTGACCTGTGCGGATTGCTAAAGGATCAACTAATGAAGAACATTCAATTAACAAAGGAGATAGGTTATCCTTTTAGGTTTGGCACTTTGATTACATGTCTTGTGATGTAATTTTTGAATTGTTTGCCACTAAAGAACAATGTTGTATGGAAAGGGAATGAACTAGTTTGCAAATAGATTTATGAACACTCTAAAAAATTGGAAAACTATGATCAAGAATATGCAAGTTTCGTTAGAGATTTTCTAAAAAAGTTTGGATCGGTTTGCATCTCCCTTTCGGTAAGGGCACTTGAAGTTGGTCCCTCCTCTGGTGAGGTGGAGAGAAAGAAGAAAAGAGAAAAATAAATTGGTGTATGTACCCCTCCGGTATGCAAGACTCTAAGAGTTAAAGAAAAAGGAAAAGAACAAGTGGTAAATAATCTAGGTGAGCAATCAGATAATGAAATTGAGAAAAACCTAAGGGAAGAATTGGAATCAGCTAAACCAGATCAAGAAAAGGTAGAAGGAAGTGAATAAGAAGATGATTTAACCAAAGAAAATCTACTACAACTTATTCATGAGGAAGATGGAATACAAAAAATTGCAAGATTGTGGTCTATCAGACCTTCATATGAACATGATAGGATTTTAAGTGTACAAAGTGCTCATGTTGTGCACAAATAGATCAAATTGGAGAGTTTGCAAAATTTTCTACCTAAAGAGATGATTGAATGTATCAAGGAAATCATGGACTCTAAGTCTCAAAACAAGAAAGAAGAAGAAATAATTCTACACTTAAAGGAGTAGTTCAAGCTATCAATTACCAAGTTGAAAAAGAAAATGAATGAGCTGAGGCAATGCATAAGTACAAAAAAAAACATCTATAACTATTGTATTCGTTGGCCTCATGCAATAGGGAAATACAAAGAAAATTTGAAGCAAATTGAAATAAAGTTAAATAGGATTGGACAAGGTTTTGATATGTTTGAGGATCAGGATGGTGCAATAAAGAAAAGGATTCAAGAGTTACAGTCCGAGCATACAAATGTGCAAAATACCAAAAACAAGCTTGTGGACACTTTTTGGAAAGTAAAGGACTCAATAGAATGCATACTAGAGCAGTTAATTGAGATTCTGAGGAAAGGAGAGAAACTAGAAGAAACCATCACTATTCATAAAATATCATCAAGATTATCAACTGGACATTTGAAAATAAAAACATGATCATAATCATTGGGATTGCAGTAGAAGCTTTGAAGAAGTTTCTTCCAGAGATGAAAGAAAAACACAAGATAATCTTCTAACTCAAGTAGCAATTGATCTTTTTCAAATTTTGAATCAGTTTTGAATCAACAAGTTTTTGGTCATATTTCAAAGGGGGATATTGAATACATTTTTTTCATTGATGTCAAAGAGGGAGAGAGAGGAGTGAAAAATGCCTCATCAATTTTAGGGGGAGCTATGTTATGAAGTTTTGAAGTTTGGCAACGTACTTATATTGGTTTTGAAACTTAGTAATTTTTCACTAAGTGTTGCCATCAATGCCAAAAGGGGGGATTGTTGGAATATGGATTCTATTGTTGTCATTGATGGCAACCTAAGTCATGGATCTAGTACACACTTCAGTATCTATTCATATCGGAAGTCAGAGTGAAGATATGGGTATCCGGTTAAAGTTAATTTTGTCGATCAATATGCATTATATGTTTATCAATTCATGTTGTGCATCTCAAGGATGTTCATTGGGTATATGGAATACCTTATTCTTGAGTTTTGTTCCTACGCATCAATCAATGTATGAGTTAGAGGATCCAGTGTATTGATTTTTTGTTTATCAGGGCTAGAAGGCCGACATGGTGGATATAGCCGTTATGGATGTTTAAGGAGTATTTGCTTCTTCTTTTTTGTGCTCAAACATGTTTATTTAGGTCCTCACTATGCTATGGCCGACCATGGATGGTATGTATTAAGAATCATTTGTGGATTAACCATTGGTTGGAAAATATTATATGTTTTGTTAAAGCCGACATGAAGATAATATTATCCTTTGATGTAGATATATAAGATCGATTGTTTATATATTTTTGGTATAGAAGCATGATAGAAGCTAAGTGTATTATGGTGTGATGTGAAATTCAGAAGGGCAGATGCACGATTTTATCTACGCATATAAGATTGGTCATGTGAGTTGTAGCAAAGCAGAGTAGAAGAGAAGAATTAGATAGAAGGTCTGAAATCGATTAATGTGCCTAATCGGAATTGTAACCTGGAATTAGAAGATTCTATTTCTTTAGTTCAAACCTTTAGATGGATTTAATATGAACATTTTTTAAGGCAGCGAGCCTTCTTATTTTGAGCAGTGAGCTCTAGGCAGTGAGCTCTAGGCAGTGAACTTGAATGCAAGTGCATTCCCATTTTGTAAAACTTATATTTGAGTACTCAAATTTTGGATTGACCTCCATCGTGGTTTTTCCCCTAACATGGTTTCCAAGTAAAAATCCTTGTGTTATGGTGTTGTGGATAATTTCTTTGTGTTTTTGCATTTTTCCTTCAGTTCAGAGTTATAAATTGTTTAAATATTAGAATAATAAAATAGAAGATTGCAGAATAGTGATTCATCGCCCCCCCCTCTCAGTGTTCCCAGATTCCAACAACCTTTTCACTCACATTGGCATGGTCGTAGTGTTTAATATTAATCTTTAAGAAAATGTGTATAAATATATGATTTAATTTAGCTTGTAATGGAAAAAATATAGAATTAATATCAAAATTTATAATATTGGTGAGAAATTCCTTGTAGTTGTTTATATCAAACAATGTGCATACTCTTTCATACTTTTTTCATTAATTAAGTAGGCATATTACCTTTTATAAGGGTCTTGGTAAATACAATGGAATAATTGATAGGGTTTGAATAGGTTCATTGCATGTAGTGGAGAATATTTAATGATTATTTAGGGAATGCCAAATCTATTCATGACTTCCCTTGTATGAAAGAAAATTTTGGTGATTATAAAGAGATGAGGTAAATTACAAAAATGGAATTTAAATTATGAAATTGAAATTCTCTTCATTTCCATTAATTGTAAAGTGGATTATCTTTGCCTTCTTTTCATTGAAAATATTTGTAGAAGAAATATGATAAATTATCTTCACTTTCATTAGCATATTAGTGGTATATGTGGTATTAATCCTTAAAGGTTGGCCAATGAAATAATCATGCATTATATCATCATTTATGTAGAGATACTTAAGAAAACATGTTTTCTTGTAGAAAAATGCTACAAAAATATTGACATAATCTATATGTTTAGATATCAAAAATTATGCATTTAATCTCTTTTTCTTTGTCATCAATTGTGTAATGTAAATTTCCTTCTACAAGGTTTTTGGGAAATGCCTTGAAGGATGAAATATTGATAGTTGTGATGAGAATTTCCCCTTGAATCATATTTTTATGTAATTCATGGGATTTTCATATGCTACTGTGGACTACTATAAATAATTACCACTACTTCTTTGAAAATGTGACCTTAAATAGCTATTTTGTATGCTTCTAAAAAATAATTTTAAGATCTCCAATATGTTGTACATTTTAAGTGTAATTAGCTTATAAATGGGTGAAATAAATAAAAAATGGGTTAGGGTGTCCCAAAATGGCAAGGTAGATCCAAAGAGAGATAAAGGGGTCTTATTCTTCCTCAATTCATTAGGAAATGAGATCCACATCAAACATTGACTAACAACCCTTAGGAGATTCGACCTAAGATGTGAATCTTCATATTTCCCTTTTTTCTAGGATGAGGGTCTAGGCCAAGTAGTATTTTGGGGAGACAAATTTGAAATAACAAAAAAAAATTAAACCTAGATCTACAAAGTGCAATGAAGAGATTTATCACAAATTAGAAGGAAAAAATTAACTTTTTGAAAGAAAAAAAGAGGGCAATAAATGTTGTGCACCTGTCAGAATTTGTTATTTCTGTAACCCTAATAGGGAATCATTCACCCTACAGAAAATGGGTCTTGGTAGTATTTTTTAGAAGACTCTAAATAAAAAATTGTAGCTTATGAACTGTGAAAACCTGTTGCTTTTGTAACCCTAATAGGGACTCATTTGGTCCCTATGGAAAATGGGTCCTGGTAGGCTCTTCCAAAAAAAATTGAATCTAAATTTGAAGTTCTAGACCCACAATTCCTTCCTATAACTTGAAATCCCCACTTTTAGAATTGGATTTGTCAATAATCTACAAAAGAAAATTGATGTTTGTTGATGGATAGGGGTTTGCCACAATCAAACCTCATTTTTTGGTAATTAAACCTTGATAATGAATAGAAATCAGAAACATGAAATGTGTGTGCAATCCTAACCTTAAGTGTGTATAAGATCAAGATCTCTAATGAAGTAAAGAAACCCTACTCAAGTGTGTTAGAATAGGATCCTAGAATGAAACATTAACAATGCAAAAGACCTACCTTTGGAGACCTCCAATCCCCGTAATAAGTCAGAAATCTAAATATACCTCGCTTAAGGCTAAAAAAATGATAATAGAATATGGAATCACTTAGGAAACAATTCATTAGGCTTGGTTGAATCTCATGGTGCTTCTCCCAAAACTTGGAATCCATCATGATTCTCCATAGGTATCTATCACCAATTCTTTAATAATGCTTGATCTTTAACAAAAAAATGAGCTTGAAGACCTACCGAAACATTATAATGTTGCTCCAAGACTTCACTCTTGCTTGCTCCTTGAATATGAATGATTTTTCACATGAAAATTTCTTAGATTCTTCTCTATAGTTGAAACATAATGAAAATAACCTTATATTTATACATAACTTAAGAGGGTGTGCGCAAGAAGTTGAGTCCACTTTTTGGCCAAAAAGTGGAAGTGTTTTCCCTGATTTTCAATAAGTGTTTCTAAAAACCACTATTTAAAAGTCACTTTTTTGTACCATACCATGCATGTGTACATCATCCATATTTTGACCAAAATAATCATATTTTTCTAAATCCTTTTAGGAAAATATTTGTAACTCACTCAAGCATGTTTTCGATATTTTTTTGTAATTTTTATTGAATTTTTTTCTATTAAATTTTTACTAGCCATATTTGTTGTTTTGAAAAATCGTAATGTACATCACGAATAAGATGACCTAAACTTATCATTTTTTGATTTTTTTTCAAATTGAAAAAATTGTCTAAAGTGTGTTTTGGTGCAATTTGTTTTACAAAAAAAGATTTTAATAAAAAAATTATTAATGTATACACCTAAAAATGGTCTGGATAAATCTAATTAATTAAATACAATTATTTGATTAATTAACCTTTAATTCATCTACTTATAAATAAATATAAATATTTTTTTATATAGTTCACAGTCTATTTTCTTCTACCTTAAATAAACAAATTCAATAGTTTGTTTTATTTAATTATCTAAATTTTCTATCTTAATTAAATAAACAAAATCACATAGTTTGTTTAATTATCATCCCATTTTATTAAATAAAAAAAATTCAATCGTTTCATTTAATAATATATCTTCCCTCCAAAATTGCATAGATCAAAATTTTCAATTGAACACATGTCTACAACTTTTCTCTCAATAAAGTTGAAAGCTTCAAGTTGTATTCAATTTTTGGTTTATCTCTCCCACCCATTTTGGAAAAAACTTTAAAAAATTGGAAAAAGTTGGCTTCATTCTTCCATAATTTATTCCTGATCACTTGCCAAATTTTTTTGCCAGGAGAAAACATTTCCCTTCTTCTCCAACTTCTTCATCTTCTACCTTTGATTTATTGAGATCAAATATGAACCGTTACTTGTTGCCACATCACAAATTTCCTTTGAAAATATATAAAAGAAACCTCTTGCTACAGGAAAGGGTTCCCAACTTTATACAATTTTACTTCGCAAGAATCATATTAGAGCATACAACATACAACATTTGAGCAATCAACAATTTAGAATCATATAGCATTCATATTAGATTACAGTCATGTCACAACATATCATATCAGTTGCTTCTTAGATTACAATTAGTTAATCATATCATATCATTATCAATATCATAGTATCATATAACTTTCATTATCAATCATTTCATCACATCATATCACTAAGTTTATCATTCTCATTCTCTAGGTTGTCATTTTAACAATCACAGTACACACAATCTGAGAGCCACTTTGATTTAATAAATCCTTGGAGTTAGAGAGAAATGAAATGATTTTAGAGATTTTATAATGCTTCAAATAGATTAAATCTATCATTTGAATTCTCTAATAGTGTTTCATTAAGGTGTGTTGTTATTTATTCCACTTACACATTTTTTTCACGTGCATAAATTGGTGCCCACCGTGGGGCCTAATCCCCATTTTTAACATTTTCTAGAAAGTGACTATAGATTTTGACGTGATTCTATTTTAGCGTGATTGAGAGTTTTTACAGTGCATTCAAAAAATATTGTAGAGCATCTAAGTTTTGTTACGATGCATTTGAAAAATATTGTAACACATTGCATTACTGTTACAGTGCATCGAAATAATATTTTGGCGCAGTCAAATGATACTTTAGCACATTTAATTTTTGTTATAGCACATCTATCAATTATTTTAGCGCATCTGACTGCTTTTACAGAAAATTAAAATTTTGGATATTAATCTCTGTTTTCTATGTTGCAGGTATAGAGTACGCTTGTCAAAGACAATTTTTTGAAATATTTAGGCCAGTCAAAGAAAAGTACTACAAATTACTAATGGTGGTTGCATAGTTTTAAATTTATTTATCCTTTCCTTTATTTAAGTTAGGCATCTAGCTTAAGTAAAAAGATAATTGAACCCCTTGTTTACTATGCTTGAAGTGATAGGCTTATGCTCTCTCCTTCACTAGGTGATCAAAATGCTAGACTCAATTTTCATGCTTTTATAACACCTTTAGAAGGCCTGTCGTAGTGGGAAAAATTACTCACCCTACGAGAATGAGGTAAGTGGGAACAACCAAAACCAAGTTTTCCAACCCACTATAATCAAAAGCAAATTTGTGGAAAGTTCAAAATTTGATGGAAGTGTGCAAGATAACCATCCCCAAAGCCTTTTTTTTAAAGGTTGGGAGGTCTCCTAAGGGAGTTTATCTCTTTCCGCTCTAAACGGAAACCCTATCTATGAACTTTAAGTTAGAATCCAACCGTGTTAGTTTTCAAACACTTTCTATATCATGGTGCAAGGGGACGGAAGAATCTGTCCCCAAGACACTCACCATATAACTATTAGAGACCCTGGCCAAAAGTGGAGGATTCGACTTTGGTTAAGACTTAGGAAAGGAAAAAACATGGGTGCCCTCTAGGGGGTGACATGGCTATGTGAGCTGACATAGTTTCAAGATGTGGGTTATGGTATTTTTAGTGACCTTTTAAGATATAAAAGTGTTTGAATTGTCTTTATTGTGTTATACTAGTGGAAATTGAAAGAATCAGATGCGATTCTAGAACATACACTATATTTTTTATGCATATAATTGAAACAAAGGTTTAAAAAATTGCTAACGAGTGTAAAAATCATTTTCAAAAGAGATCATCCAATCAAAGCAATCAATTCCCATTGTCCACAAACACAAAATCAGATATAAAGTCATCAATCAGAAGTCTATACCCTGTAGACAAACAATTCACTCTTTAAGACCAGAGAAAAAATAGACTGTCAAAATCCCAAGTACTTCCAAAATAGCACATTCGCTCTCTGTGATAGCACATTGAATCTGTTTAATAGCACATAGAACCATCATTTAGTTCATAGGAGGAACAATACAACGTATCAAACCTATTTAACAAGACATCAAAACATTATGTTGGTGCATCTATTAATTATTTTAGTGCATCTGAGGACTATTATAGCACATCCACAAAAGCAAAAACAAGAGAGATGTTTTCATAGTCAGTCACACTTTTTACATCGAAAATTTGGATTTTCATCAAAACAAAATCCTTTCTAAAGAAAACCAAATTCTTAAACTTTCAAAAACTAAACCTTACAAGTGAAATTATTCAAATTAAACTTAGATATACCATTCTAAAGTGTCTAGATAAAACACATTTGATTAGAAGCTAAGTTTCCTTATCAGGATCAGTCATCCTACTCCAAGCAACAAAGGTATATAATCATACTTGTCAACTTAGTTTGATCAATAGAATATATCATTCTATTTGACTCAAGTTAACACCCTTGACACTATTTTCAAACTTAGGTCAAAGTTTAGTGGACAATTATAACATTTGTATGCTAGTTTTTACAAGGTCACAAAGACTAAAAATTCAAGAGAAAGAAATTGAAATCCAAAACATGTCTGAGATTGAGGAAAATCTACTCAACAGATCCAACCAAAATGATAAGAAGAAATATCTAAAGAGGATCTACAAAATATGACACAAGACCCCAAGTTCCATAAGTTTATGGAGAAAATTCTAGAAAAGGATGGGGAAAAGTATATGTTCATGTTAGCTGATCTGGGTGTTAAATTTCCAAAGGAATTTGATGTTAATAGACTGACATGAACACCTAAAAGAGTTGAGACTGAAACACAAAATACATATGAAGTGGATGTGATGAAACATCAACTACAAACCTTACAACAACAATTTCAAGATATGTAAACATGAACTACTAAGAGATACTTACTGCAGGATATTTGTCTATATCCTTTTGCTCAAAAAGTGAACATGATTCCATTTCCAAAACACTATGAATTTCCCAAGTACGATAAATATAGGGTGATCCCAAAATAGTGGTTTACAATATTTGGCCAAATTGGACACTAAAATATATATTTTTAATTAAATCTTCACATTCAGGCACATATAGTGGCTAAACCGTGAAGAATTTGAAGATGATGCAAACTAGAGTCTCGCCACATTTTGTCTATAGATTCTAAAAAAAAAAATTTCAAAATTTTTGGAATCAAATTGCACTTCTTGTTCCATCTCCCATGAAAGCTAGTTTTTTTCAAAAAACAACACTTTAAAAAAGTGATGCACACCATATAGCACATAACTTTTTTTCCATGAAGGATAAAATTCTAATTCTTTCAAATTTAAATTTTTAACTCCACTATCTAGTTCTTTCACTTGGTTAGATAGTTTTTTATTGAATATTTTTTCTTTAATCAAGTTTCGAAGTCAAACCAATTACAATTCAGACATAGCCCGACCGTATAATGCGTAACTTTTTTTGCATATATATCAAAATTCAATTTTTTTATTTTTTTGGATCAATGACTTCAATATATGGTGCACTCATATTTTAAAAAAAAAAAATTGATAATCTGCAATTTTTCCACATGTGCAAAACAAAGACCTTCATTTTTGATTTAAAACATATGTTTAATAAAACTAAAAAAATAAATACATAATAAAATCAGAACATATTAAAATTATATTCATTAGATAGCTCATTTTGAGGACTACCTGATTCTAGTTGGGTTCATGAGGTCTCCTCCATTTTCATCCTCAACCTGAGCTTCGAAGGCCATTTTTTTTTTTTGGTGCTAGAGAGCAGGGATGTGGGAAAAGGGGGGTTCACTAGAACCAGGGGGGTTCTAGCAAACCCCCAACGGTTTGAGTGAACTAGGGTTCATTTGAACCCTAGTTCATTTGAACCCCCTTCAATATGGATTCTTCTTTTGTTTTTCAGGTGGGAAATGTGGGCCCAGTAATTAATGGGTTTGCTCGAACCTTAGTTCGGTCGAACCCAATTTTTGTCCGATCAAACTTGTAGGTTCATTCGAACCCCTAAAACCAATTTTTTTGCCATGGGGTCATTTTTTTATCATTTTTCCTTCCTCCATCAAATTGTAAACCACTATTGTGGCTTCACCCTACAACAGAAAAATAGATCTTCTTGACCATGTAAGGGAATTTCGAGCTATGAGCTTAGAGCTTTCCCATGAAGAGACATACTTGATGAGGCTATTTCCACGAAGCTTAGGTGGACAATGTATGGAGTGGTTCTCTAAATTAAGTCCAGGAATTAGATCTTTTGAATATCTAGTTAACAAATTTATAACTCAATACTCCTAAAATATACAACATGATATCACAATGGAGAATCTTTGCAATACTAAACAAAATAAAGGTGAAACATTTCTATCATTTTTACAAAGATGTAGAAGGTTGTTTGCAAGATATCCACATTCCATACTTGAAAAGGAAAAGATGGAACTATTCATTGATAATTTAAATGATGACATGAGTTATATAGACTTGAACTACAATGTCCACCTAAATTCAAGAAAATGATTAAAAATGATCTCACGATAGAAGAAGATTTGGTAAAGAGAGGAGTACTAAAAACATACAATGAAGGATCAAACAATGCCAACAACGACAATGATAAACCTAAGTTTTGGCAAAAATATAGAAATGTTGGAAACAATGATGTTGTGACTGAAATATAAAACACAAAACCAATATTCAATTTAACACTAGCTTCTACTAAGACAACTCAAGACAACAACCAAGGCAACAATTAAATGCAAATGAAACTAGCAATTTGAACAATGCTGGTTATAAATTATACCATTCCAAAAGCCATCAAATCGAAGGAAATTCATGCCTTTAGGGCAATCATTGGAATCAACATTGAAGGAAATTATTGAAGCCAAACTTGTAACATTACAAGAGTCATGAATTTGGGATCCATAAGTCAAACCATTAAGGTGGAATGGCACTCATTATTGTGACTATCATAAGAAGAAAGGTCACACGACAAACAACTACTAACAATTGAAACATTTGATCCAAGATCTAATTGAAAACAAGAAAATATTTGTTGAAGGACCACAAACAAACAATGATCATGGGGCTTTGACAAAGGTGAATCATCTTCTTCAAATGGTAAAGGAAAAAATTTCAACTATGTTTATGACTCCACTATTCTTCATATCGAGGTAGTTGAAGATCAAATTGATAACGCTCAAAACAATAATGAACATGACCATGTTGCTACTAAAAATCAAATAAATGAATTAGTTGGTGTTGATAATTGTATTGATGACATGATTGCAACTGATTATCAAAAATCAAAACGTGGAAATTAATGATAGTAATAACATCATTACAACTGATCATCAAACCATAAACATTGTTGCAAATGGAAATCAGGTTAATGTCATAAAAATCAGAGAGAATCAAGAATATTAACTAGTCAACGTAACAACAAGAGGACAAGCTAGGGTAACACTGAAAGGAATTGCATCTAAATCATCAGATGCTCCTTCTACAATCAAATCAACTATTGCCCCTACAAATCAATACAACATAATCGATCAGTTGAAAAAGATACAAGCACAAATCTCATTATTAGAACTCTTGAAAATATCACCAGCACACAAGGAGATCCTAGAACAAGCTCTTGTTGCCACAATAGTACCCAATAATCTGGAAGTTGACCAATTCTAGGCTATGGTGGGACACTTAACTAATCCTCATTACCGATCCTTTTTTGAGCATGATGATGTATCACTAAACTTTCCACACAATGCTACTCTCCACATTGATATTTTCATCACAAACACCGAGTCAAGCATGTTCTTATAGATGGTGGAGCTGGTTTGAATATTTGTACTTTAAAATTGATCTGTGCACTAGGATTTTCTAAGAATGTTATTGATCCAAGAAGGAAAATCACAATAAAATCATATGATGATGAAGAGAGATCTTCCAAAGGATTGATTGTCTTACCTATCCAAGTAGGACCAATTATGAAAGACATAATCTACCAAGTGTTAGATAAAGATCTGACATATAATATACTTTTAGGACATCCATGGGTTCACGAGATGCAAGTAGTTCCATCCACCTACCATCAATGCTTGAAGTTTCCAGTCAATGGAAAAGAAATAACCATCTCATCTGATTCAAATAATCCCCAACAATGTAACATGTTGAAGGCAGCTCAAGATAATTTTATCCCTCATAATAGGGAAGCTAACACTCCAAATTCATTAAAAAATGAGAAGCAATTGAATGTTGTGTGAAAATGGGTTGAAAAGAAGGACCAATCAAAGGAAAAAGGTATTGTTGATACTACTATAGCAAACAATAAAAAATCTTTATCAAAGAAATTCAAAGGAAAGATCTAGTTAACAGAAAAAGGCATGGGAGAGTATTCCATTCAACAATATTTATGTCTTTCACAATTGCTTCCTTCACCAAGAACTTATGGAAATACACCAACACCAATGTAAAAATTATCACAATCTATCATAGTTCTTGATGGAAGATTTGTAAAGGATGACACTTTGATTGAAGAATCTGAAGATAAGGCTGTCCTAAATTGGCTCTACAAAGACGAGGAAGCATCTACATCAACAACCCCCAGCATACAAATAGATAAATATGGAAAAGGAAAGACAATACTAGAGAAGATGGGGTATGAAGGAAAATGACCTATTGATAAAAGGAAGGAAGGCATTGTAGAACCTATTCAACCTCTCACACTTCAAGAAAGAGACAAAACTAGATTGGGATATAAAGAGGAAACAAAAGAAGAAGCCACCAAGAAATTTGTTGAACGAATCCTACAATTGCAAGCTAGTGATAATTATGAGACAAACTCTAATGAGTATGAGTGGGATTCACTATCCGAGGTATCCTTTGAAGACAAAAAAATGGATGTAATACAAAGGTATGCACCTACATGAGAGGAGACACAAAGCTTAGGGACTAGACCTCTTGTGTTTGGATCATAGAATATCGATGACTCAAATGAGGATGAAAAGACTTTGAGCAAGATAGACTTAGAGGAGAGTAAAATCATAGCCCTCGACATCCCTATAGAAAAATTTGATGATATTTCTATTCGACCATTCACTATTGTTGGCCTTCATCAATATGATGATCTTTTACCCTTACTACACCCTGAGCTTATTGATTGGGAACAAACTAAACCTTCTAACGTACCTATCTTTATGAATGATGATGCAATTGTTAACTTTATCTATTTTGTCAAAATTGACACAAGCTCTATCCATAAAACTCATAATGAAGCTTCAAGTCAGGGGGGTGTCAAATCTTCCAATGGAAAAAATGAAAATATGAACAAAAGATCTAATGGTGAAAACCATTTAATGGTAGTTTTAGATCTAGAAAAAGTAAAAATAAAGAGCACATCTAACAATGAAAACCTCTTCGAGGCATTGAAATATGGGGGATTTGACACTCTTCTTGAAGATTATCATGAGATATCATCAGTTTTGGTTGAGCCAACTTATTCTATCAATGTGGGCATAAAAGAAAAAGTGCATACATTATGTCTAGCAGCATCTATGACTAAACAAGAAAAGCCTCAGTTCACCAAGTTCTTTAAAGAACGAAAAATCAACTTTTCTTGGTCTTACTCTGACATGCCAGGTTTAGATCTAGAAATCCTAATGCATCATCTATCTCTACCTCTTGGGGTGAAACCAATTAAAAAAAAAGCTAAGAAAAATGCATTCGCATATCGCCTTGTTGGTGAAGGCAGAACTCAAGAAATTGTTAGATGCTGGTTTCATTCATCTAATTAATTATGTTGAGTGGATATCAAACATTGTACCTATTTCTAAACCAGATCCAACAGTATCCAAATATGTACCGACTTTAGCGATCTCAAAAAAGCATGTCTGAAAGATGACATTTCTTTACCAAACATTGAAATTATTGTAGACTTGACAGTTGAACACACCATGTTATCTCTTATGGATGGCTTCTCAGGTTATAATAAAATCAAGATAGCACTAGAGGATCAAGAGAAGACAACATTCACCTATCCATGGGGAATATTTTGTTGGAACGTGATGCCTTTTGGGTTGAATGCAAGGGCTACATATCAGAGAGCAATGACCACCATCTTCCATGATATGATGCATACTTTTATGGAAGACTATGTGAACGATCTATTGGTGAAATCATACACCAGAGAAGGAAATATTGAGATTCTAGACAAAATTTTCACTCATCTAGAAAATTTCAACATCAGATTAAATCCCAAGAAATGTGTGTTTGGTGTAATATCAGTGAAGCTTCTAGGGTACATAGTTTCAGAGAAAGGTATTGAAGTAGATCCTGCCAAGGTCAAGGCTATTATGGAGATGCTGCCACCTAGAAATATCAGTCAACTATGGTCTCTACAGGGAAGGCTTTAGTCAATGCAAAGGTTCATTTCTCAACTGGCAGACAAGAGTCATCCATTCAATCACTTGCTACATAAGAATGTCTCTTTCAAATGGGATGACAAATGTGAAACTACTTTCAATAAACTAAAGCAATATTTGATGTCTCCACCAATACTAGTGCCGCCTATAGAAGGAAATCCATTACTACTTTATATAGCAACAACAAATATTCCATTGGGGATTTTATTGGCACAGGAAGATTTGGCAGGAAAGGAACAAGCTATTTATTATATTAGTAGAATTTTGAATGGTTATGAGATCAATTAAACCTTCATTGAGAAAGCTTGTTTAGTGGTAGTATTTGCTACTCAAAAGCTACACCATTATATGCTAACTCATAAATTTAAACTCATGTAGATAAGATTGATCCACTAAAATATTTACTTAGCAAGGGTGCTTTAATAGGGAGGCTAGCGAAATGGGTCATGATCTTGAGCGAGTTTGATATCTAGTATGTAGATCAAAAATCCATCAAGGAACACGTAATAGCTGATCAGTTAGCTAAAGCACCTCTACAAGATAATCAACCAATGAGCATTGAATTTCTTGATGCAGATGTTCTTACCATCACACCACAACAATGGATACTATAGTTTGATGGATCATACATGCAACATGGATCAGGTGTTGAAATCTTATTTGTCACACCTCAAGGACATACCATTCCAAAGTCCTACAGACTCAACTTTCCTTGTACAAATAATGTAGCTGAATACGAGGCATTAATCATTGGGATCAAAGTAGTAGTTGTATGGAATATCATAGAGTTGCAGGTCTACAAAGATTCACAACTGGTCATTAATCAGGTAAATGTCAATTATCAAACAAGGGATGACAAATTACTGCCATATAAGAAAATGGTGGATGATTTCAAGAAGTACTTTGTCTAGATCAAATTTAAACAAATACCAAGGGCAGAACAAAGTTATTGATGCTATGGCTAAAATTTATTCACTCTTGTAGATACTAGAACAACGAAGACATTATGATTTTATGGTGGAACAAGTGTCTAATCCCGCCTATGACAATCTAGAATCCCAAGTGATATGCCATATTGTTGACCCTAAAACCTCCATCTATGGGAATATCTATGCTTACTTGAAAGACAATACCCTTCCTCTCGATCTTTCCCAAAACCAAAAATGAACTTTCATTCGCCAAGCCACACGACATACCTTGATTGCCGACATACTTTAGCATCAAGGTCTTGATGGTACTCTCCTATGGTATCTAGAATGTAAAAAAGGTGAAACAACCTTTCATGAAATTAATCAAGGTATCTATGGGACTCACTCGAGTGGTCTAACTCTAGCTAAGAAACTCCTCCATTTGAGCTATTACTGGTCGAATATGGAGGAGTCTTTTCAGTATGTAAATAAATGCCACAAATGTCAAATCCATGGCAACCTTATACATGCACCAGCATAGGAACTACAAACCTTTATATCAACATGGCCTTTTTGTCAGTCGGGACTGGATCTGGTAGGTAAAATTCACCCTTCTTCATCCAATGGACATAAATTTATCATTATAGCCATGAAATACTTTACAAAGTGGATTAAAGTTGTACCTCTAACCATGGTCACAGGAAAACAAATCTCATCCTTTATCTTAAATTACCTTATCTATCAGTATGGTGTTCCTCAGTTAATTATCACCTACAATGGTAGACCTTTTAAGAATCAGGATGTCCAAGAATTGTGTGACCGATTCCATATCCATCACTTTTCAACACCATATTATCCTCAAGGAAAATGGCCAGGCAGAGGCCTCAAACAAAACTATACTAAAAATATTAAAGAAAATGGTCAACAATGTTGGATGTGATTGACACGTTCAACTGAATCCTACTTTGTTAGTGTATTAGGGAGAGATTTTTTTGATTAAATGCAAATAGAATAATAAATTAAAACCCCAATTAACAATGGAGAATAATGGAAAAAAAAAAGCAAATAAACATGAAAAAAAGTCACCTAATCTTCATGCCTCCCTTGAATAACCTCCATTGGCCTTCTCCATCTTGCTGGAAATGGTGTAATTGCCCTCAGATTTGGAGTGCAACTATCACCTATGCTTTAGACAAGAAAAATATTGAAGTATTATGAGTGCTCAAGCATAAGTTCTCAAGCATGCTGAAAATAATTGTGTGTAAAATGGCTTGAGAGAGTGTCTTTTAAAGAATTCCAATTTGAGAATGGATGACCAAGATTTGAAGTGGATAAAAACTTAAGATCAACGACTAGGATTGAATGTGATAAGAAGCATTAGGGTTAGGGCAAGATTTGAAATGAAGGGTTGAGATTTAATTGAAAAACAATTAAATCAATGGTGGAGAAAAAGAGGTAGCTGGAATAATAAAAAATGTTTAATTTATGGAGGAAAGTTGACTTTTGGGTTTAATTCATAAATATGAATAAGATAGGAGGCAATAAATAATTATTTTAATTATTTATTTTTGGAATGAAATTTGTGTTAAATGAATAAGTTTATTTGATTGAAGGAATAAAGGATAATGAACAATTTAGATAATTAATGGCAATTATTTAATTTGTAGCCAAGAATGAGTAATTAAACAAATTGTAAATTTATTTAATTATAGGAAGAGTAAGGATTAATTAGTGATGTATTTAAATAAAAAAATGTAGTCAATAATCCCTTGGTGTACTAGTGAAGTTGAAAGGTTCTAAATGAGCCCACTAGGGATCAAGTCTTGCTGAGTGCAAAGGCTCGACACCGAAAAAGGGATGAGGTCGAGATCGTGCCCTTGACAAATTTGGCGGAATGGATACCCCTCAGTCCTCAGCTCTTAGCCGAAGAGGTTCATCCCAAGAAGGCCCGTGCTCCCGCATCAAGTAGCAAAAAAGAATTTGTGGATGACCTCCATCAAAAAAATAAATAAATAAACAAATGTAGTTTATTTATTTAAATAATCACAAAAGAATAATTAGAAATTAATTTAAGATTAGGACATAATCAAATGGTTTAATTATGTGAAGAGGACGTTTGACATAAAATAAATGCAGTTCGAGGAACTAGGTCATTTCTATGTGTCTACATTTTTCCCTTCTTTGACATAATGTAATTTATCACGTTGTGTCAAAGAAAACAAGTGAAAATATGCCCCACTGTGAAATTAGGGAGAGGAATGATGACAAGGAGGTAGTAGTATGCCCCCTCGAGAGGAAAAGTAGAGAAAAAGAACATGAGTGTGCTTTTGAAATGGATGAGAAGACTAGAGGATGAAGGAATAGAAAAACATGTTAGTGCGAAAGACATGGGTGTTAGGACATAAAATGAATACTTCAATATCTTTCCAAATAACATAATAGGTGTTGCATAATCATCATTGGGAGGTAAAATGTGACAAATGGATTAAAAAAACCATGATATGGCATAGACCATGGTGTGCAAGGTCATCCACTTGCGAAAATAGACAGTCGTAGACAAGGAATGTCCTAACTAATATTAAGGGCTAAGTTGCCCCAGTCTTTTTGTCAAGACACACCAAAGACATCAATCAAGGAAAAACAGGCCATGAGACGTCATCGCACCTCTAAATCCTTCATGGGACATCCTCGAGGTAGCTAGTAACATGAACAAGAGACAACAATATAAAGATAAGACAAAATAGACTAGAAAAATCAACAACCATTCAATGTGTTTGACAATGTTTGTTTGTCAAAGGTTGATTGCTTGATGGTTTTTCAGTTTGATGATTTGATAGTCTAACAGTTATGACAGTTTGATGATGCTTGTCATTAGGAAGGATACATCCTGAAAAGGCCAATGACTATGTGATAGAGCCTATCGTTAGGAAAGACACATCTTGAAAAGGAAAATGACATTGTCATAGAGCCTGTCGTCAAGAAAGACACATCCTGAAAAGACAAATGTCATTTTGATGAGGTCCCATTCCAAGGACACATCTTGAAGAGGACCATAAAGACTAAGTTGACATTGTTTTGGAAATTTGACTGATTATGGCTTGATGACTTATTGGACTATGTTATTTGTTGGTCCACAAGTTGAATGTTGGCATTTTGAAGATTGTCTTATGTCCAAGTTTGACTATCTGACTTATTGGACTAATGCGACAAACCCTAAAGGACTGACCTAGGTGGCCTTAGGGGTTCATCGACTAATGGCCTTGCCTACGTCGTGCACTCAAAGACCTCACAATTCAACATGACTTGACTTTTTTGCAATAACACGAGATTGAAATCATGATTTTATTTGACAATGCCTAAAGAACCTGACCTAATACCTCAAGGGCTCATCGATGGGTGGCCTTGCCTATGTCTAGTCACATAGGCAACATAGTTTGACAATGACAGGGACTCACTTGACTAACTTTGAATTTTTTTTTTTTTTTGAGATTTTGAAAGTTATTTGGATCTTTTTATATTTCTGACCTATTGTGATTGTTTTGGGATTTTTGGAGTTTTATGATTTTTTTGTCTTTTGTGAATATTTGATTTTATTTTTTGTCTTTTGCCGAATATTTTGATTGTTTTGTCTTTTTGGGAATATGCTAACCTCTAATGATGAATGTAGAATCCAATGAAACCAAGTGGTAGGAAATGTGCCCCCAGCCAGGTCTAGGACTAACCCACAGGGATGGGATGGGACAAAGGTTTATTATGGACAGAAGATGGAAGAGAAAGGACGTGATGGCACTCTCAAAATTTTCAAATTTGAGATGCCCATTTCAAAATTTTGTCTCTGCACTTTCAGAGGTGCACTTGAAAAATCTATCCAAGTAACCCACTTTGGAGGCTTGTATTTTGAAACCTGTTGATTGTCATGCAAAACCCATTTGCAAACATACTCAATTGACATATGTGAGTAGACATGTCAGTTTTTAGCTTCCCACGATAAGTTTTGACAGTTTTGAAAAGTGAAGCTGAAGGGTTTTGACACTGTTCTGTTGTTTGCAAATTGTCAGTTTTGTGAAGCTGCCTCCTGTTTGAGCTTTGATTTCGCAACCAGTTGACTGTCATGTCAGAATGAATGTTGTTCTATGTTCTCCATACCTAAGTGATCTCGAGTGTCAGTTTTCAGAGCCTCGTGATCTAATTTTCTATTTTTAGCAGGTTGAAACCAAATGCAGTTTTTTCAGTTTCACATCTACATTCCTGAAAGCATTTCAGAGATGCTAACTTCGACCGTTACTATCTTTTGACTGGTGATGATTCAGGAAAATTCATTTTGCACACGTGCTCAAGGTATCTTAATGTTCCACTATGTTTGATGGTAGCTCACCAAGAGTTGTTTCACTATTTTTACAAATTGGCAAGTGAATGAGTTTTAATTGGTTCTGAACAACTGTTGTTTCAGAAAAGCCTAACTGGGAAACTTTTCCGATTAATATCTGGTTCCTCGGGTTTCCTTTTTCTGAGCCATTTGTTATACTGTATTCTCAGATCAAATATCTACATGTCTACAAGTTCTCATTGCTTCATGAGGTCGTTTGACTGGTTTCCTAGGCCGATTCTTGAGCCTACTTGGCCTGTTTTGACCTTTCTCCAAAATTGTCAAAAACTGACTTTGTTGAAGACCCAGTTCATTTTTTCACTCCAGATTCATCCAGATGCTTTGTTTGATCGTTTTCAGCATAAATTTGTTTGAAAACGATTTATTTTTTTAGGGGGACCTGACATGCTTTGCATATTTGTGAGGTTTTGAGTGTGTATTGTGGCAATCATTTCAAGTTAATTATTTTGAATGTGTCAACATACATAGGAATGCACCATCATAATTACCTTCAAGGGTTTGATGGCAGGCACGCTCATTGCCACATTGCAATTTTAAGGTTGAACATAATCTCTCTCTGAGGGGTGCTCTAATTGGCATGTATGATTAAGACTAAAGCATTGATGGTGCTCATGAGGCTTTCTAAGGACTTTCTAAGAGAAATGTTGTATCATGGAATTTTTTGCAGCATATATTCAATATGGCCAAATTGTGGATACCTTAGAAGTCTTTCCCTAAAGTGCTGAGAGAATGGACAAGGCCAAGCCAAGAATATGGTTGATAGTGTTTCAACATAATGAATTAGATGGAGATTATGTAGTGCTACAATTCAAGGATATGTTGAGAGAGAGCAGCATGATAATCCTTACACAGTGGAGGATGGGATCCTTGGGGCGTTGCTGCTTTTCTTGGAGAGTTCACGAATTATGAGGTGTTGTCATGGACAGTAAAAGGAGTATGTGAAGTGATGGGAGCAATGGAGGGTGAGTATGGTAACTGTTTTGCAGCTGTGTGCAATAAGGGAGAAATTTGAGCAAGCCAATGCGCCACGAGACGGCTTGGAAACTGTATTACAAAGTATATATTGAAAATGCTCTAGAGACTTTAAAGCAAATGCAACTAGCAGGAGCCCGTGCTATAGAGGGAACATTAGAATAGGATATGAACAAAGTGAATTTGTTGGAAGGCATAGCCACCAGAGGGAAACCCATACTAACTTCAAAAGAACACCATCATTAATGGATGAGGCAGAATGAAGAAGGAGGCTAGAACATTTTGAGAAATGGCTGCCATTACCCATGAGATGCAGAGCTCGGGAGTGAACGAACAAAGGTAAGATTAGGGAAAACAAGGATGAAAGAGTGATCGTTGACCTCGTAGGAGAAAATGTGACATCGGCTAAATTGTGCAAGGCAAGCGAGGTTGCTTGTGTGGGCCCACATGAATTTTGAAGTGCTCCATAAATTTTTAAGGGGCTTTAATATTCAAAAGGTAGAATATTTTAATTAAAGTTAAAAAGCAAACGGGCACAGAGAAATCTCAACCCTTGCTTGCAAGCCTCGTGGGAATTTTGATGACGTTGCCAAAAGGTTGTGAGGTGTTCGAGAATGCATGGGAGGAGCCATTTTTAAAAATTTTCAAAAAAGTTAAATAGTTTTTGATTAAAAAAGAGGGTGGGCCCATTGTAAATTTTAAATGGCAAAATATTTAGAAGTAAAATATTGCCTGAGGAAGTAAAAGGTAAAGAGTGAAATATTTCAAATGTGAAATATTTAATATTGCACGAGGTAATTTTTTATTTGCCCAGATAATTGGAAAGTGAATAAAATATTCACTATTTGGGGATTTTATTGTGGTGTAGTTAAATAGTTTATTTTCCAGGTAAATTTTACTATAAAATGTGTGAATGGAGGCGGAGTATTTTTATCCACGGGGGTGAAATTTAAATGGAGGCATGGGTGAGAATATTTTAATATTTTCATTGGACAAAGTGAATTTAAATATCCACCGTGGGTATCATATAAAATGAATTTTATATTCATTTTATACTTGGGGGCATTTCAATGTGAAATATTCTCTTTGCAGGGAATTTTAAATAAAGTCAAAGGAGCAGAAATATTAAAGAGGAAAACAAAACTGTAGCATTATAAAGTGGGGAAATATTTTAAAATAATGTGCAGCAATTAAAAGAGAGCTGAAACAGATTTTGCACGGGAAAGAGGATATTTTCTAGCTGGGTGAATTTGGTGATTCTCCACATGAGCATGCTTTCATTTATTGAGTAATGATGAGCAGAGGCAGTTTGAGGGAATAAGTTTTTTGTTGCAAAGGAAGGCAGATGAGATATTCTTTTCAGTTTGATCAACAGGAATGGAGCTTTAGATGGCATCACCAGATCAAGTTTAGGGCTGCTCCTGCTTGTTTCTTTTCTTCTATATCTTCTCTTATTCTCTCATTGGAAGGGGTTCTGAGTTCTTGTATTGGGCTGGGTAGATAGAGAATTGTAAATTATGAGTTATTTCTTGAGTCTGTAAGCTGTAATTTTCTGAATTCGTGAGCAAATACAACCAGTTTATGCAATTAACATCATGAGGGTGTTTCCACATTCATGAATGTCTTCAAATTGTCTCCATATTTGTCCACTTTTAGTCATATAAATTCTATAATACAAAGTGTCTTTGAGTTTATCATCTCAAATTTCATGAGATTGTTTTGTCTGTTCATTGTTTTGTTTCGAAGAAATGGTTAAAATGCTTTGAGCAGGTGATTGTGATTTCAGGTGTGCAGATGGGATTTGATAAGAAGAAACTGATTGATAATAAGAGAGGGATTGTTGGTGCAAGACACTAACAGTTGATGCAAAGCATTAACAATTCAATCCACTGGTTGAAGTCTGTTTGCTGGGGAATTCACTTATGTGTTTGACTCCATGGCCCAAACTTGGAACTGATCTATTATGCAGTTTTATACATCTCAAAAACAAATTTAAATGCAAAATCATCCATATTCTTACTGTTTAGTTTGTTGTTTGTCCTTCTTTCCAATGGCTGGGAGAGGGTTGAGTTACTGAGAATTTAGCCAAGTTTGAAGTTGTTAATGCTTCCCTTAGTATTTGTTCATTGGGAATTATCTGCTTTATAAAGCAATGTCAGTGTATGAGTGAATTAAGTTTTGGGCATTGTATAGGTTTACCCACCTTGGTCCTATAGAGCTATATGTGTAGGAGATGTTAGTCTTTGATTGAATCTTGTAAGTTGGCCACTAGTCTTTGTGGTTCTTTAATATAGAGGTTGGCTATCTCTTAGAGAGTTTCAAGGTCTAGCTGGATTGCATTTTAAAACACCAATAGGATGCAAGACATCAACCGTTCGGAAGTCATGATAAAGATGACCAGGCCTTATCATGGGTGTCAAATGGGGGATGATGGTAGATAAAAGTGTTGTGACAGATGATGGTGGAAGGCTAGGTAGAGTGATAGTAGATGATAGAGTAGAGACTGACTACACATAGCACCTGTTTGTCAGGTTTTCACCATGGTACTTATCCAAAATGCCATTGAAGTGGTTTTTATTATTGGACGGTATTATTTATCTTTACTATTTTCATGATTTTTTTTATTTTTTTGTTGTCACCAAGATGCCTATTTTCTAGGTTTTCATCAAGGTAATGATTATTTGATTTTTCTTTGTTTTTTTTGTATTTTTACAATTTTAGCATGGATCTTTGAAGCTATGTGATGAAACTCTCAAATTTTGCAAATTTGAAGTGCCCATTTAAAATTTTTGCCTCTGCACTTTTAGAAGTGCACCTGAAAAATCTATCTGAAAGACCTAATTTGGAGGGTCATATTTTGGAGCCTGTTCATTTTCGTGCAAAACCCATTTGCAAGCTCACACATGTGTCCTATAAGAGAAGGCATGTCAATTTTCAGCTTCCCATGATAAATTTTGACAAGGTTTTGAAAAGTGAAGCTAGAGGGTTTTGGCACTTTTCTGTTGTTTGCAAGCTATCAATTTTGCAAAGCTGCCTCCCGTTTGAGCTTGTATTTCACAAATGGTTGATTGTCAAGAGAAAATGATTGTTGCTCTCCATTCTCCCCACCTAAATGTACTCTCATGTCAGATTTTAGAGCCTCATGAAAAGATTTTCTATTTTTACCAGGTCGAAACCAATTGCATTTTGTTCAGTTTTACACCTGCATTTTCTGAAACTTTTCAAGGTGGTCAACTTTGACCTTCATTATCTTGTGAAGATTGATGATTGAAGCTAATCCCTCTGACAGATGTGTTCACTGCATCTAAATGAGTTTATGTTTCCATTGGTAGCCTCCCAGAAGGTGATTTGATATTTTTGCAAAGTGGTGACTTGGTGAGCCTTGATTGGTTCTAAACATGTGCAATTGCAGAAATGTCTGATTGAGCAACTTTGTCGATTAATATCTTGCACCTCAGGATCTCTTTTTTCGAATCATTTTTTGTATTACATTCTTGGATCAAACTTGTACATGTCTGCTCAGTTTTAGAGTTTCAAGATGAGTTTAGATGGGTTAATTAATTGTTTTCTGATCGTGACAGGGCCAAAAATGGTGTTCTGGAAAGTATCAAATTTCTAGATTCTAAAGATAACCCAGTTCTTGTTTTGGTCTAAAATATTTACAGCTCCATTTTCATCAAGATCGGAGGTTGTTTGATAAATTATTGTAATGTATTTTTGTTGCGGCAAACACGTCCCAGAGACCAGTTTACAAAGTAGGTACCTGAATTTTAAGAGCTGGTCAAAATCCGAGGAGATGAGTTTTCTCTAAATAATTGATTATGGCCACATGCAAAAAATCTCAGCTTCAAGTGTCCTGGTTTGCCCACAATAAATTTTCCCTATTTCGACCCATCGAAATTCTTTTTTTTCATTATTTCCTAATGTCCAAATTGCACATATTTAAAATATTTTGCATGTTTTAAATATTATAAAAAGAAAAATGCACAGAATAAAGTCATTTTAGGGCAAGTTAAATATATTCTATGTTTTATAAAATTCAACTTTATAAAATTATTTTTCGTGTGCACGACAATGCTTCCGCAAGCCTCACACAATTAAAATAAACTTTTGTGGAAGCTTGCAAGGTGTGCAAAAGAATGTTGGGAGGATGATGGCAATCTACAATCTCCATTGTAATGAAGATTGAGGCATTTTCTTCTCTATCAAGGTTCTTTTGAGTGGCCAGATTCAACAAGTATTGTTGCAAGATGAATAGTTCTCACGTTTTTGAGTTACGAGACATTTTTTAGGGGTCCAGTTGAGCTTAAATTTGTTGTCTCATGCTTTAAATTCATCCCCTAACCATTCCTAATGCTTGGGTAGAGATTTTAAGCATGTTTGGGATGATTTCTGGGTGTTGTGGCCATTAAAACGCCCTTGCATTGTCAAAAGCGATTGAGTGATATCATCATTTTTGAGCACCTTGCATTGCACTCAAAATGTATCAAAATCATTTGAGGGATTCGTTGAATGTGACGAAATACATCAAGGGAGACTCGAGAACGACATTGTGAGGTTTCAACAAAGTCAAGGAATTGCTTGCAGGGGACAGTTTGTTATTGTAAAGGATATTTAACATAGTGAAAATGTATCTAAATTGTGTGAAGAAATGATACTGTGGTTGGAGGCATTTCTATTGCAAAGGGGTCGATTGTAGTTTAAATTATTGGCGTAGAGCTTTTGAAATGAGATGCCATAGTTGTTGCACAATACACAAGGCAGATTTATTGAAGGGTCTTCAACATTATTCAAAGTAAGTGCAATTCACTTGTATCATAGAGGGAGCACGTGGTGTCTGATGTAAGGTTGTGTGAGGAAATTTTATTTGCTTGTTAACCATGAAAGCAGGTTGCAAACATAAAATGTAATTGCAGAGCAATGCACACAAGCATTAGGGCAAACAATAAATTAACGATGGACATAATAAAAAGGCCATGTGGGCAAATCTCGCACATCATGCAACAGTGATGGTGACGTGAGCAAGAAGCCCACGAGGTGTGCGGGGTTGTGAAAGGAGTAAGCATGATTCTTTTTTTAAAAATAAAAACATTTCACTTATATTTAAGACAAAATTTTAAATATATATGAATTGAAAATTGGAGCCTGATAGTATTATTTTAAAGAGGCCTTAATCTTAAGGTGAAAATGCCTTGAAATAAGGTAAACAAATTTTACTTCATAAGATACTTTGGGTGAATTTTTTCACAGGTGGAGTGAAATGTTGAGATGTGAGTAAGGATTTTTCCCTTGGTAAAAATATTCACTGGCCTTTACCATAAATATAAAACTATAAAAGGTAAAGAGTGAAGTACACAAGGAAATATTATTGTGAAGTGAATTAAATATTCACTATTTGATGACTTTATTTGATGGGGGATGAGCTATTGAATGTATGTTGAGTAAGTATTCACTCTCTTGGAATAAAATGTCAGGGTACAAATAAATGATTTAAATGATCCAGAAGTATTGCATTTAAAAATTGTTTTCATTTTAAATGAAACATTTTAATACTAGAAGTAAAAGGAACAAATATTAAAAGGCAAAGCTGAATTTTTTTTATTTCACTGAAGTGAATAGAGTAAAGTGCAGCTAGAACAAACAAAATAATAGAAATAAGGCTTTTCATGGGAAAGCTAATAATTTTGACACAACAGGGCAAAATGGAGAGAATTTTCATGGGAAGATTTTCTATTTCAAAACAAAAGTGAATGCAAGCAAAATTGGAGGCAAAGTTTGTTGAAGGAAGAGAGGTGAGAGAGGCTTTGCAAATTATTGATGAACGTGAAAGAGGTTGCTAGATGTCATCAATAGATCAGTTTTAGGGCTACTTTTTTTTTCTATTTCTTCTCTTCTCTTCTCATTGTAAAGGGTTTTGAAATTCGGTATTGATTGGGTAGAAAGAGAAATGTTGAGTCTGAGTCATGAATTGAGTCTGTAAGTTATAATTGTTGATTTCATAAGTAAATATCAGTCATTTTGTGCAAGCATATCATAAATTTCATCAAATTGTCTCCAGCTTTGTATATTCTAAATCATTTGAATTCAATAATACAAAGTATGTTTGAGCTTATCGTCTCAGTTTCCTTGGGAATGCTTTATTTGTTCATGGGTCTATTTCAAAGAAATGGTTAAATACTTTGAGCAGATAATTGTGCTTTTAGATGTGCAGGTTGGATTACTAAGAAAAATTTGACTGAAAATAGGAGTGGATCAGTTGGTGTAATGCACTAGCAGTTTGAGTCCATTGGTTCAAGTGTGTTTGTTGATGAAATTCCTTTCATAATTTTGTATTTTGACTCTGTGACCCAAAGTTAGGCATTGATTTGTTATTCATCTTGATGCATTCTTAGAAACATTTGAAATTCAAAATCTTTTTTAATCCGTGTTGCTCGGTTGAGGTTTAATGTTGTATTCTACCTTCCAATTGCTGAGTAAGTGTTGATCTACTAAGAATTTAGCCAAATTTGAAGTTGTCAGTGCTTTCTTTGGTATAATTGAATTGGGAATTATCTGCTATAAAAAGAAATGTTTGTGTATGATTGAATTAAGTTTTAGGCATTGTAAAGGTTGACCTACCTTGGTCCTGCAGAGCCAAAAGTGTAGGAGATTTTAGTCTTTGACTGAATCTTGTCAGTTTGAAAAATCCATCTTTGAGTCTGAACATAAGACATTGGCTAGTCTTTAGGATTCATTCGATTGACCGATTTTGGAACACCAATAGAATGACGACTTACTAAGGATGAACTCAGAAGTTTTGGTTGTAGACAGTGTTTTTATAGTGTCATTAAAATCTTGAAATATTATTTGTAACCAGAGGTTGAAAATTATTGAATTATTTTTCTCATCTGAGTCACCAACAAAATGGCGACGCCCCTGGGGAGAATTTTTGATTGCAGAATCTAGCCTTAAGAGTCATTGCATAGAATCATACCATTTTCCATTCTGAATTTAGTTCAAATACTAAAAGATTGCAATACTGGAGGAAGAAAGTGTTGCAGTGAACCTGAATTTTTTTGTAATCTGTGGTGCTATGCTGGTGAAAGGAACTTAGAAGAAAATTTACATGTGAAAGAACTTCATACTGCTTGAAGTTCAGTCCTCTTTGAAGAGAGGTGGCAACTCTATAAAAAGAACCCAGTGAAGAGGTGAATACAATTCCAGATCTATAAATATTTCCGGTCAGGAAGACAATTTGCAACAATTCTAGGTATTCTTCACCTTTGGTTTTCAAGAAAATTGTATGTGAAAACCATATTTGAACATCTTAGAAAAAACATTAGTTCCTTATTTAGTGAATTAGCACTAATAAAGGGAAAGAATCATAATATTGAGTTTGCACACTCCCATTTGTTGGATCTGTTATAATAAATGTAATTGCAATTCCATTGAAATATTTTGTCTAGTGTTCAATTATTTTCTAGTCTGGATGGTTAGAAAAATTTGTATATCTTAAGGATTTCCATCCCTTGCATTGTCATATGTTTTAAGCCAATGTTATCATCATGTTAGGAGTTGTCCTATTGACCTTTCATTTGGTCATGGTTAGTTATGCACAATTAATTAAGCATTGATCTGCATATTTCCATGGATCACCAAGCTGAAATAACCATTCTATTAGATACTTTAATAGGGCTTGTGAAAAAGCTACAAAAGTTTGATAATCCTCAAATGTGTGATACTCCAAAGTACATGAAACCAAAAGTGCACAAGCCTAGGATAAGGCCAGAATGAAAGACTGTGCTTGAGAAAAAAATTAAAGAGATGGATGAAAGACACCTGATGTTTTCACAAGCCCAGTTAAAAGATAGTCATACTGTATCTACTTGCCAAATCACTACACCTTTTGTCAATTCATTTGACCCATTGTATAACTAGTTAGGCTTGTCATGGGTTGATTAGAAAATTGAAAGTATGCCCACTCAAATTTATAAGAAGATGCCTAGATTTAATGGATACAATATTTGTGAAAGAGATGAACATGTTAAAAGTTTTTCCCGCTTCATGGAGAAACATTCATTTGGATATTAAGATATGTGGATGAGATTATTTGTCAAATCCCTTGAAGCAAGAGCTCGAGATTGGTATTTAAGCTTTCTTGAAAAGTCATTTCCTTGCTAGGATAAATTAGTGAATGCTTATAAAAAAGAGTTTGCAAGAGAGCCTTTAGATCTTGTCACAAGATTAAAGGAGATTAAAAAATAAAATGACGAGTCAAGCATTGATTTTAGTCATAGATTTGTTGCTACTCTTTCACTAATCCCAAAAAATTTCAGACCTAGCACTCTTGACTATATTCATATGTACTTTGAAGCTTTTGAAGAAGGATCTAGTGCATTGTTAAAATATTTTAGAGTACCAAATATAAAGATGGCATACACAATTCTAGATAATTTGGAGAAAATGAGGAATGAATATGTGCAAAGTCGGTTGTCTTCAATTGTGGGTAAACATGCTGATGAAATCAGCAACTATGTGAATGTAAATGATCAGAGGTCTACAAACAAGCGCATACTTGAGAAAGTGGAAGATGAGAATGATGTATCATTAAGTGATGAGAAAGTTGTCTTTGAAAAACTTACAAAACAAATATACTCAGATGAAAATTGTAGTCATGATGATGAAATACATGATGAGGTGGATGAAACATTTGGAGTTTGTTCTATCTCCTTTGAAAATGTAAAAATAGAGAGCACATTTTCTATGGCAATTGAAGGCTGCAATAATGCAAATAACTTCCTGAATGATCATCTTAGTTCAAAATGTGCTAATAATAATTCCCCTGCAAGTGATGAATGTGATGTTGCAAAGAACAATGGGATTCCAAGTCTTCTGAGCCAAGAATATGATGAAGAATATGGGTTGGATTTACTCTTTGAACAAGAGATATGTGATCAACAATGTTGTGATACAATTGATCATGTCAATTCTACAGGTTTTGAATGTTGTTTTGATGCAAGTCTCCGTAATGAGACATTGGAGTTTTCTAATTTAGGAAATGCTCTTGAGAATGTCAATTTATCAGCTGCAAGTGAAGAGGTATGCAGTGAAATTCAGTTTATAAGATTAACTACAAGCAGCTGTAATGAGGAAACCATTGATGGTTTTTAGTTTGACAATGAACATGCTTATGCATATTCTCAAGAGGATGAAAATGGCAAGCTCGATGAAGACACCCAATCTAAGGTCGAGATGCAAAATGATGTACATTGTTGTTATGACAACCTGTTCTCTATGACAAATTGTGACCATGCTTCTAACAATGTTGTTAGCAATTCAATCTCTTATGATTGGGGAAAGCTAGTTTATGATCAACCCATTGAGTTTTCAAACTTTGAAGATGATGACATCATGGGATATCCTGATTTGCAATTTGATAATACATATACTTCTAGTGAAGGCCAAGAAGAGGAAGTGGTTGAAAGAATAGATCAAAGCAATGATCTACTGAGCAGTGAACAAATTTCAGATCTAGTAACCACTGAATATCAAAAAAGTGCACATGTGGATGACTCTTAGGTGCCGTGTGCAACCCTTATTGACTTTGACGATGATGGTGATCTTCAATTTGCAAGGTACGATGCATGTATTTTTGGTCTTACCTTTAATGATGAATCAGTTGGTCATGATGATGATCATGTGGATGAAGATGAGCAGCCATTTGATGGTAATGATGTATTGTATGATGAGTATGATAGTGTACATGTTGATGCAAAATCATAAATCTATTTTGATAAGTTTGAAGTAGCAGATGACCATGAGAATTGCATGTCTAATGAGCCAAGTTTTGAATATTTTAATGTAGATATAGACAAGTGTTCATTTGTTGATTTGAATGAGCCTAGGCATGAGTCTTTTCATGTGGATGTTAATATTGATTTCAATGAGAAATCATATTATCTTTATGAACCGGAATTGCTCATTGTTGAGTAAGCTTGTGATATTGAAGATGTTAACATGTTATGTTCAAAAGATGAAAAAATGACTGAAGATGAAGATAAATCAAAAATCCTTGATGATTCTTTATATCAGCATGCTAGAGAACAATTACAGAGTGTGCTAATGCATGAGTGTATCTCTTTACATACACTTGGAGATGGTTTGTAGGATGAGCAGGACCTTTTGGTAAGTTCTTATGATAGTTTTATTTTGGAAATGCAAACTAGTAATGAGAATGAGCTTAATAGTACCAGCCATATGGTAGAATGTGAGTGTTATTTTTGTCAACTGGAAGAAGTTTTCACAAAGTGTGGCAATGTGGAAGACATTGATGAAAGTTGTTTTCAGCTTGAGAGTAATTTACATGATGAATATGACAAGTTGTTGCTACATAATAATCAACAATTTGAAAGTGGGTTTGACTTTCAGATACATAGTGATTATGAATATGCTGATAATGTTGTATTTAATGAGTTGTTAAGAGAGGTGAACATGTTTAATCAGGTAGCTGGTTGTGATTAGACAATGTTTTCATGTGATCTTGATCACCAATTTCAAGTGTTGCCACTCGATACAAATTCAAAAAATGAAGAGACTGGTAGTGATGTGGTCTATTTGATTTGGCTTCCATATGATGACAAAGCTGAACAGAAAGCAAGTTTGCACTTGTACAAGGGCAGCTTGATGCTAATGTTTGCAAAAATGAATTCACTCATATTGTTGTGGTGTGACAAAGGAAAGCATGAGTTGAGGGAGATCAACCCTTTTAATAGATTGGTATTTGACAGAGGTAAAAGTTGACTCCCCTTTTTTCATTTGGTGACCTAGGGTCACCAAGTGAAGTTGAAAAAAGAGGTTGAATAAAGGAGCAGTTTGAAAGCACCTAATGGATTTGGCATTTTCTCTACTCTATAGAGATTTGGATTCTTGCTATGCCCATAGGGGGCATACATCTCTAGGTGGAGCCACTGATGGAACTCTCAAATTTTACAAATTTGAAGTGTCCATTTGAAAATTTTGCCTCTGCATTTTAAGAAGTGCACCTGAAAAATCTGCCTGAGTGACTTACTTTGGAGGGTCATATTTTGGAGCTTGTTGATTTTCATGTAAAACCCATTTCCAAGCTCACTCATGTGTCCTATATGAGTAGACATGTCAATTTTAAGCTTCACATGATAAATTTGATAGGTTTTTGAAAAGTGAAGCTGAAGGGTTTTGACACTTTTATGCTATTTGTAAACTATCAGTTTTACAAAGTTGCCTCCCGTTTGAACTTGTATTTCACAAATGGTTGACTGCTAAGAGAAAATAATTGTTGCTCTCCATTCTCCCCACCTAAATGTACTCCCATGTTAGGTTTTAGAGTCTCATGAAAAGATTTGCTATTTTTACTAGGCCGAAACCAATTGCATTTTGTTTAGTTTTACACCTGCATTTTCTAAAACTTTTCAAGGTGGTCAACTTTGATCTTCAGTGTCTCGTGAAGATTGATGATTGAAGCTAATCCCTCTAGCACCTGTGTTCACTACATCTAAATGAGTTTTTTTTTCCATTGGAAGCCTCCTAGATGGTGATTTGATATTTTGCAAAGTGGTGAATTGGTGAGCCTTGATTGGTTCTAAACACATGCAGTTGCAGAAATGTTTAATTGAGCAACTTTGTCGATTAATATCTTGCACCTAGAGATCTCTTTTTTTGAACCATCTTTTTCATTGCATTCTTGGATCAAATGTGTACATTTCTGCTCAGTTTCAGGGTTTCAATATGAGTTTGGATGGGTTAATTAATTATTTATTGATCATGACAGGGCCAAAAATGATGTTCTTAAAAGTGTCAAATTTCTAGATTCTAAAGACAACCCACTTCTTGTTTTGGTCTAAAATCTTTACAGCTCCATTTTCATCAAGATCAGAGGTTGTTTGATATATTATTGCAATGTATTTCGATTGCGGCAAACACATCCCGGAGACCAGTTTACAAAGTAGGCACTTGATTTTTAAAAGATGGATAAAATCTAAGGAGATGGGTTTTCTTTAAATAATTGATTATGGTCACACGCAAAAAATATCAGCTTCAGGTGTCCTAGTTTGCCCACAATAAATTTTCCCTATTTGGGCCGTAATCAAAATTAAATTTTTCATTATTTTTGAATGTCCAAATTGCACATATTTAAAATATCTTGCATGTTTTAAATATTATAAAAGGAAAAATGCACAGAATAAAGTAATTTTAGGGCAAGTTAAATATATTCTATGTTTTATAAAGTTCAACTTTATAAAATTAATTTTCTTATGCAAGGCAATGCTTTGCAAGCCTCACACAATTAAAATAAGCTTTTGTAGAAGCTTGCGAGGTGTGCGGGGAGAATGTTGGGAGGATAATGGTGATCTACAATCTCCATTGTAATGAAAATTGCGGCATTTTCTTCTCCATCAAGGTTTTTTTGAGTGGCCAGATTCAACAAGTATTGTTGCAGGATGAACAGTTCTCACGTTTTTGAATTATCAGACATTTTTTGGGGGTCCATTTAAGCTTAAATTTGTTGTCTCATGCTTTAAATTCATCTCCTAACCATTCCTAATGCTTGGGTAGATTTTTTAAGCATGTTTGGGATGATTTTCGGGTGCCTACAGTCATTAAAACGCCCTTGCATTGTCAAAAACGATTCAGTGATATCACCATTTTTGAGTAGCTTACATTGCAATCAAAATGTATCAATATTGTTTGAGGGATCCATTGAATGTGACGAAATACATCAAGGAGGCTCGAGAATGACATTGTGAGGTTTCAATGAAGTCAAAGAATTTCTTGGAGGGGATAGTTTAATATTGCAAAAGAAATTTAACACAGTAAAAATGTATCTAAATTGTGTGAAGAAATGACACTGTGGTTGGAGGCGTTTCTGCTGCAAAGGGGTCGATTGTAGTTTAAATTGTTGGCACATAGCTTTTGAAATGAGACGCCATAGTTGCTGCACAATACATAAGGCGGATTTATTGAAGGGTCTTCAACAATATTCGAAGCAAGTGCAATTTGCTTGTTTCACAAAGGGAGCGTGTGGCACCTGCTGTAAGGCTGTGTGAGGAAATTCTATTTTCTTGTTAACCATGAAAGCAGGTTGTAAACATAAAATGTAATTGTAGAGCAATGCACAAAGGAATTAGGGCAAACAATTAATTAACTATGGACATGATAAAGAGGTCATGTGGGCAAATATCGCACACTGCACAATAGTGATGGTGACGTGAGCAAGAAGCTTGTGAGGTGTGCGAGGTTGTGAGAGGAGTAACCATAGTGCATTTTTTTAAAATAAAAACATTTCACTTATATTTAAAACAAACTTTTAAATATAAAGTATGAATTGAAAAGTGGAGCCCAATAGTATTGTTTTAAAGAGGCCTTAATGTTAAGGTGAAAATGCCTTGAAATAAGGTAAACAAATTTTACTTCATAAGATACTTTGGGTGAAATTTTTCATGGGTGGAGTGAAATGTTGAGATGTTAGTAAGGTTTTTTCCCTTGGTAAAAATATTCACTGGGGAAATATTATTGTGAAGTGAATTAAATATTCGCTATTTGATGACTTTATTTGTTGGGGGCTGAGCTTATAAATGTATGCTGAGTAAGTATTCACTCTCCTGGAATAAAATGTAAGGGTACAAATAAATGATTTAAATTATCCAGAAGTATTGCATTTAAAAATGTTTTCATTTTAAATGAAACATTTTAATACTTGAAGTAAAAGGAACAAATATTAAAATGCAAAGCTGGGATTTTTTTATTTCACTAAAGTGAATAGAGTAAAGTGCAGCCACAACAAACAAAATAACAAAAACAAGGTTTTTCATGGGCAAGCTGATAATTTTTACACAACAAGGTAAAATGGAGAGGATTTTCACAAGGAATCAATTTTAGGGTTGCTTTTATTTTCTATTTCTTCTCTTCTCTTCTCATTGTAAAGGGTTTTGAAATTTTGTATTGGTTGGGTAGATAGAGAAATGTTGAGTCTAAGTCATGAATTGAGTTTGTAAGTTGTAATTGCTAATTTCATTAGTAAATATCAACCAGTTTGTGCAAGCATATCATAAATGTCATCAAATTGTCTCCATCTTTGTATATTCTAAATCATTTGAATTCAATAATACAAAATATGTTTGAGTTTATCATCTCAGTTTCCTTGGGAATGTTTTATTTGTTCATGGGTCTATTTCAAAGAAATGGTTAAATAATTTGAGCAAATAATTATGCTTTTAGATGTGCAGGTTGGATTACTAAGAAGAATTTGACTGACAAGAAAAGTGGATATGTTGGTGAAATGCACTAGCAGTTTGAGTCCACTGGTTGAAGTGTGTTTGCTGATGAAATTTCTTTCATAATTTTGTATTTTGACTCCATGATCCAGAGTTAGGCACTAATCTGTTATTCAACTTGATGCATTCTTAGAAACATTTTAAATTCAAAATCATTTTAAATCCTTGTTGTTCGGTTGAGGTTTAATGTTGTATTATGCCTTCCAATTGTTGAGTAAGTGTTGATCTACTGAGAATTTAGCCAGTTTTGAAGTTGTCAGTGCTTTCTTTGGTATAATTAAATTGGGAATTATCTACTATAAAAAGCAATGTCTATGTATGATTGAATTAAATTTTGGGCATTCTAAAGGTTGACCCACCTTGGTTCTGTGGAGCCAAAAGTGTAGGATATTTCAGTCTTTGATTGAATCTTTTCAGTTCACCAAATCCGTCTTTGAGTTTGAACATAAGACATTGGCTAGTCTTTATGATTCATTGGACTGGTCGATTTAGAACACCAATAGTATGTATAGAACTTGCGTAGGTGCAAGTTGTTGATAGGTTCTAACAAAGGATCCCCTGCAAGTGTGGACAATTGATAAACACCGAAACCAAAAGATGTTATGAGATATGGACCCAACCAGTTGGGCTCAAATTTGTTAGGTTTCTCACATTCTACTTGATTTTTCGGATTCTCCATCAACACTAGGTCATTGATTTTGAAGTTTCTAATCAAAACTCGTTTGGTGTTACTGCGGCAAAGGAGGTTTTGATATGCCTATAGATGAGTCAAGGCCCTCTGTTTGCGTTCATCAAGCAATTCTAACTCATGCAACCCAGATATATGTTATTCCTTGTTGTCAATAAGCCCTTTCATGGAGACACATAGGGAGGGGACTTCAACCTTGATAGGAAGGATAGCCTCCAAACCAAAGACTAGGGAAAATGGAGTGGTGCTAGTGGGCGTGCACATGCTCATGCAATACTCCCATAGGGAAAGGTTAAGCTGAATGTGTTAGTCACGAACAATGCCATTGACACTCTTTTTAAGAATTTTGATTATGGTCTTGTTGGATGCCTCAGCTTGGCCATTGCCTTGCAGGTAATATGGTGTGGAAAAGCAATGTTGAATGTGGAATTTCTTGCATAACTCATAGACATCCTGATTTTTGAAGGGTTGTCCATTGTTAGAGATCATGGTTTGGGGGACACCATACCGACATATGATGTAATTGAGGATGAATTTTGAGATTTTTTTACCGATGATGTACGTCATAGGGATGGTTTCAACCCATTTCATGAAGTATTCGATGGCGGTGATGATGAACTTATGGCCATTTGATGAGGTGGGATGAATTTTTCCAATGAGGTCAAGTTCCCATTGGGCAAAGGGCCATGGTGAAGTGATGGGTTGCAACTCTTGTGCAGGTGCATGAATGAGGTCACTATGTATCTGACACTATTGAAATTTATGCACAAAGTGATAAACATCATGCTACATTGTAGGCCACTAGTATCCTAGTCATATTATCTTTTTGGCTAGGGTCAGACCACTAGAATGGGCTCTATATATACCTTTGTGTAAGGTATTTTGTGCTTCATTAGTGTCAATACATCTGATTAAGGTGTTGTGAAAGCTACGTCTATATAAGGTATCATCGATGATGGTGTAGTGAGCAGCTTTATGGATGAAGGACTTGCATTGATTGTTGGAAAGGTTGGGTGGTAGGGTCTGGAAATGTAAGTAGTCATAGATATCTTGGTACTAGGGGGAATTGGGGCCAAAAAGCTCACATACCATCTTAGACTCTGGGACATCAAAGGCAGAGAGCAACAACTATTCCACTAAGAACTCATATTGTGACATATTATTAGGGATATCCAAAAGAGACCAATAGTGGCCATGGCATCTATTGCTTTATTTTGAACATGTGGCACTTGAAAAAAGGAGATGTCTGCAAAGTACTACCTGAAACTATCAACCATTCTTTTGCAGGGGGTCAATTTCTCATCCTTTGTATCATAGTCATTGTTGACTTATCGAATGACCAATTGTGAATCACCAAAGACCTATAGACTTTTGATTTTCCATTTTATTTCCACTCATAATCCTGTTAACAAGGCTTCATACTCTACATTATTATTTGTGTATGGGAAGGCTATCCTAAAATATTCAGGGATTGTATCACCTTAAGGGGTGACAAATAATATACCAGCACCTGATCCATGATTAGTATGCGAGCCATCAAAATAAAATTTCCATATTACAACCATGTCTAGTGTCAATATGGACTCGTCAGGAGAGTCTGAAATCAAAGGGTGATCAACTTGTGTGTGTGTGTTTGCTATTTGATTAACAATGACTTGTTCTTTTATTGCCTTATGTTCCACTTACTGAATGTCATATTCACTGAGTATCATGACCCACTTAGCCAATCATCCTATTAATGTATCCCTATTGAGTAGATATCTCAAAGGATCTATTTTGGCCACAAGCTTAGTTTGATGTTTTAACATGTAGTGTCTCAAATTTTGAGTAGTGAAGACCAATGCAAGACAAGCATGTTCAATTGGACTATAGTTAAGCTCATATCCCACCAAACTGCGGCTAATGTAATAGATTTCAAGTTCCTTTTCCTCATGGTCATTCTGAGCCAACGATGCTCCCAGTGCCACTGTAGTAGCAAAAATGTATAGAATTAGGGGTTTTCCATCAATATGTGGCATCAGGATAGGAGGCATCAAGAGGTACACTTTGATCTGCTGAAAAATTGTCTCACACTTGTCAGTCCAAATGAAAGGAACTCCCTTGCATAATAAATACTGAAAAGGTTGATATTAGAGTTAGCCTTGTAGTGTTTGGAGTTGATTGATTCCTTTAGGGGGAGGCATGTCTAATATTGCTTTGAATTTTGTTGGGTCTACTTCAATGCCTCAACGAGAGATAATGTATCCCAAAAGTTTTCCTGATGTCATTCTGAAGACACATTTCTTTGGATTTAGGCGGACCTTATATTCTTCTAGCCGATTAAAAATCTTGTCCAAGACTCTTAAGTGATTGCCATGTGTCAAGGATTTGGCCAAAAGATCATCAACATAGTCTTCCATCAATGTGTACATGAGATCATGAAATATGGTGTCATAGCTCTTTGATAGGTTGCGCTTGCATTTTTCAATCTAAAGGGCATGACATTCCAACAATATGTACCTGATGGGCAAGTGAATATTGTCTTGGGTTGGTCTTCAAGAGTGATACAAATCTTATTATACCCCGAGAATCCATCCAGAAGGCACATCTCATAGCCAGTTGTTAGGTCTACTATGATGTCTATATTCGGGAGTGAGAAGTCATCCTTTAGACATTCTTTGTTTAAGTATCGAAAACCTATGTAGATACAGATTTTTCCATTCAGTTTGGTCACTGGGACAAGATTGGAGATCCAATCTGCATAGTCAATAGGTCTTATGAAACTGACATCCAGTAATTTCTTAAGTTCAACTTTGACCAACATAGCTATTTGAGGGTGCATTTTTTTAAGCTTTTGTTCGACCAACTTTGCATTTGGATGCAATGGTAGATGATGCAAGACCAACTCGGGATCCAACCCTGGCATATTGACATAGGACCATGCAAAATTTATTTGGCATTTTGTGAAAAGTGCTTGAAATTTCAGTTTTTCCTCTTCTGTCAAGGATGCTACAAAGAGAACAGTCTTAGGATATGTCCTTTCTTTTTACTTTTACTTGGTCAGAAGGCACCTCATGATTTTCACCTAAAGACCATTCATTTTATATTTTATTTTTATCTTTTTTGTGACTAGAGGTTGGGATAGTCTCACAGAAATATGTTGTAGCATCAAGATCTATAGTGAATCCAGCCTTATGGTCCCCATGTGGTATGCCCTCTCATAGTCCCATAAATTTAACAATGGCCTCATCATTTTCAAATATGTCCAAGGTAGGTTGATCTTGTTGGTCCCAATCGATCAATTGTGGGTAAATGAGGGAGATGCCATCATCGATGTTAGTGAAGGATGGGGATGTATCAGATAAGGTAAAGATAGAGGTATTATCCGGATTCCAAAAGGATTCTATCCAAGATTTTCATCTGTGGTCTTTGCTGGGGTAGGTTCATAAAAGGAGTCAATGTGAATATTGATATCCATGAGGTTGGTAAAGGATGAGTGAGGTATGTTAAATTCTTGATAGACATGATCAAGCTCATAGTCACTTGGGGTGAGGGAATCCCACTCATATTTGTTAGAGTCAGTTTCATAATAATAGAGGTTGGTAGGATCCTCAAATGTCTCAATGTCTTTTGAAGCACTCACATCCTTATTTGAAAGCACCTTAGTACTTGGAGCACCAATCTTAATTGGTATGAACCCTAACCCTGAGTTCTTTGGCCACTTAAGAGACATCAAGGGTTCTCTCATTCCATTTTTATGTATACCAAGTCTAATGATTCCATCATAACCCATTTGTTTCATGAGCGTGAAACCTATGCCATATTGTTTTGTTGGTAGTGGTGGTGGATATTCCTCGTCTTTGTAAATCCAAGCTAAAATATCATCAATTTCTTCTTTGTTTACCTTGCCCCATTTTGTGAAGGGGGTGGTGGGAGGAACTTGAAAGATAACTTTGGGTTCCATCTTGAAACAAGGTCTACCATAAGACTTGGGAGACATAGGTAGGTTTATGATGCAATAGGTAGTATTCATTTTATACTCATCACAACCTTTGTCTTGGATCTTGATTTTTGGGTCAATAGATGGGGTTTTGGATGTGGATGATTTAATGAGGGTGGAGGGATCGATGTAAGTGGATGAAGTGGATACGGTAATGGATGTAGAAATCTCTCAATTGATAGGCACCTAGCATTCGAGAACTCCCCTTAAATTGGTGCAATATTGGAAGGGATCGAGGTTGCCAATGATCGTGACTTCGGTGTCATTAAATGGAAATTTCAAGCATTGATGATAGGTGGAAGGAACGACTTTCATGGAATGAATCCAAGGTCTACCAAGGAGAAGGTTATATGGGAGTTCAAGATCGAAGACTTGGAATGTGGTGTCCATAACTACAAGCCCCACTTTGATTGGGAGTGTGATACCACACAAGTGGAAGAGCGTTCTTCATCATCATAGGCCTTGATTACAATAATTTTGTTTGTGTCTACACATGCTTCAGAATATCCCAATGCCTTGACTAATTTTAAAGTGCAAATGTTTAGTCCAGCTCTGCCATCTACCAAGACTCGCCTGACCTTGTGTTGATGGACAAATACTTCAAGGTGTAATTGGTCATTATGGCTAGACTTTTGTGTAGAATAGTCTTTGTCAGAAAAGGAGACATGGATTGAATTGGCCAAGTGTCCAACAATGGCTTCAAATCGATTAACATCCTAGTCGGTAGGAACGAAGGTTTCTTTCAAAGTCTTATCGAGGATAGCTTTGTGTTTAGGTGATAGGCGTAATAGCTCAAGGATGGGAATATGTGCAGGTGTCTTGCCCAATTGGTCAACAAGATTATAGTGGGCTTTAGATTGTAGCTGCTTTGAAGAAGGACTAGATAAGGTAATCTTAGCCCTATGGGTAGTGACAACACATTCAGGAACCTTTTTAATGTTGATGATGTTGATATAGTCATCAGCATTACGGAGGTGATCAATTATATATGAGTAATCAAAGGCATTCCTGGTATAATTAGCTTGATCGTTTATCTATCAACCTGAGGCGGAGGGCTTTCCTGAACCATGGTATTGTAGTGGATTCTTGAAGATTATATGGTCTTCATTAGAAGTGTGTTGTTGTCCTTCAACCTCTATAGTACCATTTTCAATTAGGTCTTGAATTATGTTCTTCAATTGATGACATGATGAGGTCTTTTGTCCTTTGATGTGGTGGTAGACACAAAAGGCATTGTCATCCCACCAAGATGGTTTGAACTGTCCTGGGTCATATGGTTTAGGTTCTTGAATTTGTATGATGTGTGATTGTACTAGCTTCTTCAAGACAAATTCAATTGGTTATGGTAAAGGAGTGTATTTCCTTTGTGGGTATGGCCTTGGTTTTCTTGGGGTCCTTCTTGAGTATTTTAGACCACGTTAGCTTCTTGGTTGGACACAAATGGTGTATTTTTTTTTGTGCTGGGTGATTTGTGAGTCAATGTGGGACTTGTTCGATTCACAAATTTTACGTCTACGACTCCATCATGTGTTACATTATTATTGCGGGACCAAAAATTTATTTTTTCGTTAGAGGTTTGATGGTTTTTGCTATTTTTATTGCCATGTGTAAGTTCACCTTGGGTGATTAGGACCTTTTTGAGTGTCATGCCTTTCTCAACTAAGTCTACAAATGTGGCACAACAATGTACTTGTAAAGGGTGTTTCAGCTTTGACTTGAGGTTTCTACGAACATGTCCACTTTCTATTTTTCAGGAATCTCGATAGGACATCGGCTCGCCATACTATGCCACCATTGGAAAAAATTAATAAAGGACTCTCCTTCATCTCGTGTCAAGTGGCATAAGGTAGAAATTGTGACATCAATTTCAATGTTATAAGCATAATTCTCTACGAATTTTTGGCAAGGTCATCCCATGACATTCTAGACCCTTTAGGTATCAGTGCAAACCATTCAAGTGCAAGCCCTATAAGATTTCTATGGAAGAGTCTCAAAAGGTAGGAATGATTATATGCAACATCCATACAAGCAATGGTGAATTCACGTATGTGCTCGAGAGGATTTATGTTTCCCTTATACTTAGTAAAGGTAGGGATGACATACCCAGGAGGGAAAGGAGGCATGTATATGCTAGTGTCATATGGATAAGGATGTATATCATGTGATGATTATGTCTTCTTGTTTGACACTTACATCCCTTCCACTTGCTTTTGGAGGGTAACCAATTGGGTAGTCGGTGCATCTATTATGGGATTGTTGGCAACATTGTTATGAGGTCCCAAAATTGTGCTTTGTTGTCCCATGTTTGGTTGCGATGACATGTTTTGGTTTGGAATGTTGTGTGCATGTGGTGGATTTTGATTGTGTCCATGAGTATGGATGTGTGATGTGTAAGTTGGGATGTGAGAAGTCGTTGAGCTATGTTGTATTTGTTGGGTATGTTGTCCATGTATATTTTGGTTTCCAAAAAGGATTCCTTGTGTGTAGCCATATGATATGTTAGGTTGTGTTGTTTGTGATCCTTGTCCTTGTTGAAAAGGATTATAACCATGTGGCACATTTGTATTTGACTATGTGGAGCATTCATGGTTTTTCCTTGCAAGGTGTTTGTATTGATATGAGGACCTTGTGACATGGTATTTATGTTTGGTTGAGATCCATGGATGAGAACCCATCTTGCCTTAGGTCTACCAAGGATGTTAGATGTGGATGCCCCTATGGCTTGAGATGATGAACCAAAGGGATTAAATGTCGAGCCAAAGGGTCATGTTGTATATAATGGTTGTGAGGTGGTTTGTGTCATGGTTATGATATAGATTATGTCGCAAAGATGGATGAAGTGTTGGTAGTTGTAGTATTTGGGCTTGTTGTTCCAATGTGTATGGAAATTGTAGGTTGTGGTGTAGATTTCCCTTGGCTTGTTTGTGTGTTGTTCATGGGTGACATTATAGTGCGTAAGGTATTGACATCAAATCCTTGAGGAAATTTAACTCCATGTAATAATTTGGCTAAATATTGTTCAGGGTCTAACATGAAAATTTCATCCACAAGAGAGGCTACTTCGGGATTTTGTGCAGTGGCCTCTACTTCTTCTATGAACACATTTCCATCTTTGTCTCTAACAAGGAATTGTTTGAAAGGATTGCATGTCTTTGGTTGTTGATAAGACGTAGATCCCAAGTTGACATTGTCATGACTTTCAAGGTGGTTATTTTTGTGAGGATCATCCATTTTATTGTCAAAGTTGAGGGTGCTAGTGTAATTGTAAAGGTCCTCATTGTCATGAAAGAGGTCCATTTCTCGACGTTTCTTTTGCAATCTAGTTTCAACCATATAAGGCTTGCTCAAAATGAAGGTGGAAAATGCAAATGGTATGAGACTAAAACTATTTTTTTGGTATTTTCGAAATAAGGTATGCCTTAATTTAATGCAACTAATTTTTTTTGGTATTTTAGGGATGAAAAGATGTCTAATGTATGCAACAAGAATAAAAGTGATAATGATAATGCTGAATGTTATGAAGTCTAATGTGTATGATAATGTTATTTTAGGCCTAAAATGTTATGGTATGAAGGATGAAAATGACTAAGAAGTAATGGATACCTATAGTGAACTTGAGGGCTTAAACACTTTTGAAAAATTGAAGAACATGATCACTAGCTATCCAAGGGTAAACCAATGTATCAACTAGGATTGTCAAGTGATATTTTTCTAAGACAAGTGAAAAGAGTGACAAGGTGAGTTTCCCAACTAGACTTGTGAGTAGAAATTATCACAAAAATGACAAAGGACTAAATTGAAAGTGACTTGGTCAAATGAAAACCTTTTGTTGAAGCAATGATTTGTGCCAAGGGAGAGATAATTTTTCTATCATAAAATCCACAATGTGTGAAGCCTAAAAGTTTGAAAAAGGAAACCTAATGTGAGGTTGTGGTATGCAAGTAATGAGGATGCTAAGGTACTTGAAATGGGGACCTAATAATGGAAATGATATGTGAGGTGAATTGAGCAAGTTTTTGGTTTTAAATAGGAATTACAACAAGAAGTTGGTCTAAAACTGGATCTCAAGAGTCGGACCTAATTTTGGCAAGAGTTTGACCCGATTATGATTGATTGGTTTGAAATTGTTGTGTGGTGTAATGTTGTGAAGCGTTGCAATGTTGAAATTTTTTTAGCTTATATTTCAAATAGTGTAAAACTAAATCCCAAACAACAATAGAGCACAATGAGAGCAAGAAACATAAAAACACTGAAACAATATCACTTGGTTTTCAAGCCTCCATTGATTGACCTCCATTGGCCTTCTCCATCTTGCTGCAACTTGTATAATTGCCCTCATATTTGAAGTGCAACTATCACCTATGCCTTAGAGAAGAAAAATATTGAAGTATTATGAGTGCTCAAGTATTCAAGTTCTCAAGCATGCTAAAATAACTTTGTGTGTAAAATTGCTTGAGAGAGTGCCTTTTAAAGAATTCGAATATGAGAATGGATGGCTAGGATTTGAAGTGGATAAAAAACTAAGATCAAAGGCTAGGATTGAATGTAATAAGAAGCATTAAGGTTAAGGCAAGCTTTGAAATGAAGGGTTGATATTTAATTGAAATCAATTAAATCAATGGTAGATAAAAAGAGGTAGTTGAAATAATAAAAAATATTTAACTTATGGAGGAAATTTGATTTTTGGGTTTAGTTCATAAATATGAATAAGATATGAGGCAATAACTAATTATTTTAATTATTTATTTATGGAATGAAAAATGAATTAAATGAATAAGTTTATTTGATTGAAAGAATACAGGATAATGAACAAATTAGATAATTAATGGTAATTATTTAATTTGTAGCCAGGAATGAGTAATTAAACAAATTGGAAATTTAGTTAATTATAGGAGGAGTAAAGATTAATTAGTGACATATTTAAATTAAAAGAATGTAATTTATTTATTTAAATAACCACGAAGGAATAATTAGAAATTAATATGACATTAGGACATAATCAAATGGTTTAATTATGTGAGGAGGATGTTTGACATAAAAAAATGTAGTTCGGGGAACTAGGTCATTTTTATGATGAGGTAGTGGTTTAATCACTCTACTAGGGGCTCTTATACCTTTAAAATAAAAGGTGGGTACCTTGTTTCGAATGACACTGGACGACTAAGGCCTACATACCATGAGGTCTTGACAGTTTAGTCTTATCTTTTATATACCAACCCGAGTGAAAAATCAGTTGGAGTCATTTCCTCTTTCGAGGCAGACCCCTCTAAAGGTAAACAAAAGTGAATTTGAATTTTTTTTTTGGTCATCCAAGATCGCACTAAGGCACGAGGAGAGTGCATACACAAATATTTCAACTCACACTCGCAAGATTGTTTATTTTAATTCCAAAATCTGAATGTGTGTGTGGTTGTACAAAATGTCTAAAGGTGTTTGTGAGTCTTAAGATTGCCAAATGGTGCAAGAGAAGCACATACACACCTCGAAACAAAATGAAATCCACAAGACAATGCAAGCACTAGTAAATTTTAAACCCGCTTATGATGTCAACTCAAGCACTCTAGTTCCTTTTATGCCCACTAATCAAACTATGTGAAAAAGGCACGCAAGACAAAGCAAAGTAAAGCTAGAGCCCTACAAAGCACGATTAGTAGTTCTGGCCTCCAATCTTTGACAAGAAAAAGTTGAATGTTCAAATATTGATTATTCAAACCTACCAAAAAAGGTCAAAGATTAGTCACAAAAATCAAAATTAAACTAGAAAAAGAAAATGACATTAATGTAATTAAGACAAATTAAAATTTAATCTTTATGGTAACCCAAAAAAAAAAATCTAAATTATTCTAGATTAAGACTAGCTAAACTATAATTAATCTAAATACTAAACTAGCAAAATTAATCTAAAACACTTGAACTTGCCAAAAAAGGTCAAATATTAGTCACAAGAATCAAAATTAAAGTAGAAAAATAAAATGACATTAATCTAATTAAGACAAATTAAAAGTTAATCGAAGTTAACCCAAAGAAAATTAATCTTAATTATTATAGATTAAGACTATCTAAAGTAAAATTAATCTAACTACTAAACTAGCAAAATTAATCTAGATTAAAGCTAATTATTAAATCAAAATCAAAATCTAAATTAAACTAACTTACAAAAAAACTTAAAACTAAAACTCTAAATCTAAATTAATCCAAAAATTAATCTAAGCTAAAATATATAATTAAAAAAAAGTTTTAAAATCTAAAAGAAAATCTAGCAAAGTTTAAGATTTAATCTAAATCTAACTAGATAAAAATTCAAATTTAAATTAAATCTGAAAATTCTAAATCTACGTTAAATCTGAATCTAAAATAAATTAAAGTAAATCTAAAGTAGATTAAAAGACTTAAATCTAAACTATCTTATCTAAATTAGAAAAAACTAAACTTATGTCTAAAAATCTACATCCTAATCAAAATAGAAAACAAATGATTTTTATTAACTAAATTAGTAAAATTAAAATCTTAAATCCCAAATCTAAATCTAAATTTAAAGCTATGCAAATGAGAAGCGGGTGAAATATTTTCAACGTGAATGGCATGGATGGTTAGAGTCGGCGCTGAGTCGGCTAAATAATTAATGTATTCAATAGCGGTGGAGAGAGTAGCAACCAACGACAGGGTAGATTTCAGGCTGGAGTTCGCCAAATTGTACAAGTTAAATTTCAATGCCAGCGAACAATGAATAAGTGTTTAGAGGAGCAGAATTTTTCTGCTCTTCACGCTTTTGTAGCCTTTCTATAGGCTTTGGCAGCAAGCCACTCTATCCTTCCTTGCGTTCCTGAAAGATCTGCAATTTATTTCTGCATAGAAAAAGACATAGCTTTGGGAGTTGCTTAGAAAAGGGCATATCTATTCACAAGTGCTGACAATGGCATTAAAAATGATGAAGCATATCTTGCAGCTTTTCTCAATCATCCAATGGGGTGCCTTTAGACTTTTATTGGCATTTAATGCTGAGAATTCTGCAAAAAATGGTATCAAAATCTAAAATGTGCAGCCTAGTATCAAGAAAAAAGAAATAAAAAGGAGAATAGTTTATGCCACCCAAAATAGAGAAAATATTTCCACTCAGTCACATGTACTAAGGCATTAGAAAAGAGTAGAACAATCAGCCACATGGATGCATTCACAATAGCTATTTCTATGAGAAAGGTAATGAAGAAAAATAGAAAATTGGAAAATGTTTGTTTTTATTTTTTATTTTTTATTGTTCAGAAATTTGAGAGATTTTAAAATCCAGTAAAATGATCCACTTGGATTTGTGCAGAATGAAATGAGAACTACCAATAACAAGAAAATGATATGTCTGCAATGCTTTTTTTTTTAAACATTAGTTTCTATCTCAAAGAATATTGTTTTTCAGCAAACATATACTTTCGATATGCAAACTTTCATCAAACAAAGCTTTTCAACAAACATGTCGGGTTCATCACATATATTAGGGAGAGATTGTTTTGATTAATGAAAATAGAATAATAACTTAAAACCCCAATTAACAATGCAGAACAATGGAAAACAAGAAGCAAATAAACATGAGACAAAGTCACCTAATCTTCATGCCTCCCTTGAATAACCTCCATTGGTCTTCTCCATCTTGCTGGAAATGGTGTAATTTCCCTCAGATTTGAAGTGCAACTATCACCTATGCCTTAGACAACAAAAATATTGAAGTATTATGAGTGCTCAAGTATAAGTTCTCAAGTATGCTGAAAATAATTGTGTGTGTAAAATGGCTTGAGAGAGTGCCTTTTAAGAATTCCAATTTTAGAATGGATGGCCAAGATTTGAAGTGGATAAAAACCTAAGATCAATGGCTAGGATTGAATGTGATAAGAAGCATGAGGGTTAGGGAAAGCTTTGAAATGAAGGGTTGAGATTTAATTGAAAGCAATTAAACCAACATGGTGGAGAAAAAGAGGTAGTTGGAATAATAAAAAATATTTGATTTATGGAGGAAAGTTGACTTTTGGGTTTAATTCATAAATATGAATAAGATAGGAGGCAATAAATAATTATTTTAATTATTTATTTGTGGAATGAAAAATGAGTTAAATGAATAAGTTTATTTGATTGAAGGAATAAAGGATAATGAACAAACTAGATAATTAACATTTAGTAATTATTAAATTTGTAGCCAGGAATGAGTAATTAAACAAATTGGAAATTTATTTAATTATAGGAGGAGTAAAGATTAATTAGTGACATATTTAAATAAATAAATGTAATTTATTTATTTATATAATCAGGAAGGAATAATTTGAAATTAATATGAAATTAGGAAATAATCAAAGGGTTTAATTATGTGAATAGGGCGTTTGACATAAAAAAAATGCAGTTCAAGGAACTAGGTCATTTTTATGTGTCTACAATGGGAATACAAAACAAGTGTCAAAATACCTACAAGAGCTACACCGTATGCCTTGGTATATGGATCAAAGGCTATTCTACCTATTAAGGTTGAAATAGCATCACTTCGTGTATCCATAAAAGGGATCATTTTAGATGAGGATTATAGAGTGTCTAGACTTCAGGAGTTGGAACTGTTAGATGAGTGCCATCAACAAGTTGTGGATCGCTTGAAAGCATATCAACAAAGAATGTCCAGAAGCTACAATCACAGAGTCAAACTTAGGACATTTCAAGTTGGTGACTTGGTATTAAAGGAAAACCCTTACAATCAATAGGATTGTGAAAAGAAGGGTAAGTTTGAACCAAACTAGCTAGGTCCCTTCATCACCATATAAATCTATGGATTAGAAGCTTATCAATTATCTACACCTGAAGGGGACTTTTTCAATGAACCTATCAACAATATCCATCTCAAAAATTTCTATACTTGAAATATCTAGTGCACAGTGAAAGTTCTAAAAAATAAAAATAAATCAGAAAATATCTTGAAAAAATGGTCGCCTTGATGAAAATTGGCAAAGAGGAGTCTTGGTGACAACAAAAAACAATAAAAATAAAAATAATCATAAAAACTAAAAAAGTGCAATAAAAATAAGTAGTGAAAACTTGGCAATAGGCACTATTTCTGATAGACTAGTTGTACCATCTATTTGAGCACGTCTTCGCCCTTCACTTTCACCATCAATCTACTTATCATCGAAATAATTTTGTATACATATCCTGACAATGTGGTCATGTTTCACCCTAGCTTGGGGGAAAAATCTTGAACTCATTGGGGGCAATAAATTGTGGGCTTAAACAAATAGACAAACAACAGTATGACAATGCAGCAAACACAATGATCATAGGGAAAACAACATAAACAATCAATCATCACTTATCAAAAGATCAAACCATCCAAATCAAATAGATTGAATCAATCAATCAAATCAAATCTAAATGGATGATGTTCTTTTGAATCATGATTTTACCGCTTTAGCTTGAATGTTAAAATGTTGTACTTTGATTTTTGCTATCATATCTTCGAAGCAACTCAATGATGTATTGAACTAGAGAAGCAAGGATGAAGTATGATTTTTCTTTATCTACTGTTTGTGAGTTAATCATTATTCCTATGTGAATTATCGTGAGACGTGCTCTAACAAGTATCACTGATGAAATTTTGGATTCACATAGGAAAATGATTGATTCTTATCTATTTTACACAAGAAATGCTCAGGTCATCTCAATTTAATTATACCTAGATGCTTTTGTTAACTTGCCATATCGAAAATCATGAAAGAAGTACTTAGGTCATCATGGTCTATCTTATACCATCGATGTTTGTGCTCACTTTCAACATTTTAAAGGCTCAATGATGATAAAATCATCATAAATAGATTGTTAAGATGAATTTCTTTCATATGTAGATTTGCATACTTAAATTAGATTTCATTCATAATAACTTTGCATCTACAGAAAATATTGTTTCGAGGTTGCCAAAAATTTCAAAAACAATGTTATCTCTATCATTTAAATGGATTGAGTATACTTGACATTAAATTTTTTTTTATCATTCTCATGTCATCGCATAATAATTTGCATAACACATATATTTGCATCAACATATCATTCATTCATTTATACATCACATCATATATTTGCATTAGAAAAATATCAAAAACAAATCATGCATATAGGGGCATTATCATTGACATTAACATATCATACATTTATCCATGCATTAGATCATACATATTCACATTAAAAAATATCAAAAAAAATTGCATTACATATCATTTGCATCACCTTAAATCCATTTCATATCACATCCACATCATTCATAATGCATATAAAATAATTATCCAAGGATCACATATCATTCACATTATCACATTCATCTCATGAAATTTCATATTAACATTATTTTACCATTGCATCCATACATAATAAATCCATCAGTACATATTCATAACATCATCGTCATATAAGAATCACATGGCATATAGAATAGAAATGAAATGCATATATCCTAGGCATTCATCATGAAAACATAAGAACACATATAGATCAATAATCCACTGCATATCACATAAACCTAAAAAATCATAATGTCAAGTATATAATGATGTCTGAATAAATGTCAAGAGATACAATATCAAGATGGCAGTAAGTCAAAATCAAAGTATACATCATCAAATGTCTCAAAAAACATCAAGTAGGATCATGGAAGCTATGAGGTGCTCCCACCAGACCTCGTTGGTCTTGCTAGACCCCCTGCACCTAATGTACCTGCCCCTGCTACACTTTTACCTGGGTTTGTACTAGGATCTCGACACAATGGCTGTGTCATGCCCATGTTGGTAGTACAAGAGTGGCTACGACCTGATTTGGATGTTGCATAACTAATTCTCTGCTCTAAAGGAACAAACTCATGATATCAGCCATGATAATACTTGGCCTCTCGAGTGACTCTTGTAACCTCTCTTGTCATGTCACCCACAGTGGTCCCCTCTGCCACTCTCTACAATCTATCTAATAGTGCCACTACCTACTCACCCTGTTGTCTAGTGACATGTCTCTTAGTAGTCAAAGTGGTAACCTATCCCTGTGCCTATGCCTGAGTGAGCAATTCTTGCACCTATGCTAACTTCCCTTGTAGAGTTTGAACCTACACCTATTAGGAATCTATCTACGTCTATTTTTTCTATGAGGGTAACCCATATTTGTACACATTGTTTTGCTGCAACCACCAAAGATCTCCTTTGAGGAGGGACAAAAAAATATCTAATATGAAATGCTACACCTCTGCCACCACCATCCCCATCCCCATCATATTCGTCATCATCATCTCCATCATCATCATTGCTCTTAGCCACCTCCATCTCCTCCACCTCCGCCATCCCCTCCACATCTCCTCCACCTCTCCTCCACTTGTGTCCATGTACTACTGCCCTCTCCTCCTCATCCAAAAATGGTACAACCTCATCTAGGCTGGAGATCCATGAGAATGGATGTAGAAACAGATACTATGCATACTCCTCAAACATCGGAGCATCAACGACCTCTGTATGATAATCCCAAATGATCGACTATAAACCCTAATGCTCCTCAACTGCTGCATCATAGGATAGGGTGGGCCCCTACTCTGAAGCATCCATCTGTCACCATGCATAATGTGTGACACCTTGTGGCATAGCCTGTAATCTGCCATACTACTGCATCACCCTCCTCAACAAAAATATCTCAATCAGAAAACAGGTCCTCCCGATCAGACACACCAACTGACATAGATATGACATCTTTGTATCGTCTTATGACCATACCTCACAACCAATGCAAGGCTACCATACAATAGATTCTAGATCATCCAACATCTGCCTCCTATACTCCAATTTTCCCAGCCTATATTGGACAATTGGACCTATGTAGCCATGGACATATGATCTCCCAACTAGTCAATGTCTATCTACAATGAGAAGCATAGTAAAAATATGCTCCCATGCCCAAATTTGTAACAATGTCACTCTGGCCGACAAACTGCACCCTGTGAGGTACACTACTTGATGTAAATCATGGTACAAATGGGCTAATATACAACAGCCCGAGGCATATCTGGTGCCCTGTACAATCATCTACTCTAGGATCTTACCCCAACCAACTGAGAGTCCACTACTGAATTTGACTCCAATTTTCGATGGTCGTTCGTCGAACTTTCGATGATCTATTGTCGACCGACCGACGAATCGCAGAAATCAACATCATTGCTCACTTTTCATCTATATTTTGACAGACTGTAAAATGTCGAACTCATGATGCAAGTTTGTTAGAATCGTGATGCCCACTTCATCGATCAAGTGATGAATAGTGGTCAGAGCATGAGCGACATACCTTCGCTGAAGCATCGGAGTAGCGACATACATTCATCAGAACCATGATGACAGTTTCGTCGATCTAGCGATGAACAGTACCCAAAGCACGAGCGACATACCTTTGCCAAAGCGTTGGATTAATAGGAGAAGTTCATCGCCATTACGATGAAAGTTTTGACGTATTGCAAATATCAGTGAGAGATCAAGACTATTATAGCGATCAAAATTTCATGAGAAGATATATCGAGAGGACTAGCTTGTGGTCTCAGCGATGAAGTTTCATCGGCGAGATACACATCTTGTCTCATCGATGAAGCATGAGGGAAGCATATCGGCAAGAAATATACCATCGGAGTAAGTTCTAAATGTCTACCTGACCCGCTATGTGACACCAATAAGAATACATCCGCAGGAGTCTTGGCGACATACTTCAGACTGAAATAGCAACAAAAGTTTGTCGAACTCGCAATGAAATAGGCAAGTCATTACGATGAAAGTTCATCAGATACATCACAAATTCATTGGATGCTTTTGGAGGTTCGTCACAAATCTGACGGAACAATGCAATTTAAAAAAAAAAACTATTCGTTGAAATGTAGGCATATCGGTGAAAGATCAAGACTATTACAGCGATCAAAATTACTTGAGAAGATATATTGGGAGGACTGACTTGTGGTCTCAGTGATGGTGTTTCATCGGTGAGATACACATCTTGTCTCATCGACAAAGCACAAGGGAAGCATATCAGCAAGACATATACCATCGGAGTAAGTTTTGAATGTCTACCCGACCCGCTATGTGATGCTGATAAGATTACATCGGCAAGAGTCTTTGCAACATGCTACAGATCGAAATAATGACAGAAGTTCATCAAACGCGTGACGAAATAGGAAATTCATTACAATGAAAGTTCATCAGATATATTGTAAATTTGTCAGATGCTTTTGGAGGTTCGTCGAAAATTCAATGGAACAATGCAATTTAAAAAAAAAAAAAAGCTATTTGTTCAAATGTAGGCATATCGGTGAAAGATCAAGACTAGGTATGTGCAGGATCATCATGGAAAAAATAGGCCCTTAAGTGGCAATAAAATTCAAAAAATCAGAGTTAGGCAACTTGACGTAAAAATTTGAATAAGTTATCTATATTTTTTTTAAATATGTAAGAATAGAATCTATAGAAAATTGAATGTAGTTTCTAAACTACTAGGTTTATTTAAAAAAAAAAAAAATCTAGTTGGTGAAAATTTGAAATTTCAATGTAGTAGTACTTAAATTTTAGGGAAAAAATAAGAAGTAGGTGTTTGTCTGACCACCCTAACCACAATAAAATGATAATATTTTTTTATAATATTTTAGATATAAGTAGGGGACTCATGTCCTGATGTGATGCATATTTTTTTGTAATTTTTTTCCAAATAAATAATTAATTATGAATTTTTTATTACAAATTTTTAAAAATATAAAAACTCGTATCTCTAACCATCTTAACTTGGTCAAAACTTCATGAAATTAATTAATTTTTTTTTAATCCTATAGTATGTGAAGCATAGAATGTGACACATGTTTCATATCCAAAATATGCGATACTCTTTGAAAGCTATAGGTGTTTTTCAATCAGCCCATCAATCAGGACTTTAGTCATAATTCAAATAGAAAATGAATAATAATTATTTATTAAATTCAAAGTAAAGCATAATTTATATTGGTGGAAAGCTGAGAATATCCTTTAAGAACTCTTTTCGTTTAATCAATTTTGGGTAAAAAAAAGTTGTCAGCCACATGGGCCATCATATCACTTAGATATCGCCACTTTTTGGCCCATCATGATCCTGCACATACCCATCTTGTTACAACGATCAGAATTGTCTGAGAAGATATATCGGGAGGACTGGCCTATGGTCTTAGCGATGAATTTTCATTGGCAAGATACTCATCTTGTCTCATCGATGAAGCATGAGGGAAGCATATCAGCAAGACATATAACATCGGAGTAAGTTTTGAATGTCTACCTGACCCACAATGTGATGCCAATAAGATTACATCAGTAGGAATCTTGGCGACATAGTTGAGATCAAAATAATAATCATCGGGGAGACTCACCACGTCATGGAAACTGCATAATGTCCTAGCGATACATGATCTCTTGTCGATGAAGATATAAATGGATCAAAATACTTATCGGAGTGGCTCTGGGCAATATTTAAAAGTAGTAGGAGGCTCCAAAGTGCATCCATAGGGATAGTGACTGGACATAAGGACAGGTCAATCAAAGAGAGAAAGTTGGTGTGCCAAGACCAAGAGCATTTAATAGGGGTATTAAAAGACAAGATGGATTGTCATCAATGCTCAGATATAAAGGATAGATTGGAAGACTTCATTATGAAAATTTAGATCACAATATGATTAACCCTATTTGGAAAAATGCAATGACATTAGTGTCAAGAGTTAAGAGGCCATTCAACTTTGCATTTCAATAAATTATTGTATGCATTGAGTAAGTGTTTACAAGGTAGAAAAAGGACAGTCATATGACTATTTAAAATATCAAACAACATGTCAATTGTTGTGTTTAATTAAGCTTACAGAGGTAGGGATTTATCATTTTTTGCATACATCTACAGTCCAAGCTCTAGGCCTGCATTATTTGGTTACTATGTATGAGAAATGAGCAATGAATAATTGTAGAATATGGAGGCTATGGATGATATTATGATGGCCACATTTGATGTTGATCAACAATTGGAGAAAAATATAAAACCTATGATGAGTCATGAGATCAAGGGGACTGTCATTGATAACAAGCACAACCTACGAACTGGATTCTAACTTTTCTAAAAAAGAAAAACTCAAACTAGTGAATATTAAACTACACACTAGAATCTAAATTTGTGGAAAATGGGAAATTTGGTGAGAAAAAGTACCTCCAGTGTGTCTTGGATACTTAGCTAGTGTACTAAAAAATAGGATTGCAAACCCAAAATTATTCTCACTCTAGAAATTCAATAAAAAAATACAGAATCTTATCCTGGATACTTAGCTCTTAGACAGTAAATAAAGCAATATGAGCATGATTATGAATGGTTTTACCTGGTCCCACTCTTGATCTCCATGTTTGAGAGCCTTCTCTTTAAGACCCCATGAATCCACTTTGATCCATTGTTGTCAAAAGAGATATTAATGTGTAAACAAGGAGCCACATTTAGACAAACCGGTTGTTGATTTCTTCTAAGAAATTTAGAGACTACAAAAAGAAGATACCTGATGGGGATCATGTGGGCTTCCTAGAGAAAGCACTGCAATATGGCCACGAGCAAAAATGAAGAACTTTGGATTAGCTTCACAGTAAATCCTAACAGCATGACATTGAAAGTTGCTCAGGTACTAGGTCCTCTCCCCTAGATTAAATTAAGGGAAACATTATTGTAAACACAATATGTATAGAAGAATATGAATGTAAAGGAAAATGGATATTAGCAAAACATAAATGTAAATAAAAGTAGTGTGAGCAGAAAATGAATCTAATTTGGTCTTGAACAAATAAAATCATACCCAATTAGCATTAAGTTATACTGACCTTGTACTCATTTCCATTTTCAATCTTGAAGGTTACTTTGATGCATTCTACAGAAACTCTCCGACCACGAGGCAAGAGAAGGTGGGAAAATCAAGTGTATATTGATGACTTCCTGACAATCAAAAAGAAACAAGCAACCAGTCAACCCTATTAGAACATAATAATCTTATGAATTGATTTTATTTGTTTTACTAGCTAATGGATAGTGGACCTAGTTCTCTTGAATTGAGATACTACTAAGATGTGTTGATTGGTGATTTTAGACTATTGATATTCTGCTTCAATCTCTATAAGTTACTTTTGTCTTAAATATATTAAGATAACTCTACAACAAAATTCCTTGATCTCTTAGAAATTATGCAGATTATTTTGTTAATACTTCTCCATTTTGATATTTTCTTTCAAAAATTCATAGAAAGATATGTAATGCCATATTTGAAACTTACATATTTTAATTTTACTAGTTCTGTAATTATAGGATATGATTCCAAAAATTGTGAAATGCATTGGCAATATGTTGGATGTATGAAGTAAACTATGCGATTGGAAAGTGTAAATCCAAATTCCTTAACCATTTCCAGCATCCGTCTTGCCTATTTTAAAACATGTGCTTTGGAACAGGGCATGAAAATCCATCAAATTAAAATGAAAAGGAGATTTTTGTCAGATATTTTATTACAGTAAGTTGAATGAATGTAAGTAGAGATATTTTAACATACCTGTAGATGGTACAAAATTTCATGGTTAAGTGGAAGCCTCCCATAAACAACAAGATCCAAATATCCGTGTATCTATATCAATTGAGCCTCTAAACCCTTCAGAGTTGTCAAATTTTCCACTAACCTGTTATGCACAAAAGTCAAATTTTAGAGACCACTAAAAAAAAAAAAAGAGCTTTGAAACCAAATCCACACACAACACAATGTTCATAGTGAAAAGTTAGCACTTTATTTCATATTTGCATATTGGTTTGATGCTTCAAATGATGCATTTTTTATATTGAAAAGTGCATTACTTACCTTATTGAGCTTCTCTTTGTTTTGAGAATAGTTTAATATTTTCTACTTAACAGGGCCAACCACATGAAGGTGGAAGCTCATTCCCCCCCTCCCGCCTCCCCCTTCACATCACTCTCAATTCCCCATACCCGGTCATATAACATTAATCATTCATTCATCCATTAATAACATATAACATTCATTCATTCATCCTGCATTAATAACATATAACATTCATTCATTAACACATAACATTCATTCATTCATCCATTAATAACATATAACATTCATTCATTAACATATAACATTTATTCATTAACATATTCAAATTCATTCATTAACATATAACATTCATTTTTCTAGTTTTTACATATTATAAAAAATATGGTTGTCATAATATGATTACAATCAGTTTTATTTTTTGTTTCTTTTTTGTAGCTAAAAAAAGCTGAAGTGGAGTATGGTTTTCAAAATCATTTGTCCCCCCTTTAGTTGTTCTCAGCTCTTCTCATGATCTTAATGTATGCCTAGTTGTGTACTCACAACGTGGACGCCGCTGCAAGGGGGGGTCTGCTGCAATAGCAAAGAAATGTTAAATTGATATGTTTTATTATTATTGTTACACATATTTCATTAATTAAAAGAACATAAAAGTGGTGCTCTTTACCTGATTGGGCCACATCATGTTCCTGATATTGTCTTATAGCCTCATGCTCAACATGTTGAACACCCTCTAAATCCTGATTTGGAGTTGAAACATGAAAGATTACATTAATTAATACACCAATAGCAACTAAATATGTTTAAAAGAACATTAGAGTGGTCCTCTTTACCTAGTGGAGCCACATCATGTTCCTAATCTTGTCTAGCCTGATCATGCTCAACATGTTGATCACGCTCTACATGCTCTAAATTTGAAACATGAAAGGTTACATTGATTAGTACACCAAATGCAATTAAATATTTTTATTAATCCATATTGCGTTTTGTATAGCACATGAATACATCCAGTATCGGGATGCACACCATGGCCTTCATCTATAGGTTGTGCTCCACCCTCACCAGGCTGCATTCCAATGTCATGTGCAGTATTATCATTGCTTATCTTTGTAAAACAAATAGGCACATTGTTATGGTGGAAATTAATATTGAATAGATTGCACAAGTATTCAATTTGAAATAAACTTTATTGAGTTTATTTATCTACGTGTTGGATGTAGTGGAAGATTGTGTTTGCCCAATCGAGACTCTTAGGTGTTCATTTAGGGCTCCATAGCCTTGGTGGAAGGAAATCTTCAAGTCCTCTTCTGTGGGCACTCTGTTGAAATCAAATCCCTGCATTTTTACATGCGATCATGAATTTTGATTCTATGGTGTGATAAAACCAAAATTGTTTGCAATTTATTATTTGGATGCAATATTTCATTTATTGATACTTACAAATCATGTGGATAATTTCATATAACCACCAGAGCCAAGTTTGTGTTGCTCGTGTTTTTCTAGTCTTGCCTTTGTTTCCTTTGATGTGTCGGGCAACCTATGAAAAATTTGAAATACGTTAGATTATGTAAAAAGAAACAGTAATCAGTATATAATTAAATTGTTGATAGTATCACATACCTTCCTTGGCCCTGTGGTTTCTTTCCTTTTTCCTTTTCAGCCTTCTCCTTTCCATCTGACACCAAGTCCTTCCACTCCCTTTCTGGAATTATGGGGGGTCACTCGTACTTTCTGTTCTTCTCTAAATGTGACCTATATTGGTCCCTCACATACTTTAGATAGGTACCAAATTTCTTAAGGACCTTGGTTCGGTTGAATGTTTTATCACCGAACAATACAACTAAACGGTTAATGAGCTCATATTTTAAATCTTGATTCTGGGCATTCCACTGTGTACGCATGGTGGGCCCAAAGAGCTACAATGTAATATCACTTAGATGTTTATAAAAAACATCATTTCCTACAAAATGATCATGGGATCATTAGTCTATAAAGAGTGATCAATAAGTAAATTTCAATTGGATCATATATAATAATAATTAAAACATTTTAAAGTACCTGTGACCTTCTCTATCTTTATGGGAAGGAAATCCTCGGTCACCAAAAATATGACCAGAAATGTTCTCGTACTAGTAATACGGGAAGATCCAAGAAATTCTGCTAAAACATCATCAGTACTAGTGGCCTCTGCATTCACAGGTACTGACACATGTAGTGGCATGTGTTTGCTGCTAGAGGGTGCACTACTGAATGCCTGGAAGGTATGTGTTGCCAAAATTTTAGTCGATAATATATGCATGGATGATGGGGTCAGGTGATGTGTTGTATGTATAGGAAGATCAGGATTGACACGTGTACTGACCCCTACTTCCTAGGCAACACTTGTACTACCTTGATCATGGCCAGCAGCATGATGAGGATGCAAATAATCTTATAAAAAAAAACATTTTAGTTCATGACTTAAAAGAGTACAAAATATAAAATCATGAATGAAATTATGTTATAATTAAAGATCTCAGACAATATTTTAACCATTTCTCTTATCTCATCTGTTTGAAGCACTATGAATACCAACTGAAGGATTTCTTCATTGCATTTTTTTGGGCCTTCCTCATCATATCCACAGGGTTTGTGGAAAATGTGATGTCATCATCGCATAATAGTGACTACACCTCCATATGGATGCTCTATTGTATTGCTAATGCCTTTCCCCGATCAGCCGACTACAACAAGAATATTAAAAACATTATCGAAATTAAACCAATAAACTCATGAAAAAAACATAATAATAAAACATTTTTCTTGTATCTAATTTGTACAATTACAATGAGGTAAACCTGTCGAATAGAAGTGCCTGAAGATGGATCGTGATCTACGCTCTTGGCCAAACCCTTCCTCGTATGATCAATGTCCCGCTGTGACAAAAATTAAATATAAAAAACATTACCGAAATGAAACCAATAGACTTACGAAAAAAAACATAATAATAAAATGCTATATTGGAGTCATTAATTGGAGGATGGGTAAAATGGTATGTAGTACATACCACCCCCATAGTAATTGTGTTTGTATTTGAGTGATTTAAATTGTAATCGATTCGCAGCTCTTCCCCCGTAGTTATTGATTTTATCGCACATACGAATACATGATTTCCCTCTCGCACCTCGAATATACAATTGAGTTGCTTATTTGTTGACCCAGGTCATGTACTATTTATAAAACTTGCACTATTCCTTGATGCTTTTGGCCTCCCATCAATGTACCTATCCACTCCTTTATTTTGATCCTTATCTTTTAGTTGTATATAATTTGTTGATAGTGCATACCTATGCATACTTCGTGTATATCGAACCAACTGCATCGAATCTTTGTAATTGTAACAGGGTCCAACATACTCCATCAACTCAGTAACTTTTTCATAATAGACCTTTATGCTGTCCATGAAAAATAGGCCCAAACCATGTAATGCCGATGGTGCTATGCGATATATCCTCTCGTTGACACAAAGATTAGTGTTTATTGGAGGAAGTTCCTTGGGTACCCATTATTTTTGTAGATGTTTGTACCTCAAGGGAGCCTCGATGTTGCTTATGCTCTCACCATCATAAGAACTTGACCCCCCTTCAACAAGAAAAAATTCCATGCGTTTACGGAATTTTCTTCTAATCTTTTGACCTCTACTTGATCTCCCTCTTTTAGACCTACTACATATCTCGCTTTCCTCCTCTCTTCCTAAATTTCCCTTTCTCGAGGAAGACGAATCTGACAAATACCTATTTGGTGGTACCTGCACTCATAAGGATGTTGTAATGAAGTTCTTTCATGGTGATGTGATCCCAAGGTGAAATTATGATTAATCTATCATTTCATCGCTAGAATTTGATAGGTTATAAGGTAATCAAGTCTTGATAGATTGCAAGTTATTGTTACTACCATCCAAATGTGTCCATCACAAATCAAATCTACTTAATGTTTTAACTCCCAAACTTTGTAACAAGTGTTAAATGTGACTAAGGTCATCCAATTACACAACCAAGGCATCAAATGTATTATTTAATTGTAATCAAAGGACTTTTTCTCTTCATTCAAGTAAATAAATTTGAAGGGAAACACCACCAATTGGTTTATTGGACACCTACATGACTAAAAATAGCAGCAAATTTACATTTAATTTCCATATTTCTAAGTGCTTAATAGGGAGGGAGTGTGTACTAGGCCTAGTAAATTCATCATAAGTTTATGCTTTGGCAATAAATATTGTTTAATTCATCTTAAATCTTCCTATGTTTAATTGCTAGGAGACTTTTGGTATGTTTTAAGGTAGGATGAGTGGTCGCATCAATATTCTAATTCTCTATGACAAGGTTTCAACATCTTCAAATAGTGAAAGTTAGTGCTCATAGTCATTTGAAACAACAACATTTTGATTATGTATGATGGTAGGATTTGATAACTTAAAATAATTGGCTACCCAACAAACTTAAAGTTAAAAGAAACTTTTTCAGTCTAAGGGGTTAGCACTTTCTTTCATCTTTGCATATTGGTTTGATGCTTCAAATGATTCATTTTTTATCCCACCTCTATCATATTGTATCCCCATCCCATTGCAATTGTTGGAGGAGTTGATACCAAAATTTCATATCAGATACCACGTTCTTGAAGCAATTTTTTATGTTTTTACAATTTTTCTGAAGTTCATTTATGTTGTATGGATCCATACAAGCTTGAAATGCTCTAAGATCATTGGTGTAGATAAATATATGTGTTCCCTTTCATTTGCATTTGTTTTGAAGTTCTCAATCACTATTTTGTGGGAGAAAACAATCAAATACAAGGATTGTCCTGTTGTGCCTATGTAAGGGTTTGAGGGCTAAATAGAAATGACATCCACCAATCCACCCACTGTGTGGAACTGCAACTCAGTGGATTGGTGTGCATCATGGTGGATTTGATGGAGTTTCAAATCTTGTTCTTTGAATTCCATTTATGTTTTTCCCTGTCTTGGCTTGTTACATTGTTTGAGAGGAATCTAAGGTTGGGTTTTACCTTGGCTTTCATAAAAATCCTAATGTTCCATTTAAAACCTTGGGTAAGATATATTCGACCATTACATTTTTGGAGTGGGTATTAAAATGACATATGCCTCATTGTTTCATCTAGGTCAGGCCCCTTTTTATAAATTGAGTTAAATATTTTACCTAAGTTTAGGTTGGCCCATGCCCTATTTTACTGATATTAGCCCAAACCTAAGGGGAGGGTTAATAATCAAAAGAGCTTCTGAAACTTCAACTACAAAAGCTACAAACTTGATTGTAAATGTGGCCAAATTGGCCCAAAAGACAGCTAGAAGAGAAGAAGCTGATAAGAAAAGTTGATGGAGAAGTATAACACCATTAGTGGAGAGTATAGTAGAATGAAACAAAGGAATTTTGAGCTGCAAACTGAGGTAGACAGGTTGAAGTACAGACATGTGGGGTAGTCTTGTAGTGCTCTCGGTACCCTTGCCATACCTTCTACATCAAGACCAGTACCTCCAACTTCTCCAATTGTTTCTACTCTTGGGTCCCCTATCTAGACTCCTGCTCCTAGTCCTTCATTAGAGCCAGTTGAAGATGAGGTTGAGTACTCTGTAGATCCCACCAAAAATCAGATGCTTAATAAGATTAGAGAGCTATAGGAAGCTCTAAAAGAAAGTGAGAAGGGAGTAGTTGCCAAGAAAAATGAAGTTGTAGACACAATTTTGAGGCATTTGAGTGAGGGAGTTGATGGTAGATTACCATCCATTTATTCTTTATATTCTTTATTCTTAGATTCAATAAGAAACATTACTAGGGATTAGGAATTAGTTTTTCATTTAGTTGAGAAGTGGATCCCTAGGGCCAATGACCTAGATGTAATGTATAAGACCTCTAGATTCGATGCAGATAACATGCCCCAATCATTAAGGCCTACTCAAGTTTTTGTAAAATCACTGCAAGGTTTTCAATCCTTACTTGATGATTTGAGTAGGAAGATTAAGGAAATGGTAAAGAATTTTGATGATTGGAGTAGCACATCTTTACCAAATTTAGTAGATTCCCATGGAAATTTTAGATCACTGCAACAGTGGTAGGATAGGGTGGATGAAGTCATCAATGCACAAATCAAATTGATTTGTGATGACTCAGATTATGATATGCTGACGAGTTGTATGGATAAAATCATTAACGCCAACACATTTTTGGAGTCTTTTGAAATAAAATTGGAAATCAATGACTATCTTAAGTTGTGTAATGTTGTTGTAGTATATCATGCTCCAAATAGTTGATATTATTGATGAAAAATCGATTCGTTTTAGTATTATCCTATTATGTTGAGCTATTAAATGAGATGATTTGCTATTATTGATGTTGTTTATAAGTTTGGTGCAGAGGTTATAAATACATTAAGGGGATCACCCTCCCAAGTTTTGCAGAGCCCAAAGAGTAGGAGGTTTATTAAAATCCTCATCAGTTGGTCCAGGTCCTTCGAGTTGCCCCTGATTGGAATTGGCAATTCCATAGGTAGATTAGAAGATAAACTTGGTTACAGTAAAAAAAATCAATAGATCTGTACAAGCTTGAAGTGCTTTGAGATAATTGGTGTAGATAAATATATGTGTTCCCTTTCATTTTCATTTGTTTTAAAGTGCTCAATCACTGTTTTGTGGGAGAAAACAATCAAATACAGGGATTGCCCTATTTTTCCTATGTAAGGATTTGAGGGCTAAATAGAAATGACATCCACCAATCCACCCATTGTCTTGGAACTGTAACTTGGTGAATTGGTGTGCATCATGGTATGATAGAGGTTCATTTCATTTAGGGGTCTGTTAAAGCAAGAAACTTGGCATTGAATTGATGCCCTAGGGCTGACAGGGGCAATTTTCTTGTGAATTTGTGGTTGTTAAGTCAGGGTTTATCAATTTGATGGATATCTTGGTAGAGTCATTGTGACACTATTTGATGGTCCAATCTCTACTTTGAAACAAAAATATCTCTAACAACTCTAAGAGCTATAATGGGATGGCATTAAAGGAACCTTCATATGAAGGATCTTCTAATGAAGGACCTTTGAATTAAGGTCTTCATTTGAAGGTTCTTCATGCCAAGGTTCCTTTTATAAATCATTTTGAACATGAAATATTTAAAATAAAAAATACCTTCATTTGAAATTCTTGACATGGCGTCATTTTTGAATGAAGGTTCTTCATTCAAAGGTCATGATGACATCACCTTCAAATGAAGGTTCTTCACTCAACTGGTATTTGGTAATTTTGAATGTGTGATAATAATTTAGGGTTAATAATAAATGCATTTGAGCCTTTTATAAATGAAACAACATTTGATTCAGTCATATGCCTTGTCAAACTTTTAACTTAATAGTAAGGGCATCATGAGTAGTTTTTTGGGCCCATTCAACAATCTCCGATGCAAGAATTGAATTGTCTAGAATGTATCTACTATCAAGAAATCCAATTTATTTACCTCTATGAATATATCTCAAGCAATAGGTTTAATTGTGATGCAAATGATATTGACAAGGATTTTGTAATCTAGGTGTTGAGAAGCATGATTGGCCACCATCCTAGGAAAGATTCTTCATTCTCACTTTTAGGTGTTAAAATTTAACAATATGTAGATTGATGAAAAATCCCAAAGAGCCTTTCTCCATGTTATCCAAGTACACATAGAAATGGTCTTCTCTTATACGGTTGGACATGATTTAAATAACTTAGCTAGGAATTATTCATTTAACCTAAGGTTTTCTCATAATGCCATCATTGGAAAAGTATGATCAAATTCTTTTATTATGAAGAATTGGTCTATGTGCCTCTAGTAATCTCTATAAAAATGTGAAAGACTAAGCTATTTTATTTTTTTCTATCTTATCTTATACCATTTTATGAGAATGGGGGGGCTAATGTACAAGAAGATCTTTGGAAACTGGGCATGATAATTGCAGGTTAAAGAGAATGGGGGTGTCATACTTACAGTACTCATTGTCCCTTGGTCATCAATTTTCCCTGAGTGCACTCAACCTCATCCTCGACGCTGGTATTGACCTTGTTTTAGCTCCAAACTCTTCCTCTGTGCTAGTATTGACCTTGTTTTCACTCCTCCAAAGTCTTCCTCAGCGTTGGTATTGAAGTTTCACTTCTCCAATTTGACAAGCTACAGCCTAGTTTTGTTAGGTTGTAGAGTATGTTAATTAAATTTAAAATTATGGCACCATTTAGAGTAGTGAATATAAAGCAAGTAAAGCCTATTATGGCGCCATTTAGAGTAGTGAATATAAAGAAAGCCAAGCGTATTATAGTCATGATGGAAATAATAAAACTCCTAGGATACTTTGTGAAACCATTTTCCTTGGTTAAAGGGAGGCCATAAAATATACCTTTGGATTTTTTCAATCTTCAAATATGAGGATTTTCAAGGTTCTTAGCAACATGAGTAATGGAAATGTGTGCAACAAGATTTTTTGAACACACATGGAATCTCCTTGCCAAAGAAAGGGGCTTCATAATTTAATATGATAATTTTTCTCAACTCTAGAAATGATATGTTTCCTTAAAGAGGAAGGAGAAACCTAAAAGGTAAAAGAGATGCTTAGGAATCTCAACACTTCCTTATGATCAACCCCCTTCTATCCATAGGAATTGAACCAATTGGGCTTGGATAAGAAGGATTTCCTATAGCATTAAGTTTTATGCCACTATATATTTGACCTTAAAGCTTTCCACAAAATATCTAGGCATTAAATGTCATGAATAATGTCACGTTTGTCCTCCAAGAGAGTGAGAAAGGAGTCATTAGAAAAATTACCATTGAATAGTTGGGCTATAGAGTTACGAAAAGTAGCACCTTTAATAAGGTTCCATGAAATACTATTAGCCAAAAGATATCCAATGGCTTCTATAAAAAACACACATAAAGTAGGAGCTAAGGGAAAAACATGAAAAATTGAATGAAAACACCCAAAATCCTCAAATTTATGTCCATTCATGGCAATACAAGTATAACCATCATAAATTTTGCTTGAAAAAATTAAAAAAAATTTGAGGAACAAATCTTAGATGACATAACCAGTCCAATTCAACACGAGAGGTAGCAAGAGATTAATGAAATTACCACAAGTTTTAAGTAGAAGTAAACTGCCATTTTCAAGGTTTAATTCTAGTATGAAATTGTGACTAGCTAAATGGAAATAAAATTAGAAAATTGTAACCAACATTTAAGTGGAAATAATCAAAAGTAACCACACTTTTTGCATGGTTGAACCAATTTAAAAACTCAGCCAAAGGTGATAGTAAGAAAATTAAAATGCACCTTTATGAAATATTTAGTCTAAGAGCCAAATTTGGATGGAAAAGTTAGTAAGAAGTAGTGTCGAAACTGGAAAATTAATCATGAAATCATGGCTAATAGAGCATACAAAATATGTTGGAAAAGTCAAGAGAACTTATATCTGCACACAAACACACTCAAAATAATAATTATATCATACAATTCATTTGGGAATATATTACAATATGGCTTTTACAAAGCCTTTCAAATATGCCTTCCCATTTGAACTACTATCTTATAAAAATATAACTAATTATTTAATAAAAAAAATAAACAAGTTAGTAAGGTGAATTTATTAATGTTAATCTTAATATTCCGACACCCTCCCTTAAGTTTTACATTCCTCACAACAAAACATGTTGATTGAAACAAACAAATATATATAGGCTAAGCTAGCATCATTTGATTTTTCTTTAAGTTCCCCCTCAAGAACATCATTGGCTCGAGTTATACAAGTCCACACTATGTGATCCTTTTTCTTACAATAATAACATTCATTTTTATTTTTAATTATTATTACCTCATGAGTATAATACATTCTCATGTTGAGAATCAACTTTTAAATATTTTCCATTGTTCTTTTTTCTTCTCCTAATAGGGCCAAAATCACATCTTCTTGTGTTTGAGAAGTTATTGGACTAAGCATAGAAATAACATTGTTGTATTATCAAACTATTTAACAAAATATCCTTAGCATCTTCATCATCTAATAGAGCCTTGACTTCTACCAGTTGTCTAATGAGAGATCTCAAATTTCTTATGTGATTAGACATAGTGATTATATCTCTCATTTTGAATCTAAATAGTTGAAGTTTTAGGAAAAACTTCACATTAACTATTTTTGCTCCAAATATTTTATTGAAATTATCCCAAATTTCCTATGATGATTTATCTAAATCTATACAATAAAATTTAATGTCAGAAAGGGAAAGACCAATAATATATTTGACTTTATCATCTGTTTTATGTCATTCCAATAACTTATTTGCATTTGTAGGAGGTGTTTTGTTCCCATGCATGATTCTCTATTATTCATTTATTGTATTCGCATTTTTGTTTTCCAAGTATGAACTTTAAAACAATTATTTTTGTTTAAAATAATCTTTATCTTAAAAATATGAACTAAAAATATTTGAAAAGTTTAATGTCAACCTTATCACTCTAAAACGTACAACTTAAACATCCCTTTCAAACCTTGTAACCAGTTTTGAACCACTCTCCAGTTCATTTTTCCTCTTCACAAACATTGACACCATTTTACTGTTCTAAACAACTTATTGAATCCCCTTATGCATCAAACTTATTTAATTGTTTCAAAAAAGACAAAAAAATAAATTTGAAAATATGACTTTTCAAACTTCACACTTCCTTCTTATTATTACCAAATGCCATTATTTTAAATGAAAAACACATGAATGCTATAAATGCATTACTTCTATAAGGAAACAAACCATATATCTCTTTTTAATGACCAACTTAAAGAAGATTGCAAATAGAAACTTGGCCATTGTATAGAACATTGAAAAACTGATAACAAAGAATAAAAAAAACTACTACAAAGACCTAGGATAGGCTAGAGGCCCACATTAGAACATTCATCACAAAGAAACTAGCCTTTACAGTGATTTTGCACTCATTGATTCCCTAAATAAAACCTTATCTTGAGTATAATCCATCATAGTCACATATGATCACATCATTCTTGACCATTTGATATCATGAAAAACCTCTAAAATCTAGTATTCAAATAACCCATATCATCAGCAAGACAAGACTGCTAGCCACCATAGTTAATTAAAAAATGCTAGCCTAGGTCATTTAAAACAGTGTCTTCATAGGAATAGTGTGTGCATGCACAAGCTCAAGATTTTTACTTGGTGATAGAAGTAGGTGATAAAGGGATGGAGACTCCTCTGGCCCTAGACACCGACAAGCAACTGCAAGAATTTTGAGGAGAAGTGACAAACAAAAGGTTGAATGGGGTACTAGCCTCATCCCACCTGCTGATACTCTGGGCAACCAAGAAGGTTGTAGGACCAAAGTTCTTGAAAGAATATCACAAGTTCCGGTCCAATATAGAAATACCAACAATGTTTCTAGCGGTGCTTCTCCACATGGGTGTGCCAAAGGAAATCACAAAGAAATTGACCCAGATGGTCTTCATTCATGCATGGCTAGGAGATATTGATGCAACCTTAGATAATGTGGACGAAAATAATCTCATCCCAATGCCCCAAAACTACTACATGTTGAGCATACGAGGAAACGAGGTCATGAAATTCCCTCTGGTTAGGACAATTGACCCAGAAGGGTTTGAAAAATGATGGGATGAAAGGGACTGAAGCATCACCTTCTTGCTTAGAGCAGCCAAGCTAACCACCAACCAACCTCGTGGCAGGGTAATGTGATATGTGCAAGATGAAGGGATGGTAGAGGAGTTATCATCAGGAGATGATGTCGATTGGGACTTAAGCTCCAGGGAGGAATGGATACCACTCGATTACAGGGACCTAGAGGAGAAAGCGAAGGGGCCAGTTCACCAGAACTACAAAGCAAACTGCTCGGTGATTGCAAATTACATTGCATACAAGAAGCGGGTGGAATCGAAAGACTCTGAGGATGAAGACTCTGAGAGAGGAATGGAAACTTGACTCAGCCCACCATGCCATGGTCTTTTGTAAGCTCTTGCATAATATTAATGAATCTAGATAATTGTAAGGTGTAGATGTTTTAGTTAGTCCCGCCTCTAAATTGTAGTGCCTGTGCATTTTCCCAAGCTTTTTGTATTTAGTTAAATCTCTATAAAACTTGAATCATAGTGCATGTATTTAATTAGTTGAATCGTAGTGCATGTATTTAGTTAAATATCTGAATCAAAATCCATATGAATAGAGTTTAATTTGTCAAAAATGTTTTCATTTGAATTGCATGTGAACTCACTAAGAGCATTCTAATCAATTTGCACATCTCTATAAAAATTATCATGTTCTATCTTATATTTCAATGCCTTGTACACCCTCTCTCTATTGACTGTAAAATTGTAATTTGTTCCATGTTGGTCCTTCCTTCGAACAATAATAATTGGTATGTAAATATTTTATTCGATGTGGTAAAATTTTAGCTATTTCTCTTACTTCTTGTGGAAAATTTATGGTATGTCCTGTTGGATTTTTAAAATGCAAGCCAACTAGGATTTGCAATTCTCTAAGAGGTAGCCAACCTTTATATTAAAGAACCACAAAGGCTAGTGGCCAACTGACAGGAAAGGTAATGGATACACATTTTGCCTTCACTTCAGGCTCTATAAGACCTAGGGGGGTAATCCTTTAGCAACATCTAACAATCTGGACACACACAAGTAACAAGATATTGCTTAACAGATTATGTTCTCACACAATTGCTGAGGAACCTAAAATATCACTGAAAATTGGCTAATATCTTGAGTAAATTTCACTAACTAGCATGGAGAACATGACAAACACAACTCAGCAAAAAATATTTGAAATGGTTTTTGATTTAAATAGTTGGGACCAAACTGAAAACAACAAAAACATGATAATGGACTAGTGCCATAAAAATGGGCTATGGAGTCATATAACTAGCATTCATCTTTCAATGTTGAACAATGCTTTGAAGGTCTTGCAAATGTTATCACATTATGAAAACCAGACCATTAAAGATTTCTCTGATAACTTTGCTTATAAATCCACCTGAAACATAACACTCTTGTCACATTTGTCAAAGCAATTATACTATCCCTAAACAATAGGCAATAATACAAGCAACTTGTGCTTTATTAAAGAAATTACACCATTCATAGAACAGAAGGAAACAACAAATGTAGCTTAAGTGAAGCAAATGTGCATGAACAGACTCAAATAATTTTATTATTGAATCCAAAACAGCATTACAATTCAGGCATGGAGACAATTATCAGCTAAAATAAACATAACAGAACAATTAAGAACATACACTTTCAGATTAAAAATGACTAATAGTCATATTTCCCCCTAGCTTTACAATCTACCCATAGCTTCTACCTGACTTGTAAAGCTTTCAGAAATTGGAACCAATACAATTGAGAAGAGAAAAGAAGATATAGAAAATAGAAGCAAACAGGAGCAACCCAAAATCTGATCTGGAAATGCCATCTAGAAGCTCCATTCCCGATGATCAAACTAAAAAGAATCTCTCCCCTTCCTTTGCAGAAAAAAACATATTCCTTCCAACTACTTTAGATCATCATTGCCTAGTAACTGAAAGCATGCCCATGTGGAGAATCTCCAAATTCACCCAACTGGAAAATTTCCTCTTTCCCGTGAAAATTTTGTTTCTGCCTTTTAATTGTTGCACATTATTTAACTTCTCAACCAATAAAATTTTCAAACACAAAGTGAATATAGAATTCACTTTACTTATCTCCGTGCACTTAATGTTTTAAATTTTCATTTAAAACATTTCTTGTTTCATTTTCCAGCTATACACAATATTTCACCTTTTACATTCCACTATTCTCCAGCAAAGAGAATATTACATGCAAACATTTAAAAATATTGTGCCTGGGTGAATAAAATATTTACCCATATTTCACGTGCCACAAAGTATTTCACATCATTTAAAATATCAACTAAAGGAATCTTTTAAAACTTACCTCACAGTTTACCTTTACCTTTTGCATTTAAAGAATCACCTCTAATGTACTTGGGCGATATTCTAGCTTTGATTATCTCTCCTTCACACTTTACGGGACCCACCCTTCATATCTTCCCTTTATCTTAAATATTTGAAATATTTTAAATATTTCACCTGTTACTTTTAGGCATTCTAAAATTTCACCAGGCCAATTTATTATAAAAGGTTTTTCTTTTGATAAAGAAAAAGAAACTTAAAAAGTGACAGGCTCCTTTATTCCTTTTCCCGTGCACAAGACTTCACCCAGACCCACTACCATGTGGCACATTCTCACGCATCTCACACAAAATAATGAGCGAGCATATTTTTCTTGCGAGATTGTGAGGAATGAATGAGATTAACCTGCATTTTTTTCTTGTTTGTTTACCGTTGATCTTCCTTTCTATTTCAATGTTGCCCTAATCTTTTTGTAAATCATTGCTCGAGCTCTGCACACCCTTCCTCTGGCTATGGTGGAACCAACACAGTTGTAAAGATGTTATAGGTTCTTCCACTAAAACCAAGTGTGGATTTGTTCCTCATGGCAAACGACACCATAATTCTGATGATAATCTACTTAAAACTCTATTCGTTCCTTCTTCATCATGTAATATGAGAGGCATAACCATGGTGGATTCATATGCAACTTTGTTACCATAGAAAAATTAGTACAAGGCGCCCCTAGCTATGATAGCCATGCTCGCAGTCACTCTGTCGACCATGCTGCTCACCTAGAGTACCATTCCTATCATGCCTGTGTTCGCTGGGAAGCTCATGGGATTGTTGATTATGAAAGGGAAACAAATCACCAAAGACACTGAGTCTTTTACCCTCAGGATTATGCATTTGTTTCAAAATTTCAGAGATCTTCTTTTACTGATCCATGTTATGCGTATCAACAATCATGCCTGCATTGACACATTTCCATCGATTGACCCCTTGTTGCCATTTAAAACAAGCAACCATTATGCTTTATGGAATTTTGAATACTCTTCAAGAGATTCATTTCATGCATAACCTTCAATAGCACTCCATGACATTAGATTTGATGAATGCATTTTCAACAGATATTCATTTGTGTGGTGCACAACCTATTTGCATCAACAATTTCCATCTACTGTTACCATTTTTTTTTATCCTTACACCCACCAATCAGGCACATTACTCTTTGTGAGGGCTCCATGGTGCTGCACAAAAAATCCTCTATCAACTTGCAGCTTTAAAGTTTCTAAGGCCCTTTCATCAAATAGATTTTAGGCGTATTGGCTGCAATGATGGCATCTCTTAATCACATACCAGCTGTATTTTCTAACCATGGCGGCAGTTCCTTAATGGATCGACCCTCTACTTTCTAAACAAATTTTCTTTCACCAAGTCCATCACCTTCAATGCGCAAGATAGCGCCCTACTCTGCAGTAACAAAATAGAATTTCCTCAAATAATTTGGATACACTTTCCCCTGCTAGTGGATCGATTCTCATGGTAACTAATATTACTAGCTCCATCCATTTTTATGGATGCCCATTAACTGTTCCAAGGCTCCCGCGCTATGCTGCTTCCTTACCTGCCAGTTGCATTTGCTTGGAAGATTCCAAGGTCTTTATACACAAACCATACTATGTCTATCCGCACTGAACATTTCCTTTGTAATACCAAATGGACACCTCTCTCAACTTGCAAAAGGGGTGCGAACAGTGCCTCATAGCTTTTTATGAGACCACATTTTAGTGAAACCAACTCAAATGTCCACTCTATCCAGGTGCCTCTTCTTGGTCTACACCAAAACCATAATGGAATTCGAGCTCTTCAAGATTCTTTACCTCATTAATTAAATCCCTCCATAATACATGTGAGCTAAATAAAATACTTTGCAATGCAAGTGAAAAATAGCAGAAGGATTCTTGGCATTTGATTCCCTCTACGCAGCTGTTAAATTACTTCATTTGCTTGAAACCAATCCCCCATTCATTGATTAATGTTGAAGCCCTACCCTGACACAGGCATGGAATACATTGACTTAAGCCAACATATCGAATTGAGTCCTCACTTCTAAATGGAGTGGCATATCCACTGTTGCAGACCCTCCAAATGAAGGAGCTGTAACACCCCTCCATTTTGCTCATATGTTAGATTAAGATGCTTTATTATTTTATCATTTCTTATGGAGTGATACGAACTATGTGTGTTATGAGATGTACTTTCCTGGATGTTATACTTGACATGCTTTGATTAAAAATAATGTTGGGTTAATATGACATAATTATTGCTTATGAATTTTATTAATGATGGAAGTGTCAGTTTGGTGATACTATATTGGTGAAGGGGACAAGATTGCATCACTCGCTTGTGAGTGCCCTGTGATTCTGTAATATCTTCTTCACGGTGTATTTTATAATGATTTCATATACATGTGCTATTGATGGCTTGGATACAAGTTTACAAGTACATGAAATCGACTCCACCTAGCTTCACAGGTTCGAGCGTGTCAACCCAACGGTATGATGATTGGGAGATAGTAGCTAGGTTACCTATGTTAGGTCTACACCCTAGCCATAGTGTGTCGTCAGTCGAGTCTATTGTGTCTTTGGGTGCTTGGTTGCATGCAAGTAGGAGATATAAAAGGAAAAATAATTTATTTGCATGCCTTGGTCCATTAGGGAAATGGGTATTTAAGTAAATAGAGGAAATTGATGTTTTTATAAATGTAATTGTGGAATGAGATATTTAATTATATAATATAATCCTTTTGTAGGAACAATTTTTTTATTATCTAAAATTGGTGAAATTGGTGAAATAGATTGTGGTGATGTTTATCTCTATTTGAAAGAGTCTTTCAATTAAATAGTTAAATTGGGATAATTAAGAGGTGCATGTTTGTGTCCAAGTTGATTTAATTCTAAGATGAAGAATTCTTGTAATGAGGAAATTGTTTTCGTTTAAATAGTCATTGGATTAGATACATGTATTAGGTGAAAATAAAATAATGTGTTTTTGAAAAAGAGAAAGTTATAATTATATAAATGATGTAATCCGTTTGAGGAAATAGATATTTTATTAGTTTAAAATTGAGGGAGTTGGAATAATAAATGGAATGATGTTCTTATAGTTGTTTAAATTAAATTGAGATATTTGGGGAATGCAAATGTATTTAGATTATTTTATTGCCTGTAAGGAAATTGGTATTTAATTAAAATATGGTGGATATTATACTATTGTGCCTTTATGATATGCTTGAGTTCTCTTTGTGGCTTTTTGGAGTAAATCGAATAGAGGTATTAGATGAGGCTAGATGTCTTCCTAGTGGAGTATGTTAACTTTGAGAGTTGTTATTTCATGGTCTTGTTTTTTAGGTAGTTCTCGATGGTAGTAGGGATTTTTGTTTTTTAGTAAGTCACCCAGTTTACATGAATAGGGATTGGTTTGATCTTCTTTGAATGGTTTGTTGGATATTTTGTACCTCCTTAGTTTGGAGTGTTGATGAATCAAATGATAACCGTAGGAGGGTGAAGCTCAATGGGGGCCAAGATTTGGAAAGATCTTATAGGTAACTCATGTACCTTGAGTGGCATTTTTCCTAGGTTAGTTGTATGTATAGGTTACTGGGGCTTCAAACTGTTAAACTTGGGTAGCAATGTATTCTTTGAGTTAGTGTTGTTCTTGTGGTGGTTTTGTTTAGAGTTGAGTCAACCTGTGTCTAGAGGTAGTAGGTTGTCCTTGTATACTTTTTATTGTCTCCTAGCATGGGGAGTGGGCCTTCAAGTACCACTTGGTTGGGAGGAATGTGCGCCCTACGCCGTTGGGTCCCCCTTTGATTTGTAGATTGCGTTGCGAGGTTTTCTAATGGATAGCTCGCAGTGGTTTCATTATTTTGTTTAAGATTTCTAGTTACTTCAAATTAGCTCTTGTAATTATTATTCCCCTCATTTGTATTCGAGGAGGAATCTTGTAATTGTAATAGTTAGGTTGATCTACCTCATTCCAAGAATGAGTATTCTAATCTACTTATAAATTAATGTAATCTGGAACTTATTATATTTTATTCTAAGTGTTAGTATCTTCAATGCTTTGTGAGTATGTGCAATTAAATGTATGGCTAATATTTTAATAAATGCTTTGAGTGCAAGTGGTGTGTATGTTTTGGTTATAGATGTAATCTTGTCACGTTACCTTAGAGGTTGTTGTGAAGTATTGTGCATCTTCTTTGTAAATAATGCACTTTTAAGGAAAAAAAATTGTGTGCTTCTGTGTTGTGTTGCAACTTCCTTTAGGGTCTCATGGCAAGGCATTACAGGAGTGAAAATTTGTTTTCAAATTGATAACAATAGTCATTCTACTTCAGGGAATGCCCACCATCTTTAAACGCCTGCTATGAAAAGTAACCAACCATTGACAGACTCACATACTCCTCATTGGAAAGGTGGAACATAAACATCTTAAACCTTAATTTTAAAAAATCTCCATGGTTGTATGCTTGCAAGCAATTTAATTGAACATCCTTTTCACAGTAATCAATTGCATTCTCTAACTTTAGGGACAAACATTAGTGCAAACAATAGATAATAATCCATTCTTTTTCAATCCATCACCATATACTGCTCCCACAACCTTGACTGCAATATTCTCTTTGAAGTATTCCACAACTGTGCAAAGCATGTCAGGCCCCATGTGGGTTTGACTAAAAAACATTTCATTTTCAAACAAGTTTTATACTCAAACGATCTCAACACTACTTTTGAGTGCCTTATCCATTGAAAAATAAACTGGGTTTTCATCAAAATCCGTTTTTTGGCACTTTTGCAAAATGATCAAAATAGGCCAAGTTGCCTCAGGAATCAATCTAGGAAACTGGTCAAAGGACCTCAAGGAGACATCAAAACTTGCAAGCATATATTCACTTGACCCAAAATTATAGTGCAAAAGACGGCTCAAAAAAATGTATCACGAGGTGGAAAATATTAACCGTCAAAGTTCCCCAATTGAACCTTCCTGAAACAACAGCTGTTCTGCACCAATTAAAACTGATCCAACTGCCAATTTGTAAAAATAACAAATCAACTCCTAGCGAGCTGCCATCAGACACAAAAGTTCATTAAGGTACTCTGATCATGTGTACAAAAGGAATTTTCTTGAAATATCATTGATCAAAAGATATTAACAATCGAAGTTGACCACTCAGGAAGGCCGTCAGGAATGCAGATGCAAAACAAAACAAACTACATTTGGTTTTGATCTGCTAAAAATAGTAAATCAGATCATGAGGCTCTAAAAACTGACACCTGAGATCATTTAGGTATGGAGAATATGGAACAACATTCATTCTGACATGATAGTGAATTGGTTGCGAAATCCAAGCTCAAACAAGAGGCTGTTTTGCAAAACAAATAGTTTGCAAACAGTAGAACAGTGTCAAAACCCTCACAAAACTTATCATGGGAAGCTAAAATTTGGCATGCCTGCTCACATATGTATACTGAGTATGTCTACAAATGGGTTTTGCATGAAAATCAACAGTCTTCAAAATACAAGCCTCCAAAGTGGGTCAGTAAGGTAGACTTGTCAGGTGTAACTCTGAAAGTGCAAAGACAAAGTTTTGAAATAGGCATCTCAAATTTGAAAAATTTAAGAGTGCCAAAATGTCCTTTATATTTGTAGTGACCTCCAGTTGCATGTGTGACTTGAAGTATTGGATTTACATGCCCTATCAACATTTCCTCAATTTGTGTTAAGTTTGCAAGTTCTAATGGTTGTGGACCAGGATTCATTGTAGGGTAACTTTGTTGACAAATGTAACACATGCTTGGTGTTGCAAATTTATCCAGACCATGTTGAAATATAATTTGTAAATCTTTCAAATAAATTTGCACATTTCTATTGTTATTGCATGTACCTAGATCTCTTTCATTTTGTCTTCTTTGCAGTTGTCTTCGTCTTCTCAATTGAGAGGTTAACTCCTATTGTGGACTATTATTTTCTTCATGATTTTCAGTTTCAACATTTATTGCATCTTGAAATCTATTATCTCGTGTTTGTAACATACGATCTATTGTAATTGAATTCATTCCTTCAAATTTACCCTCTATATTCTCATGAGATTCATAATTCCTTTCAACAAATTCACAGTTGCATACTTGTAATTGTTGTTTTTCTATCTCATTAAATTGGTCTAAATGCTCATTTGTTTATAATCTTCTTAATATATATTGTGCATCTTCAGATTCTCGTACACGATATATTCTTCCTTTGTAAATTATTTGTTTGTTCACGTCTTTGCCTCATGTAATTTTGAGCATATTTTCTTTGTTGTTCTTCATTTTCAAAAGTTAATATTGGGCGAGGCATCCTAAATAATTATTTAAAAGTAAAATTATAAATTATAAAACACTATAAATATGAGAAATTTTACTATACACTAATTTCATAAAAAAAGATATGACAAAATTAATACATATTTATTGACGAATCTTATTTATTTATAATTAGTAATTAATAATTTAATCTTCTTAATAAAAAAAATATGTCCTCTAAAAATAATTGAAAAATAAAATTATGCAAACTCTTTTGTAACAAATAATAACTTGATAATAAAATAGAAGTAAAATTTTATTTATGACTTATAAATTAGAATTTAGTTTTTTACCTTTTAAAAAAATTGAAAAATATACAAATCATAGAAAGTAAAATTTATTTTATTTATGATAAAATAAAAAAATTGAAGTAAGAAATATACAAATCATAAAACATAAAATGATAGAAATTAAAAAATATATTTGATGTCAGAAATATACAAATCATAGAAAGTAAAAATTAAATGCACATACTTACTTTGTAAAATTTATTAATTGGTTTTTCTTAAAATAATTACTCCACCTTCTCACAATTTGTAGGATATTTTTTTTGAAATAATTAATCCAGTTCTCACAATTCGCAAAATGTTTTTCTGAAATAATTACTGCACTTCTTTATTATCTCCCGCCAAGGAAGCTATAGGCACCGCCTATGCTTTAACTAGTGATTAATAACTTTGATTTTAACAAATGAGAATTCAAATTTCAAATTAGAACAAAAAATTGTATATTATTAAAGTAAACTTGCAAAATATATAACAGAACATTCATCCAAAATTAATTTTCTGCAATATAATTGGAGAAAAGTTTTGAGTGATAAGGACGGATTTTCAGGGAGCATAAACTTTCTATCACATCTTTTTAAGGCTTTTCTGGCACAAAGATTATTAAAACAAAACTACAATTAAAAAAATATTTAACTAATTTTTAAGAAAAAAATTGAACTCTTCAAAATTAGTTCTTGTTATATTTTCAATTCAATTCATTTATTTATTTGTCATATCTTAAATAAACTAGCATACCTATATTTTAGAAATATATGTAAAGTACACCGAGATATATCCTTCTCAAGGCACCTATTTTTAATCAATTGAACCTTAACTCAAATTGAAGCTTAACCCTTACCATAAAGCTATATGAACCCTAATCATAACCCTATTTAAAGCCAGTTTGAATTATTGGCTCATAGATAAGGACAAATTCCCTAGAAGAGTGTCTTTCAAGTTTGAAAAAGTGTAGTTGGAAAACCCAAACTTTGAAATTGTTGTCACTAACTCCTAGCTCACCCAAATAGTTGATCATCGCACTAAGATGTGCATGCTCAACATAAAGTTAAAATTCATAAAACTTAGACTGAAAGAGTCACAAAATATCCAAATCTTTAGAAACCTTTTCAGAGAAAGAATCTCCTTGAAAGTAGAATGAATAAGATCCAAAAAGACCTCTTAAATAATATTTCTTACATCCTAATAGAAGAAGAGAGGAATCTCATAGTTCAATTGGATGGTGTCTATAGTTTTGAATATAAATCTATTGGAGACAAAAATCAAGGATTAAATGACTTAAATAAGGTGTAAAACCAAGTTTTTTCATTTAAGATGCAAAATGAGAAGGCAAAGAATAATAATATGAAGATTGAAGATGCTTATGGATAAAATTTTGATGACCCTAACACCATCAAGGCTTCCTTGGTTTCCTCTTGGGAAAATATGCTCATAGAGGAAAATGAAGACAAAAACGAGAAGAAAAGCAAGATCTCTTCTTGGATCATATCCTGACCTTGGATGATGATTCTAAATTATAATTAATAAAGTAGCTAAATATGTCATTAAGGAAGAATGTATCTAACGATGTGGTCATGCAAGTAGTTAAGACATCTATTTTTAAATTTGAAAGTCTCGGGCCCAAATGGTTTTTATATCTTCTCTTTCCAAATTTTTTGGAATGTAATCCTAGCTTTAATTGAACCATAATCCTAACCTTACCTCTGACCTTGACCCTAACCCTATTTGAACCCCAACCCTAATCTTCACCCTAATAAATTTATTGTAGAACCCTAACCCTAACCTTAGAGTTGAACCCTAACAATAAAACTAAGTAAAAACACTATAATTGAACCTTAACCCTAAGTAAACCCTAACCCTAATGTAAAACTTAACCCTAAATTAACCTTAACCTTAGTTAAACTCTACCCATAATTGAACCCTAACCCTAATCTTACTAATAACCATAAGTTTTTTGGTAGATTTAATAGTAACCATAATTGATCCTTATACCTAACCCTAATTTATCCCTAATCATAATCTTAATTGTACCCTAACCCTAATCTGAATTCAATTTTGGCCCCAATTGAAATGCCAACCCTAACTTTAACCATAATTGTAACCCTAATTGTAACCCTACCCATAACCTTAATTTTAACCATATTTTTTAGCCTTATTTCTAACCGTAATTTTCTTATGGCTCTGACATAACCCTAACCTTGATTGTAAATATAACTCTATCCCTAACACTAGCTTTTGTTATAACTATAATTGTAACTCTACTTTTTACCCTATTTCTAATCCCAACCTTAACCTTCACCATAACCCTAACCCTAACCATAATTTTAATATTTTTTTATTATAATACTAATAAGTAGATTTAAAATTATAATATTAATAATTATTATTATAAAATTAAGGTTCTAATTAATTATTTCAATTATATCTCTAAAATTAATAATTATAATAGTAACTTTGATATATAATCATGAAATTAAAAGATTTCAAAATAATTAATTAATAGGATTAAAGTTATAGTATAATTTGATTAGATCTCTTTTTATCTAAATTTGGGTTATTTTTTTTTTCCTTCAATTTTAATTACACTTTTTTCTTTATTAGAACTTTTCTTATCTATGTGTATAATTCTCAATCTACTTCTTACCTTAATTCGAATCTCAATCTTAACATTCACCCAAACCCTAAACCTAATCTTAATTCTAATGATTTTTTAATTATAATAAAAGAGTAATATGATAACATTATAAAATAAAGGTTATAACCCTAAAATTAATTATTTGAATTATATCCCTAAAATTATTAATTATAACCCTAACCTTAATAAATATTCAAGAAAATCAAAAATAAAAAAATAATTATTTAACAAGATTAAATTTCAATATTAGTTAAATTTGTGTTGTAATTATTTGTATTCATTGCCACATCTAACTATGTATGGTAGCACATGAGATTTATATAAAATGGTCAATGTTTTCCTTAATAAAGTGCTCACAACATGTATGATGCATTGGTTATGGTTTGTGTCAATGTAAGTATTTAGTTTCTAGATATGAGATATTATTTTCTTTTATTTTCTTTTATTTTATGGATTTTGTCTCTTTATATCATCTTGTATTTTTCTCTTTATTTTTTAATTTTTTCCCTACTCCTTATTATACTTGATTGTAACTCATTTTTTTATAATTTTTATAATATTTTATAACATTCACATCTTAATCTTGATTTCTTATTTTAATATTATTCTAATTTTTGTTATTATTTTTTCTTACTATTTTTCCCTTAAATCATCTCCCACATTATTTTTATTTATTTATTTACTTATTTTCTTTTATTACTCTTTTGTTGTATTATGCTTTTAGACTTTATGTTTACTATTTTTTGTCTAATCTTTCTCTTAATACTCTCTTATGTATCTTGTTTTTTCATATCTTTTTTATTGGTTGTGCAATTGTGTGATGTGAAACATAGATTTTTAATCTAAACTTGAAAATATCATATCTTTAAATGTTAAAAGTAATTTTTTAAAATGAATTTATTTGGAAAATAACTTATAATTTATTAATAAGGTTTTAATAATTTATAAAATTTTATTAAGAATTAATTTTAGATAAATTTAAAAAATAAAATAATTTCAAAATTTTGAATCTTATTTATATAGCTAATATTAAATTTAATATTATAACATGTTAAATCTAATATTGAAAAATAACATAATAGTAATTTTTATTTGAAAAATCTATATATTCAAAATATGGTTTATTTCATTTCTTTTTAAGTTGAAAAGTTGTATTAGATTATAATTTGTTATTTTCTTAACAACAAAAATAAATAAAAATATGAGAATAAAAAAATTCCAAAATATTTGTAGAGGATATAAGAAAGAAAAAAGTACATTGCTCATTCCTTATGATTTTGCAAAGTAAAATGGTAATTTGGAAATTTTTGATCTAATATTTTTTTAATTATTATAATTTTCCTATTTTTAATGCATATGAGTGGGATGAGTGCTAAAATTTGATTGCTGAAACTTTATTATTTTCCAAAAACTTTACTTAAAAATCACTATAATCTAATTAAATCAAATCCTAGAATGCATATATATTATAAAATTATATATTTGATATTTATGTACATTTATTATTTGATAATATATTTATTTATAATTATACATTTATATCATATGTAATTTTTTATATAATAATAAATGTAATTATATTGTATATAATATAATTTGGAAAAGCAACTTATTAAAAAAATACTTAAAGAATTCTACGGACTCAACCATATTGCATTCCTTGTAGTGAACTCTTGACTGTTGATTTCATAATTGGCTTTGGAATTCTCAAATAGGACACGCCTTTGGTGTAAATATAATTAAAATAATAAATTCAAATATATAAAATAATCTAATAACAAATTCAAATAAATAATTTTAATATATTATATTATTAATTTAACAAAATATTATAATATTCTAACATATATACTATATGTAACATATATAACATCTAATATATAATATAATATATTAAATAATAATATTATAATTTTATATTTTAATTTTAAATTATGTAATATATTATCTTTTAAAATAATTTAATATATTTTTAATATATTATATTATTGAATATTTTTATTATATATTATATTGTTGTTTTGCTGGTGGAGGACCGACCGTGGAAGCAACTCTTGGACTATGAGGGTATCCCCTTTTGGTGTAGAAGGTGCTTTTCGGTGGGTCATTTGGCCTCTTCCTGTCCTCATGCTCACTGCAAGGGTGCTACGACTTGGTGGAAGGACGCCCTCCTGGATCATCTCACTGTTGGTTCTTCTTTGGATCTTGGGGAGGTTCCTATTGCTCCTATCCAAGACCTTTCTTCATAGCCAGGGTCTTCTGCGAAGGGTTCTCTTGTGGAGGTTATCCATCTGGTTGATGCTTCTCTCCTGAACGTCTTTGTTGTGGATCCTCCTTTGGTCAGTTATGTTGACACTTTTGTGCCAGAGTCCCCTGTTGTCGTTGCGCTGATAGACCCTGTTACTTCTGTCCCATTGGTTGTTTCCTCCTCCACTGCCTCACTACCGACTCCCTCACTATTTGGTGATCTTGTGGTGGTTGTGGGGGGATTCGCTCCTCTCTCCTTTCTCTTCGCTTCTTGCTTCTAAGCCTCCTTGGTCAGTCGTTCTCCGGAAGAAGAAATCTATGTTGGCTCCTCGAACTCAGTCTCATGGAGCCAGCCTAGACCCCTCTATGTCTGGTGCTGCTTAATTTCTTTGGTTTCTACAGTTGTCTGTCAGTTGTTTCTGGTTGTTCTATAGTTCAAAGTTTGTTTTGAACTATGTTTATTCTCTTTTGGCCCTTGGGCCCCTTGTGAAGGGTACAACACCCTGTAAATGCTGCTTAATTTTTCAAAAACATCTAATATATTAAATTAATCTTGATTTATCTTTTTACCTAAACTAAAGATAAAAAAGATATTAAAACAACTAATTTTAGTTCTAATTGCTCTACTCAATTACTATATATTTTTTTAAGAAACAAATGTATTAAAAATGTAGAATGTTTTAGTCATATTTAAGGAAGTCATTAAAACCTATAATTTGTAAAATGTAAGGAATAGTCATAAAATACTGAGAAACGAGAATTAGAAAAAGAAGGAAAGAAGGAACAATAAATAGAAAAGGAGAGACCCAAAGATAAGAAACACACGAAAGAAAAAATTGACAAAACACTACGAAATAACAAACTAGAAGCAAAAATGAACTAAACCAAAGGAAGAAGCAGGAACAAATCAAAATTAACAAGAGAAAAAAGAGAGAAGGGAACATACAAGAGTGGGAAAAAGAGAGGACCAAGGGATAGTTGGAGAGAAAGGGGAGAAGGGAAAGGAGAAGCCGAGAGGACGAAAGGGAAGCAAGTAACCAACAGGACAAGGAAATGAAGTGGGGGGGGTTTTGGAACCTAGGCAACGGAGGGAGACAAGGGAGAGGGAAAAGAAAGGGGGAGGATAAAAAGTAGAGGCGAGAAGGAAGATTATGGGATCTTAAGTTGGAAAGCAACAAGTGCCAAGACAAGCTCAAACTCCAACCTTCATCATGATTAAGGTTCAGGGGATGATGGTTGATTTCAATAGCTTCTTTAAGCTTTCTCCTGAAGAAATTATCTTCTTTGGATAAGTTTTGCGCACTTTATAGACATATGTGGTGCTTGGTGGAAGAAGAGTGGTCGACTAGGGCTGATTTGGAGGTGTGTTCGTGTCTAATGTCGGCACTATGCTCCTCGATTCTAATGGTAAAGGAACGACCGGTTTCCCCAATATATGGAATGCCACACAAACAAACAATCTTATAGACTCAGTATGGGTAGCCTTGTGGAAAACCTTACGACCAATGGAGCCATTTGGCTTTTTCAACAGAAGAACATCAAGAAAAGGGAGTTGTTTGTTCAACTTGAAAAAAAAAATTGATGGATCATGGAGTGTGATCCGAAATGTTGATGAAAAAAAACAAACACAATCTAATCCAGAAACACTTTCAGCATAAACAAAAACCCCAACCTTAGGTTTTTTCAAACAATATGAAAGACCAAAGACATAAGGCAAGATAAAATGGAATTCAAATAGCAAAAATCTGAAGTTCCATCAATAGTCACATACGATCACATCATTCTTGACCATTTGATATCACGAAAACCTCCAAAATCCAGTATTCAAATAACCCATATCATCGGCAAGACAAGTTCCATTGGGGTGAAATGAAACGGTCATACTGAGCATATAGGTCTCACCGATGAAGTTCCATTGGCAAGAAACATGTCTTGTCTCACCAATCAAAGCACAAGGAGTTGTATCATCCAGACCAATTCCATCGGAGTAAGATCCCTGAGTCAACTCGAGTGCATTTGTCTCGTCAATGAAATATCATCGCCAAAACACTCATCTTGTCTTGCCAACAAAACAAAGAAACATACTATCGTTAAGACAAATGCTATCAGAATGAGTTGAAAATGTCCTCCCGACCCACTATGTCACGTTGATAAGATTACATCGGCAAGAGTCTCAAAGACATACTTTAGATCAAAGGAATAATCATCGGGGAGACTTATAACATCGAAAAAATTATTGAATGTATTAGCGATATACCATGTCTTGTCGATGAAGACACAAACAGATCAAGATATTTGTCAGGGTCAATCCTGGAAAAATTTATATGAATTAGATGGATAGATTATGTGATATCAGCGTAATGTCTCCCTGACAAAAAGAATGTTTGATGAACGTTAGTCAAGCCTAAATAAAAGAATCACCCAGAGTTTCAATTGTCTTGCTAATAGAACATTTGATGTGATAGTGGGTAAATTTGAAGATCAGCTATGCTCATCTTCAAAGCTAGGACATTAATGGCAGTATTACTACCAAATGTGTCGATGATTTCCTGAATTGAGAAAATAAATTGAAGGCGAATTTTGCAAAGTTAGCAGTAGAGGAACGAACGAAGGGCCAAAGGATCTTGTGGTCAAAGAATTCTAAATAAACTTGTAAGTTCCCTATAATTAAATTTATGGTTTTGTAAATCATAAAATGGAAAGCACGAGCTTAGGAAAAGAAAAAGGTAGGAAACAGAGTGAGTGTAAAAACCCTAGAGGAAAAAATCAAAAAATTGAAGCAGAGAAGGAATCGGGGGTAGCTGAGAGGAAGTTAAACAAGGACTTAATTGATCAATTGCCTGGATTAGGACCTAAGGCTAGGCGATCTGCACAAATTAGGGAAAAAGTGGAAAAGTTAGAGGATAAATGCAAGCATATACGAGACATATGGACCCCAATTAGGGGATATGAGCTGTTTATTTTTCATTACCAATGAAGGAACCGATACAAACCAGTGTGCAATCCTTGGAAGTTAAACCTACGAAAACTAGTCCGCCCCAATGTATTTGTAAATGTAGAATTGGTGAAAATGCTAGCTGCCAATTATAATCCAAAATGTAAAGCTCTTTGTGATCCATTAGGAAAATCGTTTATACATGTATCTGAAGTAGCCATTTGTGAGGTTTTTAACTTAGAGGGAGTGTGTGGTGAAAAAATTGTATTGAAGAGTTGGAAAAGGAATTATGGAGGATGGATACTTTGTACAAGGGTTGGAGGTTGCCACTACATAGGTCTAAGAAAGATGGTGTTTCAGTTCCATTGAATGACAGTGATGGTCCCCCATTCCATGTTGATTTGTTTGAACCCTACATGAGGTACACATATTTTTCAGTGTGTCAATTGCTGGGAATGGAGGCCCCTAAGCATATGTCAATTGTACCCATGGTAATTGCAATGGACATCCAGTGTCACAATTCAAGGTTTTTTTATTATGCTTCTTTAAAGTACTTGATTTAGGACTGATGGCATTAGAAAGTGGAGCTCCTATCTTGCACTTGGATTCTTATTCAATACTAATGCATATGATACTTTATTATGGACAAGAATTGCAGATGTGGCCTAAAAAATTGAGGGTTGTACAATTTGATAAGGAAGGAAGCCTATTACCAATACAACTCTGGACTACCACTTGGGATTGCAGATTTGCTAATTCTTGTTATCTAGATTTTGAAGAGTTTTTTCTGAAACCACTGTATAGATTTGACAATCATCATTGTGAATACTCATTGTCCAATGAAATAAAATTTTTTTAAGGCCTAAGGATTTCAATGGACCTGTCAACCACAATTGGGGAGAATGGTACTCTCTAGAAGATGCGACCATGATAAGAGTATATGGATTTGAAGATGGACCCTTCATTCTGCCCAAGACGGTGCCTGATAGGATTGCATATTTGGAGATTGCTAGGCAATTGGAATTTTTAGATGTTATGAATCTGAGTTCTTTTAGAAAGTAGACATTTATACCTAATACATTATGCTTCGGTGATTTCACTGTATTAGCAAGGGATGGATATGACATGGTTATCGAAAAATTGCTGCAATACAACATGAAGAAGGGTCCACTACAAAAAGGATTTGATCCAAAAGGGTATATTGATTTTTCCAAAAATAAAATGAACTTGGGAGGATACAATCACATACCCTATCTATATGATGACTTGATCAGGAATTTGGAAGCAGAGGAAGCCGAAAAAGTTCTTGATGAGTATAATAGGGGATTGCAAGATACATAACTATTATCTTCTAATGAAGAGGCATCTGGTGATGGTAGGCCTAGCAATACAATTGATAAAATTTCTAGATTGAGAACTCAAGACTACAAGTATGTTGCCAGGGAACTAGATGTTGGAGGGAGTGCAACTACTAACACAAGGCAGATAACATATAAATAATTTGTGGCTGATGATGAATTCAATAAAACCTCACAATTTAAAACCTTTTTGTGCAAATTAAAAGGAAAATAAATAAGGGAATCAGTGGAGAATATTACACCAAGTAATGAGGAACAATTGTTGAATAACTTAAAATCAAGTGTGGAAGAAGAAATGAAGAGGATGACCCCTAAAAAAGGAAGAAAATTATTAGAAGATGCACGTTTCATGATCTTTCCTGGGTTGGATTTAAACTCTTCTTTGGTTTTTGATAGTTTTTTGAAGAATAGTAACACCACACATAAACTCACTCCTAAGGGGGTAACAGAGATCTATGCAAGATCTAAGTATAACCCAGATGAGGGATGACTTATGATATGGGCCATGTATCCTCCACACAAGAAATTTGTTGTAATCGATACTAAAAAGGATTTTGGACATGTAATGATGTTAAAAGTTGGTGAGGTTGATCCAATAGCTACAATATAAATTGGAATTAATGTGGAAAAATTAAATAAAGACCAAATCCAAAAGCTAATCAAGGAAAAATAAATGTATAAGATTAATAACAAGAGACTACTCAGACAAATTGATCACTTAAAGGACATGATGGGAATCATGTTGGGATCCACAAAGCAATTGAATCATGGTGAAAGCTCCCAGGCAAGAGACCAGTTGGAAGAATCAAAAGCGTACTCACGAGGTAAATGTAATGCGCTCACTATAATAATAAGGAAGAGGCAGACCAATTTAATGACTTGGTTGAGTAATCTTTGGGGAACACATTCAAAAACAATTATTGCACTACAAGAACATAAGAGGATAGATGGCAGGATCCAAGAGAAGTTCCAAGAAATAAACCAAAGGGATGTTCCTGATAACATAGCTATTGATAAGAGATTCTATGGGCAACATGGTGGCAGGGTTTGCTGGTGGCATAGGGATTCAGTCGGCCCTTGTTACTGAGGCTCATCCGCTGTTCATCGGTCTCAAAATTGTTGTCTCTCTAGGAATTGTTAATCTTCATACTGAGGGAGATTCCAAGGTGGTGACGGATGTTGTGGAAAAGGAAAGATTCATAGGTTGGAACACTAAGGACATCTTATTGGATGCTAGTTTTCTCATGTCTAAATTAAGAGACAAAAAAGTGACTCATATTTATAGAGAAGGTAATAGTGTGGTGGATGCACTGGAAAATCTTGGCTCGGGGTGGGACTCGGCTAGATGTTGGAGGAAACCTGAACAATTGCCGCTAAACATTCAAGCTTTGATCGAGCGGGAAAATGCTTACATGGTAAATAATGACTTACAACTTTTGGATGACGAGGACTGACAAGGGGGACCACTGGCATTTTTGGGTGTGGTGGTGGATTAATGCCTTTTGGGATATGAAGGACAGGTGGAGTGCCACGAGAAAAGATGAGAGGGTGTGGAGTAGGGGAAAGGGCATCCACGTGTTGTTTCTTTGGGATGGGAGAATGGGTATAGCTTATAAAAATATGATGATGAGATGGCAAGGAGGAAGCGTTATTGATGTGATCAAGCCTAGATTTGGTGACGTGATATGGGTTATTTGGAATGCCATGATTGCTTCTCGGGAGGATGATGGTACTATGAGTATTAAGTTTGGGAGAAGAGGGTACTTGGTTTATCTCCTAATTATTTTTGGAGATATGAGTGTATGAATAATGATGGGACCATCCAAGATGCATACTGGTTGTATTCTAGAGGTTTCACGCCGACTAATTTAACTGGTGGTTCCTTCAGCTTTGTTTGGTTGATTCCTAATGTTAGCTTGTTGGGTTATCTGCATGGGATTTTGTGCCTTTCCTGCCTTTCTGCCAACTTTTGGCTCCTTCTTTGGTATCAAAAAATCATCAATTACGGTGTCTTTTCTCACTGCTGCTTAGTTCCCCTCTGCATGTGTAAATGGCTTGAAGGGATTAATTGCCATAAGCCCTGCATTAAACATCCTTGTTCGATTTTTGTGTGCAACGTTTGGCTCTATTTTTTTCTGCATTTCAGTGTTTTTCCTGTTCTTCCTGACAATATGGGTGGAGATCAGGTGCAGACGAAGCCAGATAGCTGTGATGAATTCTAGAATAACCCTCTAGTCTAGCATATCTACGTTGGGGGAGGTATTGCCCCACTCATGGAGCATCTGGTCAGCCATGATCCCATCCTTTCGGGACAATTTTCATGTTCTTGGAAGGATAGAAGGGTTTCTATTGGGGGGATTTCATTTGAAGTTAGTGAGGAGGTCATTGCGCAGGCCACGATCTTGAGCTACAAAGGGAAAAAATACCCTAAGCACACCAAAAAGCTAGACCATGAGAGCCTTAAGGCTTTCTTTAGAGGAGAGGAGACTCCGGTCAGGAGTCAGGCAGGGTTCGAAAGAGCTGAGCTCCCTAAGCCGTGGGATATGGTTTGCATGGCTTTGATGAAATATGTGACACTGGAAGGTAGGTACAAAACTTGTTTTTTCTATCACTTCCCTCTGCTTAACCATCTCAGATATAAAATGTTGCTTAGCTTTCCGTTTTTCCTTCTTATGGACCTAGAGAGCTCGGTGGATAAATGTAATGCAGCAGCTTGTCATAATCCTGGTGATCTCCTGCCTCTCCCGCTCCATCAGGGGCTTATCTTTCACCTGTACCACTTTCATCTTGCCCTCTACCCACCTAAAGTCATCTTTGTCCGTGTTGAGAATATTGATCCCATTTCTTCGATTCACATCTCCCCGGTTGAGTCCATGAGCCCTCCTCGAAAGCCTGTTGCTGATAATGTGGGGAGTACCAAAACCAATGTGGCGAATAAGAAGCTCAAGGGTGGGTTAGGCTTGGCTCATGCTAGGGTGGCGGAAGGGCTCTGCGAGTTAAAGGCCACCCAGGTTGACATGGCTGCTAATGTCTCTAAGCCGAAGATGGGAAAGGAGAAAGGTTTGCAGGCTACGATTGCTAAGGAAGGCAAGGGCAAGGGCAGGAATGTGGTTGGGATTAACTCCAGAGGGGAAATGGTTGTTGGGACCACAGAGCTGATTGGTGGGGAAAGTGGTAGGAGGAGATCGGGGAGGCTGGCCAAGAATAACAAAAAGAGACTGATTATTGAGGACTTGGAGGTGGAGCAGTCGGACAGTAAGGGTTATAAGGAGGAAGAGTCTGATGATGAGACTGATGATTTGGGGGAGAAGCCCCTACCTATTCCAATGGATAGCAAGACTCCTTGCCATGGCTTTGACTCACACACTCCATTGGTGATTGAGCCTAGTGAGATGCAGGAGACTAGGGATACTAGAGAAGATTCGGATATGGTGGCGAAGAGATTGAACACCCTAGACAAAATATTTAGGGGCTTGACCCGCTTTAGCCACTTTGTTACTAGTGCGCTGTCAAATGTCATAAAAGAGGAATTGGAGGAGAATAGTAGCTAGGACAACAAAGAATGGGTGGGCGATGAGATAGTGGAACTCCTGATCAAGAACTAGGATGAGGCCAGTTAGTTGCACTTATTGGTGGTCTGTCGGCTGTTTTTCGACTGTCAGTGTGCTGTCCCTGGGCTGTCTCTATGGTTTTTTTTGTTAATTTTTCCTATTGTTGTTTCGTTCCTTTTTGGCCCTAGTGGCTCATTGTGAGGGGTACAACGCCCTGTAAATGCTATTTAACTTTTCAAAAACATAGCTATTGATACTACAAACCATTTTATGAAAAAAAATAAAGACTTCCATGATGAATTGCAAGGTGATGAGAAAGGGATGATCAATGTCACAAAAATGGGAGTACCAATGCTATTAGAAGATGGAGGGGAACTAAAGGGAAAATATATATGGATGAAGGAATGTGAGACGATGATGCAAACAATTTTGGAGACAGCCACAGGAAATGATTTAACAATGGATGAGACATGTGAATAGAATGAGAAGATTTTCGAAATGGAGATAGCCATAAGGAATGCACTGGAGGATGTTGATACACACAAGCGGCCAACTTACCGAGATTATCTGTCAAACATCTATTTATGGATTAATAGAGCATAATTTCTAGTATGTTATTGTTGTTAAGAAAAAGACATTTTTGAAAGGATGCACCCTTTCACAATTTTGATATATTTATATATGTTTCATAATGTAAAAAAAATATAGGCGGATAGGAGAAAGATATAGTAGATAGTTTGCAATGAAACTTTCCTTTAAAAGACTTAGATGCATGTATGAATTTTGATGAGGTTAATGAAGATGTCTGAACTTGTGGCTTAATCTTGGTATCAACTGTTTGTGGAATTATACAGTTATCTGGTTGTCTACATTTTGATGCATTTTTGTTGTTTAAATTGATATATCAAACATATATATATTTAGTTTACCGATACACATTTGTTGTATTTGTGTGATGTGATTATTTGGTTCTTTCAAGTAAAGACTAAAACCTTCTAGTCAATCACAATAATTGAAGAGTATTAATTGGATCAATAAGAAGAATCACATAACTAGGATTTTCATTCTATCTCAAGTAGAGATTTTCAGTCATTTACTTGCACATTTATAAACTACATCTATGTGCCAAACAGTTTGAATTATTGCCATCATAGATTACACTTTTATAGATCTTGATTAGACTCCATACACCCAACAAGGCACTGGTCTCACATTTTCATCTTTTAGTTTATCCATTTTATTTTTTGCATCTGTTAACTCAACATATTCTAATATATTTCAAATATAATTAAAATTAAAAACATCATAAATTAATTATGTAACCACATAAGTCAAATATAATTTTATCAAGAAATTGATATCAAATAGATAATACAATTGCATAATTCATACATTTCAATGTCATTGATCTTCTTGTTCATCCAACTCTTTGTCTGTATCATCCGATCCAGATTCAACATTGTAAGGATTGGTCATATCATCGACATCATCATTGATATCAGTTTCCATAATGTCATCATCCACATGGATATCATCTTCATGAACATTAAATCCTACATCATCATGATCTAGTTCCTCCTCTTCGACATCTTTGTCAGGCACATTATCAACTAAGTGTTGATCTTGATCATCATCTACATCATCTTCTATTTCTTCAGTATCTTCTCCTTCCACAAAATTATACTTTACCAACCTTCCTCTTGGATCATGTCTAACAACATATGACCAATCTACTTTACCTGGAACCTCTGAGTAAAATACTTTCTCACATTGACTTGGAAGAACATAGGGCTCATTTCCAGCTCGCTCAAAATACCTTGCATTAACCATGGTAAATCCATTATCATGTTCAATAATAGTTTTCTCGAGATCATTTTCATTTAATCATAGCCTGTACCATAGGACGACGAACAAAAAGAATTTGAAGGACTTAAATTCACAATCAAGTATATCATCCAAAATACCATAGTATTGATTTTCTGAGACTTTTGGATGTATGTCGCTTCTAGATGAAACATTAGTCACCTAGAAGATTGCAGTTATCCCAGAATCACAAGTTTTCTTTGTGTCATCCAGCTTTTTGATTCGAAATTTATGACCATTGCACCACATAGCCTTGTGGTGTTTCACCTACAATATGTCAAACATGTAAAACTTATTGCAATATTTTCAATTGATAAACATATTTATTCTTGGCCGAATGTATGCAAAGAAAAAATCTCAACATATATATACATCAATATAATTGAAAGTAATTAAATAATATGGGTGATTAATATATTTATACATACCTTTTTATCTCTTAAACCATATGCTAAATCAATTTCCCTTGGTGTAACATTGGAATCTCCATTACGATGAGCTTCTTTAACCAATGAAATCACACCTTCCCATGTTAATGCACGACTAGATTGTTGACATCATTCAATCCATACCATCATCCAATCAAGATTGTTTGCAATGTACAAATGTAGTTCATCCCACTCTCGACCAACTATATCAAAAAAAATTGAAATTCACAAACAACGTATAATTAGTTAATTACCACGGTATACAACCTTAATTTATAATTAATGAATATTGAAGATTAATAATTAAATAAGTACAATATACATAAAAACCAAATGTAAAATGTATTCTAATTAATCTCCATGACCATCTTATAATTACCTATCACTTTCCTCAATCTACCTTTCCCCATCAGGTACTCCCCTTCGAATTTGTTAATGGAGTTGGGATCCCAAATGCGATCTACATGAATCTTTACTGCAAACTTAGGAAGATATTCAATAATGTACACCATGGTCTAGTATACCATATATCCCTCCACCAAAGAACCCTCAAGATGTGCTCTTTGTCTAACCAAAGCCTTCAAAAATTTCAAGTGCCTCTCAACCATCCACATTGACCTTGTGTGTACAAGTCCACACAATTCAATCTCCTCAACTTGGTGTATGAGGTAGTGTTCTTGTGCATTGAAAAATGTAGAAGGTAGACACTTTTGCATTTCACACATTAGATGAGGAATTTTTCTCTTCCAATAATTTATATCTTCTTTATGGATTGCTTTAGATGAAAACCATCTACAAGTGATTCAAGGAACAAATATATTAACAAGATTTAACAAAAATATACAACAAATTGAACAAATATCGCTACTTACCTCATGTATTTTCCAAGATCATATATAACTTGTTTGAAATTGTTGTCGAAGTTTTCTGGGAGAGATAGAGGTAGAACGTACTACAACAATTATAAAATGATCTTTTCATTATTTTTCCAAAAGTAGTAAACATAATACATTGAAAAGTACATGCAGTATACAAATATATATATATATATATATAATATACCAAAATAATTATCTTAGTAAAGGTATGCCAATCATGCATTTTCATCCTTGACCCAAATTCACCTCTCTTTGTTATGATATTGTCTATGTTCACTACAAACCCTATGGTAAATCAAATTTTTTGTATGACTTATTTTATAGCATTGCTTTGTTGCTCCATTAATAACCAAGGAAGGGAACTTATATTTATTTGGTTTGCATCACTATTTAATTGAATGAAATTTTTCATTGCATGATTGGCTTCCTAAATGTCACTACAAATTTTGACAATTTTTTCTTTGTCATGCCTTCCATCAAATATTTTTCATAACGCTTCTGTCATATTCTTTATGATATGCATTGTATCAAACAAATGCACAATTTGTAGCTGCTCATAGTAGGGCAACCTACTAAATTGTCTAGAATAACTTTTCAGTCCCTATGGAAGCCGACCATTAATGACTTGATGACCTTCATGAAGCATATAAGTTAAACAAATTAACAACGACAATCATTGTCAATTACAACATGAGTAAACACAACACAATATAAAAATATAAATTCAAAACATATCATATATGATAGATAAACAATTTGATCCGATGTATAACCTTGACGATTAATTCTATTATATTCCAACTTCCATAGGTGAGGTGTCATTCTTCGTGGTTTTGATCCCATTGAAAAGATGTTTTTCAGTAGTTAATACTTATGTGATTTGTGGAGGAAGCGCCTATACTCTCATCAAACACCTACTTTCCTAAACTTGTTGAACTAAGATTTCAATCTTTGGACCACAAATTGGACATGAAAATTTTCCTTTGTTTGAAGACCTACAAATCATATATAATTGGATTAAATATGTCAATTTTTATAATTATATATAATGAATAGATTATTTAAAAAACATGCATGATATCTACTTCATAAAATTAAATATCGTTAAAGTCATGTAGTCGAATGTTATAACATACCTGAAAAATGTGTTAGCCCTAGGACATCATAAATTTTCCATACACGCATTGCATGGAATTCAAATTGTCTTTGTCCTATTGGTCTTGATACGTCATACATAGTCACGCCATTACATAGCTTTAGTAACTCATCGATAAGAAGCTCAATATATACATTCATATCTTTAACTTGGTACTTACCTAGTTGAATGGACATAAACATTACATAATTATTATAACCATTTTACTGCAGTATATATAAATTAATGTACATGACTATTAAATGAAAAAACATATAAGTCATTATGCAACAAATAAGACAAATGAGATGCTACTACATTAAAGAAAATTGATGTAAAACAATACCTGAAACAATCATTGCCAACATTATGTGCTCCCTCTTTATTGACATCCATGGATGAATGTTATTGTTGATAACAAAAATAGGCCACACCGAGTAAATAGATCTCAACTCTCCAAATGGATTGATACCATCCATTGCCAATGAAATCCTGAGATTACGAGGTTCTTCTTTAAAGTGTGGCCATTTTTCCTCCATGTCACTAAATGAAGAACCATCCGCAGGCATTTGCAGAATGTGATCTCCACTTCTATTCCGTGCATGGTAATCCATAAATTGCGCTAAGCTTTCGCACCTAAATAATTGTTGCATACGTGGAATAATGGGAATATAACGAAGAACCTTGCGAGGCACCTTTTTTGTTATTTGATCTATTTGATATCTACTGATATGACATTTCAGGCATTTTGTTGCAAATTCATGTTTTTTATGATATATAATATGATCATTGGGACATGCATCTATTGCTTGATACTCTGTTCCAATATCTTTCATAATGCCAGACAAATCTCGGTATGAGCAAGGTAAAATATTTGATGGTGGTAACAAAAATTCACTAATCAATCTACAACAAAAAATAATTTGTTAATATAAAGAATATTAATGGTACATACTTCATCCTTTATTTACTAGCGATGAACTAACAACGATTAAAATAGATGAAAAAAGATGACATATATGACATACCTCAACATCTGTGAGATTGTTATGTTGGATAAATCATTCATAACCTTCAAGTTCACCAGCAACAATACATCAAAGAGAAGAGTTGTTTGGGAGCCTTCATAAAGGGGCTTGTATGCCTTCTCAAGTATAGGTAAATCATGAACACCATCAAAGTCATCTCGATTAATGATCAGCTATGCCACTACATGTGTCATGGATCAATGTATTTGTACCATCATCTTCAGCTGTGTTTTCTGGCACATGATCGTCTTCTTCCATAGGATAATTAACTTCATCTTTGATATTCGCAGCTCCATGTTCCTCCACTTGCAAAACAACATTCTCCAAATCGTGATAACCCATATCACGTGCCCTAGGGCAACCCACCTTTATAATAATGACATATACAAATAAACCATGATCATAATCAAGTGATTTTATATATATATATCAAATGTTAAAATAATATAAACATTTACAAATTCAATCAGTATAAACACATATAATGAACAACTTACCAATGGATGATAACCATGCCCCCTTCAACATGACCATGTTGCCTACAATGTTTCTTAGTTGTTGTGATTAAAAGTCTTCTCATCTTTAACCCCTTGCAATTATTGCAAGGACAATAAAATTTCCCATCACTCTTTCTTTTCAGTCTAGCCCAAAATCTATCAAGCGACTCTTCATTTTGTTCTAGACTAATATTATCTGACATGATTTTTCTTTACCAAGCTTGAATATTTAGATCTTCAAAAAATATCAAACTCACACTCCAATAATTTTTAATCATAGACAAGTAACAAAATCTAATAATTATGATATTTTACACCAAAAAAAATCAGAATGCAACCACCCCTACAAAAGAGAAGATAGTCTGAAGTTAATGACCCCAAAAAACACTTTAAAATGTTAATTCCATAAATTATTAAATTCTGATTTTACTATGATTTCCAACTATTAGACTCCTAAAATCAGAATATTGAACTTGCACAACAAAATGTGGAAATGAAATTCTCTAAATGCACAAGTCTAAAAATGAAATCTGATGAGATGTTTCTTTAAAATATGATTTTCAAACCTAGAAGTACAAATCTGACTTCACAAATTAGTTCTGAAAATAAAATAGTATGGCATAATAAAGAGTTTCATTTGAAGTGGACCACCCTATTATATGCCTTGATAAAGTTAAAAGATCTATGAATTTTATCTACAATATAGCCTGCATAGTCATCAGTCTTATTCACATCCCTGCTTTGGATATCAATAGGCAACACTATTAGATGACATCCTTGAAAGTTCAATCCATTAAGGGAATAATGAAAGCATCTTCCTTAATGATTGCATCCATCTAACAAAAAATAGTGTATGGTTGAATAAGGATGATATCATTTTAGTGTCTAAATCTACCACATAGAGATTAAACATTCTTACTCTCAAATAAATTTGAATTATATAAACAATAGTTAGATTCCTCCCTTAACATAAAGGAAAATCTAAAGTACTAAGGAATTTTATATCCTTTCTAAGAGATTGCTTTTAACCAGTTAAAAACTTGAGAGGGTAATACACAGGTTGCAAGGAAAGTTAAAAATTTATCATAAGTAGCTCAATCCAAAAGGAAAAAATTAAGCATGAAAAAGCATGAGTAGGTTGACCAGCTTCATTAAAAGCAAAAGTTATTTTTTATAACATCTTACCTAGATATTACTTGATAAGGTAAGGAGTGCTCTTTTCCACTCAGTTTCATATGGTGGTATATCTACACACAAATCACCAAATTTTCAAATAACTAAATAAATTTTATTACTTAATAAAGCTATTACAACATTCCATTCATGTCAATATCAATTCTTCATACCACAAAAATTTTGGTTTTCAATTTGACAGGTTCATCTTTTGATTCCTGTACCAACTTCTGAAGGAATATGGCAGCTTATACTTCTACATGAGGAGACAATTTCATCTTCTAAATTATTCCAAAGTAGAAAACAAATATAAATCATATAATCTACATGATAGTTATAGCTTGCTAGATGTTTGGCAGCATCTAAAATTTTTAAATGAACTAAGAAAAGTAGAGAGGCCTTGACCTTCATTTTTTCATTTTTTAGTTTGTTGCTCTAAATATCTCACAATATTTATAAATTGGTTGCTTTCTTTCTTTCTTGTTCAAATAAAAAATAAATACATTTGTATAGAGTCGAGATGAATTCAAGAACTTTAGGTAACAGATATACCATAACTGCTTTTATAAGACACTGGCATCTAAGGTCTAAAATCTATTTCTGAAACTTGGCAAAGGGAAAAATACATCTTTATGAAGTAGTCTTAAAAAATATCATAGCTAAATGGCTCTAACTATCCACTATCAAACATTTCCAATTCTTTGTTCAACCCTCTAGGCTTGAATCTTGACAGCTATTTGTCTTTATAGCTATCCCTATGCCTTTTGATGGAGCTTCAAATTTTTCTCTTTGAACCCCATTTTGTGTTCGCCCTTGCCTTGGTCTACTACATTGTTTAGGAGGATGTTAAGGTTAGGTTTTACTTTGGCTTTCCTAAAAAAATCCTAATGTCCTATTGTAAAACCTTGGGTAAAATCTATTTGGCCGTTACCTTTTTGGAGTGGGTGTTAAAGAAACTTATGCCTCATTACATTGTCTAGGTCGGGCCCCTTTTTATAACTGAGTTAAATGTTTTGCCTAGATTTTATTATTTCCTAAGTTTTGGTCGGCCCATGCCCCATGTTTCAAAACAAACTTAAGCCATCGTTTGTTGTTGGCCTAAGCAGTGTCCCCTTCCTTCATATTAAAAAATGTTTAATTTTGCACGAAATGTTTAATTGATCATTGATCAACCATTGGTTGATCTTAGTCGTTCCCCGCGATCCCGTGATGCCCCCACCATAGAGTTTCAACTGATCGCGATATCATGGGCACATGCCACATGTCTTAGCTGGTGGTGTCGAATGAATAATTGAAATGCTTTAGTTTATGCATCAAGGTTTTAATACATTATCTGGCAGGTTACTAAAGTGGCTAAAGGATGCACGTGCTTAGAATCGACGGATGTGTTATAATCAAGGTGAAAAAGTTGCTCAACATTTATGTCCAATGCTGAGAAATGATATGGATGAACACGATTTCCAGTGCTACAGATCAACGGTTTCCCACCATCACGTGATCAAAAGATGCAGGATGTTTATGGATTGCGATATCATGGGCAAGCACCACGTGTACTTCCTTCGACATTGAATACTATGGTGGGCCCTCGGTGCTGAGATGATGATTACATCAACCTTTTGAAGGTAGTCGTTTGATGATTTGATGAAAGTAAAAGATCAATGGTTGGAATTTAAATTCGCATCAAATATGATTGGAGCCGTTGGCGTGGAATGTATGAGAGATTTAATGGTGAATGAGGCATTTACTATCCCAACTCGAGCAACATAAAGCATGTTTCTTTCATCTTATTTCATCACACAACATTTAAGCATCCTCGCAAGTCAATTATAGAGTCAACGATGAATTTTCGAGCAATCACAACGAGAATTTGGTCTTCTGCGAAGCATATCCTGTGAGTTGTTCTTTGAACTATTTTATTGCTTTGGCTGTGGTTTTGTGAAGAATTGTGATAAGATGGTCAAAGGGTTTGTTGATTATTAAAGTAGGGTTACTGGTCTGATTGAATTGTGTGAGATTGCAAATTTTTACTGTAATTTCATTGTTTAAGTATCCCTAGTTTGTTCAAGGTTCAAATTTTAAAGAAACCCTATTTTATTTGAGATGGCACTACCGAAGCAACACTTCGACCATGTGGATTATCTATAGAGGAATTTGTATGATGATTTCCTCGACCAATTACCACTGTCTAAAAATGATAAAAGGAGAGGTGTGGTTTTGATGAATGGAAGACTAGTATGTAAAAACTATAACATTGCAGATGCTAGGGTTCCTATGACAGGTTTAGACATGTTCAAGCTCTAGTATGGACAACACAATTTACCTCACCCTTTCTCTAATGCCTAGAGATATGACATGGGGAATTTGGTAGTGCCGAATGTATTCCTCGATGTGGACCTGCTTAGGGCTGTGACAACACGGTATGACCCTATCACTAGGGTGATTAGGGATAATGATGGAGGAGTCATGTTGAGTATAAGCAAAGAAGAAATCCAACACATGTTTGATTTAAGTGAACCAAGTTCATTCTTGGTTCAAATTGATCTCGAGGAAATGAAGCAAGAATACACAAGATCAAAGCCGTTGTTTAGGTTGAAGTTGCTTCCTCCTCATCTAGCAAAGGCAGGCAGTTCTAAACTTTACATTAGTCCCAATGACAAGGAACCTTTTAGGCTAAGCTACTTTTCCAACCATTTTTTTGGCTACTTTCTACCCACTTTGCCATATTCTGGGTTTTAGCCCAAACACTATTATGTCCATTGCATATATGTTCTTGGGGGCCTAAATACAACACCTAAATTTCTCTATAATATATTTTTTTACATCTTTTCTAGCAGAAAAGATGCATGATGGATTGCTGAAATTGCAAGTTGGAGATACTAGTAATCCTTTCTTTTGGTATTCATTTCTTATGTATATGTTTTTGTATAAGAATGACGACTTTTTTTCAGAAAGGATGGAGTTAAGGTAGGACATAAATGGGGAAAGGCTACTAGTGTAGGTCTGGACTATAGACTTGTCATACAATAGGGGAAGCCCCAGTTACATTCAGTTTGATAATTGCTTTGCTTCCAGGCTTAGGGCTTGACTAATTGTTAATGTGCCTAGGGTTCCTACGAATCTTCATGACTTTCTCAAGCCTAAGGGGAGGAAGCCAGATATAAAGGTTTGTCACAAATGGGGTGACATCATTTAGTACCCTTTCAGCACTGTCTAAAGAGTATATGGTTTCTAGGGAGCCCCACATATTATCCCTTTCAATGTGCCATCCAGAATGGGGTTTTCGGAAGTCATATGGCAAATAGGTTGTATCCATGAGGACAACTTGATAGAGAAGGGAAAAGGGACTCTCTTCCCTGATTACATTGTTGTATCGGATTTTATTTTTTCCAAGGGTGGATGGGTTCATTTCGAGAGGTACTTTGATGACTTTCACTTGAGGAGTGGTCCTAGGTAGCAACATGATCCAGAGGGTTTCTTTGCCTTATTCAGGAAATGGATTAAGGGTGGCAAGTTTTCCCATGAATTTAATTTTCCTGAAGACTTAATCAGGAATGAATTTGTCTTGAATAAACAGGAGTTGAATAAGGAGAAGTGGATTGCCTATGAAAATTATTGGTTGCAGTACATAAAATGGATCCCAAGTATAATCCATTGATGGAGTTTACTCCATTCCACAAGAAGGTTGATTTATTGATGGATAATTTTAGAGAAATCATGAACACTCTGATGATCAAGAAGGTCAGTTTGGATTTGTATTTCAGTATTCAGAGACCAAAGGTGAGGCTTGAAGAAACAAGGCCAACTTATCAGCCTGTTGTGAACTGGCCTCTTTACAAGAGGAAAAGGAATGGAAGTAGCAGTGATGAGGAGAAGGATAAGAAGGGGAAAAAGGTGATGAAAGCCTCAGCTCACTTAGGACTGAAGATCAAAGAACCTGGAGGTGTAAAAATAATTGATTTGGATTCTCCACCTTAGGCTGATCCTGCATTATCACTATCAGAGCCAAGCCCAAAGAGGCAAAGACTTGAAGAAACACATGATGCTCTGATGGAGGAAATAATTGTTACTGATCAAGATATGCAGGTTGGTATTCCATCCCCTCCTAGATCAACTAAATTGGTATTATCTGATATGGATGTAAAAGGCCAGTGTGTACAAGATGCCAGAATGGAAGTATGCAAGGCATTCTTGGATGACGATGCATTTGTGAATACTCATGTATTCTTGCAACTAGTATGGAGGATGAAGTTGGAGGAATACCTGTAACACCCCTCCGTTTTGCTTTATGGACTGGATAGTGTGTCCTTGTTTTGTGTTGATTTATACTTCTGGATATTCAAATACTTTATCTTGTGTGTGTATTTGATCGCCATTTATTGAGCGATAGACTATTCTATGTGATGTGACTTGAGTTATCTGATGATTTATGTTACATATTTTAATGGTATAATGATGTTAGTGATATAACATGTTAGTGCTTATGAGAATATTCGCTGTATTGTGGAAGTGTCAGTTTTGTTGAGTGTATTGGTGAAGGGGACGGATTCACATCACTCGCTTGCGAGCACCCTGCGAATCTAAGATTTCTTCTTCACGGTGTGTATTATATGTTGTTATATTTTATGATGTTGGTTATTATGTTTTAGGTTTGCAGGTACATGACACTGACTCCACCTGGTTTCACAGGTCTGAGCGTGTTGATCCAACGGTTAAGTTGAAGGGAGATAGTAGCTAGGTAACATGTGTCAAGTCTACACCCTAGCCTTAGTGTGTCATCATTCGTCTGTGTCGAGTCGTTGTTTGCCTTACTTTAATGTTATTTAATTCTGAAAGATTCTTGTTTTGGAAATAGATGTTTAGAATAATTGCATTATATCATGTTGATGATTATTTAATTTAAATTATGCAATGTGGATAAAAGTTTATATTTAAATTAATTAATTACATTTAATTTATTTAATTGATTAAATTTAATCCAAGGGGTTGAATCTAATTATTAAATAATTAAATTAATTAATTAAATGTGATGCAAGAAAATTAAAAGAAATAAAAGAATTAAAATTAATTTGGAATTTAATTTCAAATTGTGGAAATTTAATTATTTTGGAATTTCATTTGAATTAAGTTGAAATTAATTTAGAAATTGAAATTGGTTTTGAAAAGCAAAGTTGGTTTTCAATTTTTGGAGATAATTGATATTTAGATATTTTAAGTTTCAGTTTTGCATGCAAAATCAGATTTGGTTGTGCAAGATATTTTCAATTAGGCATGCATGTGTGAGTTGAATTTAGGAATTAAAGGGGGAATTGCAAAATTCAGGCATAGAGAGAATTTTTGAAGAGGAAAAACTTCTTCTAGTGTGAAAGGATAATTTTGGGAAAATTGCACAGAGGAAGGATTGAAGCAACTTTTGGTTTTGGAAGTGATTTGAGGAAAGTCAGTTTGCATTTGTTGAAGTTTCTGGGATTGGATCCGTTGCACATTTAAGAAAAAATACAGGGAATCCTTGGAGAAGGCTTGCATCAGAAATTCATTCTCTTCCTGTAGCTTCGAATTCCAAGTTTTGTTCTGTGGTTTTCTTGTTCTATTTATTCAAAACAAATATATATTGTTCATGAAATTTGTTTGTTGAATTCATTGAGAATTAGGATTTGATAATTGAAACTAGATTTAAATTAAACCAAAACTGTGGAGAAAATTGTGTAAATCTCTGTAGGAGTTAATTTAATTGAGAATATGGATTGTTCTGTTGTTTAAATCGAACTTTGAGGTCAGACAAAACAGTAGATTATTTTTAGAAAATTTAAACCTCGGTGGGAAAACAAGTTTGTTTTGAAAAACTTCTGATTTTAATTTAGATCCATTTGATTTTTCTTCTAATTGTTCATAAATTTGAAAAAATAGTTTAAAAGAATTAATTCTTAAGATCTCTGTGAAATTTGGATTTTCTGGAAAATGGTTTTACAATTTCACCTGTAGATGAATATTTCTTACAAAATCTCCTTATTTATCTATTGTGGAAATTCATTTTTTTTTATATATATATTATATATACATATATATATATATGTTTATATATATATATATAATTGATTATATATTAAATTGTTTTCTGATTTTAAAAAATTATTACGCCGTCTGTACGGCAGATGGAATTCCAAACTTGGAGGAGGGGTTACCTTTTTTTTTTATTAATGTTTTTGTTGAGCGAATTTTAAGTTCCTCGTTTTCTGTGTTTCATGCGATGGCGGATCTCTTGTTGGGCACGGGTAGGTATGGAGAGGACCTACCTCCCCACAGCCGCCCCCATATGGGAGCGACTGTGTGGAGGAAGATCCCTCCACACCTCCCCTTGCCTTCCCATGGGAGTATGGGGAGCGGCGTAAGTACAGCCGCACCCCCTCTCCCTTCTTGTTTTTCCGTGCCTTGGTGGATTGGAGGAGTATGGAGGGGTCGGTTGCACTGACTCTCCATACTGTATAATTTTTGTTATTAATTTTTTATTAAATCCGCGGCCTCGGGAATGGTGGGGTTTGCTTTTTAATAAGTTTTTTTTTATATGATTATTAATACATGATATGTAATTTATATTTGTATAATTTGACATTTGTTTAAAAGATTTAAAATATATTTATAAATTGATAAATATATTTATATTGTATATCTGGAAATTATTAAAGTTTTATTTTGTTTAGAATAAACAAATTTGATAGTTTTGTGTAAGATAGAATTTTAAAATGTATATTTAGGATTAAATACATCAATTTATAATGAATGTATATTTTGTGCAAACATATATATACTATTATGTATTTATTATCAAATCCTATTTTAATAGAGGTATACCATTTAGTATTGTTGGAGGTTTATATTGGAACTGTTTTGTATGCATAAGTCAACTTGACATAAAAAAAAAAAATATTTGAAGGGAACTTTGAGATGAATCTATTACATGCAATATATGCATTAGAATGAACATATTTAATGATTTGCGTTATTGGATGCATGCAATGAAAAGTTTGAAAGGGAAAATCAATAGATAAAAATGGACATAGTGTGTAGTTGGAAAATTAGAAGAAACATAGGATCTGGTTGGGTGATTGAAAAGAATTACTTATAGAGGACTTAAGTTGGTTTTTAAAGAAAACGTTGATTTCGATTTATATTGTTTAAATTAATGTTTATTATAATTGTAGATTGAAGGCACTTGTTTAATTAGTTCAATTATTTTGAAAGAGAAATAGTTTTATATTATTGTGAAGAGAGATTTTTAAAAGATAAGGTTGAATGCATGGTTAAATTGTAGTGAAAAGGGATATTTTAAGATATTTTATTTAGCATGTATTAAACGGATAGTTGAAGAAATATAGATTTTGGATATGAAATTGGAAATATTATTGGCAATAGTTTTATGTGTATTAAAAGTTAATTATGGAGATGTTATAATGAAAAGTCAATTAATTACCTTAAGTTATTTATTTCTATTCGAGCAATTTAATTATTGTGAATGAAATTATGAATGAGATATGGATCTAGAATATCCAAATATAGCAATATCCTCATGATTGTCTTTTATAATTATTTCCTCATACTTTGTAAAGGAATGTGAGTTTTTAAATTGTTTAGGATTCTCTATTATGAAAATGGAAGATGGGCATATGGTTATTCGAGTAAACCCTGTTATGTGTCTTTGCCTTTGTAAATGTTAGCTATTGCTTGAGTATGGATTTAGGAAATCCAAATTATAGATTTGATTAAATGACTTGATTACTTTTGTAGCTATGTCGTCATGTTGTACTTTGGGATATGGGATTATGTGTTAGTCCAATTTGTAAGTCTTCTAGAGAACCTTAGAGGATCTAAGAGGGTTGTCAATTTATGATGTCAACCAGTGTTGTCCCTTGGGTAGTGCATGATGTTTTTTCAGTAGTTACCCGGTTTCCACGAACGGGGTTGTTTTGTACCTCCTGTGAAAGGAGTGGATTATGTGTTTGTTGCCTCCAAGATATTTGGAGTGTGTTCTATTATATGTTTCCTCCTTGTGATGGAGTGGTTTTGGATACCTAGGTTGTATGCACTTGTGATTCCCTTGGTGGATAGTTTGTTTGTATGTTGTCGAATAGAAGAGTGGCTTCCATTAGGGTCCAGAGCCCAGAAGAGGTAGGATTTGGGTAACTTATGGAAGTGAGTTTAATTAAGTGATAACTAAAATTGAAAAGAATATTGGGGAATACTACACACTAAAAAGATAAGTTCTAGCTTCACTCATAGTCAAGTGCTAGTTAAGGCTTGGAATGAGTGGAAAGGCCTAGAATGGCATAGTCATCTATCTTGTCTGTATGAGAGGTATTTGATTCTGCACCAGTAAGTATGAGGGCCGAGGGTCGATAGAGGCCACCAGGATTACTGGAGCCTATGAAGATCTGTTGAGGGTAACTTATTAAGAGCTGTGCGATGACACTATGTCTAGGACAACTGTTTGTTTGTTGTTAGTATTATGTTATGTGTATGGTTCTCTAAACATACTTGATCTATTTTATGTCTGGAAGCAATGTGACTTATGTCAGTGATGTGAGAGTTGTTCTTGTGTTTTACTTATGTTGTACTCTTGTTTGGTTGAGTCAGTTTGAGTCTGCCTTTGGTTAGAGGTTGTAGATATTTGTCCATGTTACTTTGTTACTATCTCCTAGAATGGGGGGTGGGCCTTCGGGTACCACTTGGTTGGGTGGAACATGCACCAAAACCGTTGGGTCTTGATTGATCTTCAGTACTTGGTGGTGAGACATCCAGATGGACAACTCACGGTTCTTATTGTATTTTATTGCATTGTAATATTTCAGATTGTATAAGATATTTATCCCTCTTATGTTTATGAGGTGAGATTCTGTAATTGTAATACTTTTGTACTATTGTCTCATTCTGGGAATGAGTGATGTAACTAATGGATTATGTAAATGATTAAGAAATGGGTTGTTGGATGTTTATCTTATTATGTTTGTGGTATCCTTGTTATATGATGTTTATTTCATAAAGTATTAATGCTATGGTTACTTGTTATTTGTATGTGTGGGTTTTAGTAATCCCAACCTTGCAGCCTTAGAGGTTGTTGTTAATTAGTAAGTGAATGTGTATGTTAATTTCACTTTAAAAAAAAAAAATTGGTTCAATTAAGATGTTAATTGCAACTTCCTTTAAGTTTACTTGGCGGGGCATTACAATACCAGGTGAAATGCAAGGAGAGAAGAGAATCAAGGCTTGATTGGTCTGATCAAGAAAATGATGATGAGGTGAAGGCTAAACTCATGAATGAGTTCAAAAGCATCACTCCTGAGGAAGGAAGAAAGCTGGTAACCCAGGCTGGTGTTCTGATTCTGCCTAAATGGGACATAGCAAATGTTGTAGCATTCAATGCTATCCTGAAGTCCAAACATCCAATGCACAACACCGAGGAAGAGGTCAAGGCAACACTCCAAGATTTTTCCTTCAGTGAAGAGTATGAGACCCTAGCTATTTGGGAATTGGCAACTCAGAGAAAAAATCCAAACGTTATTGATATTATCCCAAACTTGAGGGGAAGGTTGATTATCAAAAGAGCTTCTGAAACCTCAACCACAGAAGCTACAAACTTGACTGTGAATGTGACCGAATTGGCCCGAAAGACAGCTGAAAGAGAAGAAGCTGAGAAGAAAAGTCTGATGGAGAAGTACAATATAATTATTGGGGAATATAGTTGAATGCAACAAAGAAATGTTGAATTGCAGACTAAAGTAAATAGGTTGAAGTACAAGCATGTGGGGGAGTCTTCTAGTGCTCCAAGTACCCTGGCCTTACCTTCAACATCAAGGTCAGTACCCCCAACTTCTCTAATTGTTTCCACTTCGGGATCTCCCATCTAGACTCCTACTCCTAGTCCTTCATTAGAGCCAGTTGAAGAGAAGGTTGAGTACTCTATAGATCCAACCAAAAAGAAAATGCTTAATAAGATTACAGATCTATAGGCAGCTCTAAAAGCAAGTGAGGAGGGAGCAGTTGTTAAGCAAAATGAGGTTGTAGATAAAATTTTGAGGCACCTGAATGAGAGAGTTGATGGTAGATTGCCATATTTCTATTCTTTATATTCTTTATTTTTGCATTTAATTAAAAATATAACTAGGGATCATGAATTAGTTTTTCCTTTAATTGAGAAATGGATCCCGAGGGCCAATGATTTAGATGTTATGTATAAAACCTCTAGATTTGATGCAACTAATATGCCTCAACAATTAAGGCCTACTCAAGACTTTGTGAAGTCATTGCAAGGTTTCCAAGACTTACCTAATGATTTGAGTAGGAGGATTAAAGAGTTGGTAAAGAGTTTTGATGACTGGAGTGACACATCTTTACCAAATATTGTAGATGCCCAAGGAAATGTTAGAGCACTACAGAAATGGCAGGACAGGGTAGATGAAGTCATCAATGCACAAATAAAATTGATTTTTGATGACTCAAATTATGACATACTGGTGAGTAGTATGGATAAAATCATTAACACTAGCACATTTTTGGAATCTTTTGAAAGGGAGGAGAATCAAGTAGCAGTGTATACACCTTATAGTGCCAAGGTAAATGACATGGTAAATTTTAATTGGCCAACAGATGAGGAATATCAAGGATGGGTAGACAAGTACTTAACTAAAGAAGAATAGGAAAGAGTCTACAACTGATAGTTAACAACTCAGCGATTATGGTTATAACAAATTTTGGCTATGTCTTGGTGGCAGTTTTGGTGCTCTTTTTTGAAGTTTGGCAAATGCAACAGTTATTCTCCAGTGGATGGGATGAACAAGAATATTCTCCAAAGACTCAGCTATTGTAACCAATTTTTGAAATGTCATAAGGCGGTCCAAGTGACCAGTGACAGGTGTATTTCTAGTCTGATGCTTGTTGCTCCTTCATTTTCCCTATAAGAAGGATTTTAGGACCAGAAATATGGGTTAGCAAGTTAGATATCTTTAGGTCGAGTCTAAGTGAAGTTGCAGAGCGAATTTTTAAAGAGCCTGATATTATAGTGAAGATACTATTCTTAGGTTTGGTGTCATTCTATTGTAGGTTTTAGTTTCATGGGTACTTAATTTTCAAGATAGTACTAGCATCTAAATGAAAATTACTCATTTCAAGCTCATGTCTCTCCATTGTATGCATATATTAAATTCTTGAATAAAATGATCAAGGGTTATTTTGTTCATCTCACTATTATGGTGTGTGTAATTCTCATTTTGGCTTTAATTCAGGGAATTAATTAAAATGCTTGAGTGAGGTTATAGGTGAATATGCTCATATATGGATTTGATAAGTAGTATTGGGTTAGAATATAGATTGATGGTATTGTAAGGCAGTATTATCTGATATTTTATATGCTATGTGTCTAGAAGATAAACTTGGTTACAGTTAAAAACAACCAACACCTTTGATATTATTTAGTTATGGCTCCCAAATCTATTGAAAATTGATCATTAGGGTTAAAATTGAAACCTTCCAAATATAATATTTGTCCAAATCCATCAATAATTTTCCATCAGTTATAAACAATTCCCTTATAAAGAATTTGTGAAGTCAGGTCTAAAATTTGGAAATGAAATTCTGAAAATGTGCAAGACTAAAAATGAAACTTGATGAGATGTTGCTTTAAAATATGATTTTCAAACCTGGAAGTACAAATCTGACTTCACAAATGAATTATGGAAAAATAAAATGACTACCCTCAACCTGGCGATATCTTCTTGAGTTTTTTCTGATTTTCCCCAAGAAAATCGTCGAGCAAAACACTGTCGCAATAAATAGTCGAGCTCATTTTTATTTATGTCTGCCACAATTTAACTTTGCAAGTTCGTCAAAATTTCGGTGAAAGATCTTCGTCAAAATGTAGACGAAAAATAATATTCATCGAAATTCGATGAACGTCGGGGATAAATTTTTTTAAAATGAAAATTTGCACAAGTGCCTGATGATACATCTGATTATATAGCTTTTGTCAGAAGTTTTCGTCGGATTTTGCAATCAAATGAGTTAGTGGTCCCTTCAACCTAGGTTTGGGACATAGGAAACCCCCAATGAAACTAGCAAGCATGAATAGCAATTTAGCATATGTATCAACCATCTCTCTCCATGGGATCTCATAACCACATATATGATCATCCTCAAACACTCTACGCAAGGAATTGGTACCTCCCCGCTCAGTATGATCATACAATAAAAGCTCTCCTACCATAGGCATCCTAAGAATATGATAGAAATCCTTCGGGTTCACTGTCATCTTGCTAGTAGGAAGGTGAAAGGGGTTATTCTTGTTATGCCACCTCTCTGCTAAGGTTGTTAGGAGACCCCTGTTAATCCTAATCTGGGACATATCAAGAAGAGAGGACAAACCACATCATGCAATAATGGCTACCTCAGGCTACATCAGATGGGGTATCAAATCCCATGTCCTAGGAAACCTCTCATGAATATATAGATTCACCAAAGGCTCCTATCATCACAAATAAAAAACCTCACAAACCAATAAATCTTGGAAATAAATCAAAATCAATTAGCCTATCAATCTAATCAGCTCTGCTAAGAATTTGATCAAATATCATGAGCATCAATCTATCATTCAACCTCACCTATCATGAGGTTTACCAATCATTCAACCTCGCCTATCATGAGGTTAATCAATCAATTTATAATTGTTCCTCGCCTATCATGACGTCAATTATCATCAATCAATCATTGAATCTCACCTATCATGAGATCAATAATCATCTAAATCTATTAGAATCATCAATCAAAATCACATCAAAGGCCGGTGTGATCTAGGAACATTGAAATCAAGGAGTTTATTAAAACTTACATTTTTCTGATTTGGAAGTGCTAAAACAGTCTACCAAAGTGCTAAAAAAAGTCAATGCACCATTTAAATTCACCAATGCACCAATACAGTCTATCAATGCACTAAAATGATGAATGCACCATTTCAGGTGACCAATGTGCTAATATAGGTTGTCAATGCACTATTTTCCTAGATGCGCCATTTCAGGAGACCAATGTGCTAAATCAGTCTATCTATGCCCTATTCCTATGGATGCGCTATGTGCTAATCTATCCTATCTATGTGCTAATTCTACAAATGTGCTATTTCAGCCTATCTATGCACTAAGATTCTAATTCTATGTGTGAAACAAGTGAATGCACTAAAACAAAACTTCAATGCACTACATCAAACTTTCAAAGTGCTAAAAACTATGAAACATAATTCAAATGATAAAAACATGGGAAAAATAAAATGCACAAATTATGAAGAGGTTTATTGGGGTACATGACAAAGGACCATATGCTGTCAAGCGGTTATGATGTCGCATGTGCTCAAGTTTGTTTGTGTGGTAAGGAATCAACATCTTGCTCAAAAGTTTCTATTTTGCGTAATCACTCTAAAATTTTAAAATCAAAATACACAAATGAGCTTCAAATCCAACTTTTTTACCTTTTATTAGACTAATTAAGTGGGATTTTGAGGGGGTTGATTTATTTTATTTTCCAAAGGAGCTTATTTCATCAATTGATCAATGGGGTAGTTTTCACATCATTTGTCAGAAGATAAATGACTTCAATATCAAATCCTCATCAACTCATCATAAAATCATACAAAAATGAAATTTTTCAAAAAAATCCAAAACAATCAAAAATTCATTGATTTATCTCCTAAGGGGGCATGTATCCATTATCACTCAAAACAATCAGCATCTGGGGCATATCAATTTTTTTTTTTTCAATACTAGCAGCAAAATTGATTCTTTGAAGCAATGTGTTTAATGTGTAAACACATCACTTCAAAGAGGGGAAAAATGTATACACCTAAAAATGGTTTGGATAAATCTAATTAATTAAATACAATTATTTGATTAATTAACCTTTAATTCATCTACTTATAAATAAATAGAAATATTTATTTATATAGTTCACATTCTATTTTCTTCTACCTCAATTAAATAAACAAATTCAATAGTTTTTTAAATTTAATTATTTAAATTTTCTATCTTAATTAAATAAAAAAAATCACATAGTTTGTTTAATTATCATCCCCTTTTATTGAATAAACAAAATTTAATTATTTTATTTAATAATATATCTTCCCTCTAAAATTGAATAAATGAAATTTCCAATTGAGCACATGTCTATAGTTTTTCTCTCAATAAAGTTGAAAGCTTCAAGTTGTATTCAATTTATGTTTTATCTCTCCCACCCATTTTGGAACAAACTTTAAACAATTGGAAATAGTTGGCTTCATTCTTCCATAATTTCTTCCTGATCACTTGCTAGAATGCTTTGTTGGGAGAAAACATTTCCCTTCTTCTCCAACTTCTTCATCTCAAACCATTGATTTATCCAGATCAAATCTGAACCGTTACTTGCTACCACATCACAAATTTCCTTTGAAAATATATAAAATAAACCTCTTTCTATAGGAAATGGATCCCAACTTTATGCAATTTTACTTTGTAGGAATCGTATTAGAGCATACAACATACAAAATTTGAGCAATTAACAATTTAGAATCATATATAATTCCTATTAGATTACAATCATGTCACAACATATCATATCAGTTGCATCTTAGATTACAATTATTTTATCATATCATATCATTATCAGTATCATAGTATCATATAGCTTTCATTATCAATCATTTCATCACAACATATCACTTAGTTTATCATTCTCATTCTCTAGGTTGTCATTTTAACAATCACAATGCACACAATCTGAGAGCCACTTCGATTTAATAAATACTTGGAGTTAGAGAGCAATGGAATGATTTTAGAGATTTCATTATGCTTCAAATAGATTAAATTTTTCATTTGAATTCTCTAATAGTGTTTCATTAAGGCGTGTTGTTATTTATTCCACTTACACATATTTTTTACACATAATTAAAATACTAAAAATCCCTGATATTTCAAGTTTATGGATTAGTTTCATCATAAATTAATTAAAAAATAGAAAAAATAATATAATTGTAAAAAAATTACATATTTGGGATTTGCATTCTCTCATCTATAATGGGTTTTAATTTTGTCAAAAAATTCTACAAAATAGGTCTTCAGACATATGTCCAAAGTCACTATTTCCTTGTGACATTGCCATAACCTTCCAGTTGTAGGTCAAACTAGGTCCAAAGCTTAGGTTTGGGTCCCCAAGCCATTTCTTGAACCATAAAACAAGCCAAAAAATCGACCAAAAAATCATATTTAAAAAAAATGTGATCTCATTCTAAAATGGGAACCTGTTTCACAAAAAACTAATTTTTTTTATGGTTTTATGAAATGAGATCCCATTTTGAAAAGTTGCCAAAGATGGAAATTTTTCAAAAATGGAAAGTTTCCAAAAATAGAAAGTTTTCAAAACAGGATCTCATTTGGACAACTTTCCATTTTTGGTAAATTTTCAAAACGGGATCCCAATTTTAAAAGAAACAAGATCTCGATTTTTAAAAAATGGGATCTCGTTTTAGTTTTAGGCTCGGGACCACAAACCTAAACGAAATCTCATTTTGTTGAAGCCAATTTCATGTATTTTTGATAGGGCAAAAACTTCCATGTTTTGTGGACTCATCTTCTTAAATTTACCCAAGATTAATTCCTGATATTTAAATATCACAAGCCAACATTGAATTATGGATTTCAAATCATTAAAATGCCACCAAAAACATATCCAAAAGAGGGGTCCTAGGTCTAATGAGGACCCATTCACCATGTGGCGAATGGGTCCTAGGCCACTTACCTAGGACACACATCGGACAAGGTGAAATGTTATGCAAAATTAGGGTCCTAGGACTAAGTGAGGACCCATTTTCTATGTGGCGAATGGGTCCTAGGTCACCTACTTAGGACACGCATCTTCCAAAGTTGAGTGTTTTGTAATGGCATTTATGAATCTTGGGTTTTATCTCTTTGAATGTGCATTTAATTAGGCTTGGATTTGAATTAAAGGGGCCAATTAAGTCTTCAATTAACCTCAATTAATTAATAAATCCCTAGATTAGTGTGAAAGTGTAAAGATACACCTTACAACACCCTAAAATAGGCATAATTAAGTCCATTTTATTAAAAAGGGCCCTAAACTTAATGTGAATATGAAAAACATATTACAACACTAAATCAAGGCATAATTAAGATAATTTTAATTTTAATTATTCCCAAAATAAGTGTGAAAAAGGGATAATTTTTATGACACTATAATGGGTAAAGTCTAATTAGATTCATGCATTACCATATTCTATACTTGTTAAAATATGGTGATTGAAATTTGAGACCAACATTGTGTTAGGTAATATAAATATTTTAGTTGCAAACATATATGATACTTGTATATGCTTATGTTTCATTTATTTGTGTAATAGAAGAGGTGACCTTTTAAGGGCTTAAAAATCCACATGTTACATTTTAGCATTAAACTTCATGGAACTAGATTTACCTTTCTTTGGTATATGTGTGCTCTCTATAAACAATTTGAATTAGATTTACATTTCTATATTTTTGTTTTCTCATTATAAATAATTGTGTCACCAAACAGTGTAGTCTTTGACACTTTTTCACTCATTTTGGCCTTTTCCCTTGGATTTTGGCCTTGTTTTGCTTTGATTCAGTCTTGAATTCTTGCAAATCAACAACAATCTAACGGTGTTTTACTAAGGTGTTGTGAAGTGTTGTAACACATCTTCCCACTTTTCAAAGACCCTTTCAACATAATTCACCTAAATAAACCCCTTTTACCCCTTTCCAAGCCTTGTGTCAAGGTGTTGCAAAGTGTTGTAAGGCATTTTCACACTTTCCTAGGCTTATCATCCACTAATTAACCCTTTTCTTATGTTAATTTATCCCCTTAATGTACTTTTAGGTCTGAATTAAGTGTGTTTTGAAAGGCAAAACTAATAAACATCATTAATCATCATTTTATTCCCGACCACCACTTGGAATTGTCCAAGTGGACTAGGTTGCTACCTTGAGCGACCTAGTCCCTTTTGGCATAAATTTCAAATTTAAGACAAAAACCTAATGTGAATTTGCCTCGAAAATCGTAGTGTCAGCCTATCATGTTGCATTTTTTAGGAAATTAGGGTATATCTTGTATAAATAAGGGTTTTCACCTTCATTTTCCTCTCCCCCAAGCTCATTTTTCATCTCTTCACAAGTACTCTTGCACTCAAGCTTTCAAAGCAAGCAATCAAGCACAAGGAAACACAAGCAACCTCCATTGGAGTTGATTCTTGCATGATGCAGACTTCAAAAATTAAAGGTTTGGTAAGTTTTTGTATTGAGTTCATTATTCAATCTTCCTTTCCTTCCATTGTTTCTCATTTGGGTTTAAGTTACCATCAAAGGGGTTTGACTTAGAGAAAACCCCTATTCCCTAACCCCCAACATTCTCTTTGTCTTTGCATGTGTTTTGTAGGTTGTACTCAAATTTAGCAAGACTCAAAGTGTTGGATAAAGTACAAATAGTCCATTCAAGTCACATCAAGATATCAAACCCTAGGAGGAGCAAAAAGACAAGTTACAGGTCATTTTCAAGAGATTCGAACAAAGATTGCTATAGAGAAGGAAAGTACCAACTAAGACCCACAAAATCAAACCTTTAGGCTTTAGAAATTACTAGGAGGACTAGATCACCACTATTGGTGACCTTGTCTTGGTATTGGTCCTAAAACAGGTTTTTTGTATTTTTGGGCACCCTTTTCCTCGAAACCCATTCTGGCAAAGTTTCTCGATAGGAGGACTAGTCGCCTAACTTGGTGTAAATGTCCCTCTGCTAACTTTAGGCAATTTCCAAAACATTTTGAGGCTCCTCATCTGCAAGTTTCATTTCCTAGGTGCACACTCTTTGTTATTTCCCGCTAGTTTCCAGCTTGCATACATTTATGGCGTATAGTTAAAATTGCATTTAGTTACATTTTTTTTATTTACATTTCATAGTTAGCATTAGTTTCATTCATCCACACTTATCACACACACATCACAACCTAATCAATCTATCCTCCCTTTGAATGCAACTTCCAAAAACAACCATAACCATTAAGTGGAAAGAGAGTCTATTCCAACAAACATGTGCTCCTAGTAAAAAACCCTAGGAGCCTATTTGGGGAATCCTCTTTCCCTTTTACTGTTACATTTTTTTTGGTTCAATAAAATGTATATGAAATTATTGTATGAATAAAGAGAACCTTCAAGATTTTCTACTTTTAAATATTTACACTAATTAATTTTCTTATGGTTGCCACTTTTATGCTTCCTCAATAATATTTTAATAGACTATAATTTATCAATTCTATGAATTATTTATTTCATTCCATATATAATTTTATAGTTAAAGTCTCTTAAATATTTTTTTTGGTCATCATATTACATCTACATCTTATAAATTTTATAGTAGAAATATCATGTATGATATACTACTTTTCCAAAATATATGGTTTTATTATCTATTATCCAAAAGAACATTCACATACATATATCCAAGAACTAAATTATAAATCTAATGCATTTATTTTTAAATTTTATTCAGTGTAAATTTAAAATTACTAAATAAAAATCTCCTATTTTATTTTTTGATTTGTACCATTTAATATATTAGTTAATATATAATTTACTATTGACATAACCATCACACATCCTTCTAGTGCAAGTGCTAGTGTAGTATGTTGATAAGCATGAAGCTTCTCCTAACCTAGCTATGATAATTTGTTGTGAACTCTCTATTGCAAGATGGTGTGTCCTTTGGTCTCCTTGGTGCAATGTGGCAATTGGTTTCATGACATGGCTTAACTACCTAGCGTGGATCTTGTATAAATCTGATGGTTGCATCGAGAATTAATAGGTTGATCTTTTGGTGCAATGACAACCACTAATGTAACAATTGGTATCAGAGTCGAGGTGACGAGTTCAAACCCCTTGCTTGCGTTGGGAGGGGGATTGTTGCAAGATGGTGTGTCCCTTCATCTCCTTGGTGTAGCGCAAAACTTGGGTTCGTGACATGGCTTAACCTCCTCCCTTGGATCTTGTATAAATCAGGTGGTTGTATTAGGCATTAATAGGTCAATATTTTGGTGCAATGACAACCACAAATATAACAATCTCTATTGGTCAAAATCACACAACAAGATTATAAGTCTTACTCATTGTATGCACATAAAAATTGTCTAGATCATAATTAATTAAATACTTGATATTTAATTAATAAATCCTAATTATTCTACTAATATAAATAAATTAATAAATTTATTTATATAGTTCATCCTTTAATTATTCTATTTCAAAAATTATTTTCTCCCTTAAATTAATTAAATGCACAGCTTAAATAATTTGTCATTTAGTTAATTTCCCTCCATTTATATTTGAATTTTTAATTTAAATCTATCACAATTCTCCATAATCTTCTAACTACCTCCAACTCATCACATGTCACAATTTCATTTATTCCTAATTTTTGAATTTGGAATATTCACTCCAACCTCTCAACCTCCTAACCTCTTTGGGAACACATGGCTCCTTCCTTCAATTGATTCTCTTTGACACTTGGAATATTTTCCCTTCCAAATGGAGCAACCTCCATGAATTCCTCTAACCTCTTTGTGCTCTACCGCTGATCCCCCAGGATCATGATCCAAACCATCCATCCTTGCCACCTCATCCCAGGCTTAGAAAAATCTATAAAAAGGAGCTCATCCTACAACTTTTCAAGAGACAATTAAGATAAACTTATGCTGGATAAATTGAGAGAAATTGAGAGTAATTAAGAGTTTTCATTTTCATATAGTATACTTATCATAGCATTGGGTGATCCCACAATACTAGTTTACAATATTTGGGCAAACTGGACACTGAATTAATTTTTTTAAACTAAATCTTCACTTTCGGGCTCCTATAGCGGCTAAACTGTGAGGAATTTGAAGATGATGCAAACTAGTGATTTGTGAAGTTTTGTCTATAGATTCTAAATATATTTTTATCAAAATTTTTGGAATTAGATTGCACTTTTTTTTTATGTTCTTCAAAAACTAGCTTTTATCAGTAAACAACATTTTAAGGAGTGATGCTCACCGTATACAACATAAAAAAATTTGTATGAAGGATAATTTTTATTTTTTTTTGAATTTAGATTTGTAACTACAATATTTAACCAGTTCATTTGGTTTCATAGTGTTTTATTAAATATTTCTTCCTTAATCAAGTTTCAAAGTCAAACCAATTACAATTCAGACATAGGCGAACTGTATACAACATAACTTTTTCTATATGTATCAAAATTCTAATTTATTTTCAATGGATCAAGGACATCAATACCCAGCCTGAACATATTTTTCAAAATTTTATTTTGATAATCTACTATTTTTCCACATGTGCAGAACAAAGAGCTTGATTTTTGGTGAAAAACCTACATTCACAAGAAATAAAAAATAAACATAATAATCAAATTTAATTTAATTAAAATTATACCTTTTTGGAAGCTTATAATAGGGACTACATAATTACAAAAAATAAATTTTAAATGAACTCATTTGATCCCCCAAAAGGTAAATCAAAAGTGGTTTTTTATCAACATTTTGATAGGTGTAAAGGAGACTCTGTTATAAGTATGGTTTAAAACTAGCAGGGTTCTATCCAAGGGGGCTTGGTCTAAGGTGGTTTGATCAATCCCTCTTCAATTGGAATCCTTTAAATGGAACTTTTCAAGCCTTAAATCATTATATTTTTTTAAAATATGTGATTTCAGCAAAAATCAGGATCTCCCAAAAAGTGTAAACCACTATTGTGGCAACATCCCATTTTTACTTTGGATTATTTTAGTATTGCATTAGATTTATTTTTTTTTCATAGTATTTCATTAGAATTGCATCATTAATCCTAGTATCATCATACATAGTAACACTTTTCTCTTCCATTCAACATTTAAACTTCAAAAATAAAAAAAACATAGTGATGTAGGCATATAGTTTGCATTGCACAACATCCTCTCATTTCTTAGGTTTTCATCTTTGTAGATTCATGTGCAACACTTAACTAGATATGAGATAATTAATTTAAAGGTTCTTAAGATTAGAGAACCATGGAATGATTTGAAAAGATAGCAGTAGCAATTTGGTTTTTTTTATTTCGATTCTTTCTATGTAAGACATTTCATGGATATGTGTGTTATTCCCTTCTCAACTATTTTACACCACACATAAATTGGCGCCCACCGTGGGGCCTAGTAACATTTTTTATTTTTATTTTTGTCAAGTTTTTCTCTGTAGGTTTTGACGAAAGTTTCAAAATAGTGCATCCAAATTTTTCTCTGGTGCATTTGGTAGATTTTTTGACTCATAGAGTCATTATTTTGGCGCATTTGATAGTTCTTCTTCCGCAAACAGCCATTGTTTTGGTCCATCGGTGAAGTCTTTCAGTGCATCAAGTAGTTTTATTTTTCCTTCTATATCTTTCCAGTTTAGCACATTCTATTTATCTTTTAGCGCATTCAGTCAGTCTTTTAGCATATTCGGTTTGAGTTTTAGCGCATTTGGTTACTCTAATGGCGCATCTTGTTTTTCCTGGATATGTGTGTTATTCCCTTCTCAACTATTTTACACCACACATAAATTGGTGCCCACCGTGGGGCCTAGTAACATTTTTAATTTATTTTTTTTGTCAAGTTTTTCTCTGCAGGTTTCAACGAAAGTTTCAAAATAGTGCATCCAAATTTTTCTCTAGCACATTTGGTAGATTTTTCGACTCATAGAGTCATTATTTTGGTGCATTTGATAGTTCTTCTTCCGCATACAGTCATTGTTTTGGTGCATCGGTGACGTCTTTCAGCGCATCAAGTAGTTTTATTTTTCATTCTATATCTTTCCAGTTTAGCACATTCTATTTGTCTTTTAGCGCATTCAGTCAGTCTTTTAGCGTATTCGGTTTGAGTTTTAGTGCATTTGGTTACTCTAATGGCGCATCTTGTTTTTCCTATAAATTTTCCAAATTCCAGAACCTGATTTGTGTTTCTCTATTTTGCAAGACCTTTACCTATAGTCAAAGACTCAACTAAAACCCCTGAAATGCTATCAAAGACTTCAAAGTTGAATATACTAACAATTGATTGTAGGGTTGAATTTATTATCATTTCTTTTGATTAAGTTAGGAACATAGCTTAATTAGAGGAAAATGAACACCATACTTGTTGTGTTTGGACAGTGGTAGGCGTGTATGATCTCCCATTAACTGGGTGATCAGAAAGTCAGACCCACACTTTGTCATTTTATTGCTTTTAATCCTTAGAGGGCCTACCTTGATGGGACAAGAGGTAATCACCCCAAGGGAATGACCCATCTGATAACATGCTAAATCCAAGCAAATTCTAGTAAGTATATAATTGTATGGGTACTTGAGGAAAGCTCAAGTATCACAAGGATTGTCTAGACAAGAAGGGAAACAATGGTCTCTTTTCGTATGGATGATCCCCCATGAACAAAATGCCTTTACTAAAACCCTTGTTGTAGTATACCAAAACCCCTTTTCTATTTGTTGGTGCAAGTGGTATAACCTTTGAAGTCATTCGATGTTCTTATGGCTTTTGGTAGAAATGAGAAGTTCATCATGGGAGATTCATGAGGATTGAGGTTTGACTGACTCAAGAAGTGAGTGCAATGCAAGGGGGGACTAGAGCAATCCAAGTGGGAATCTAGTAAATACTGTCCTTCACATCCCTAGGGATTGTGCTTACTTGATATGTTTTTAAAGGCATGTTTTGAAATGAATTTTGAACAAACATCACACAAATAAATCTCCAACCACTGATTTAGAAGAATATCCAATCAAACAATCAGATTTTCCCTACCAAAAAACCAAAAAAATCAATCAAACTATCAAAAACCAAAGAACATTTTCCAGATCAGCACATTCATTTGCTTTTCTGGCGCATACCTTCCATCTTTTGGCACATCCATTTGTTTTTTTTGTGCATACCTTCCATCTTTTGGTGCATCCATTCGTTGTTCTAGCACATGTAGCCTATTTTCTAGCGCACACATTCTTCGTTTTAGTGCACATGTCCATTATAGCTCTTTTAGCACATTCAGTAACTATTCTAGCACATGCATACTATCCTTTAGCACATACATCCTATTATCTAGTGCATCCAAACTTTTTCATAGCACACCTTTACTGTTTCATAACGTATCTAAGTTTTAACACACATGCACTATTTTGGCGCATTTGGTAAATTTGCAAACAAAAAGCTAAATTTGACCTCTTATGTGCCAATTAACACCCAATTTGGAGATTCCTTCTCAAAAACAAATCATTCCTTTGCCCAAAATTCCTTTTAACTCGGTAAAATCTTCATTTACAAGTGAAAATTCTTAGCTAAACCTTGATCAAACATCTTAAAGTGCTTAACCACCAAACCCTAATTTGATTTTTCAACTGATTTTCAACATCAAGATTCATCATCCTTCATCCTGAAATAAATGTTGCATAATCAAATTTAACCTAGTCCTTTTGGCACTCCCAAACTTTGATAAAAAATATTAGTACATTTTCATCACTTGTATCCTCATTTTAACGAGATCGCAAAAGTAAAAACTTGAGAAAAAATAAATCGAAGACCAAAACACCATGGCTAAAAGAGAAGAAAATACTTTTTTCAGAGTTCATCGAGATGAGGTAGAAGAAATAATGGATGAAACCATAGAACACGCACAACAAGATCCCAATTTTTATAAATTCATGGAGAGGATATTTGAAAAGGAGGGTGAGAAATACCTTTTGATGTTAGAAAACAAAGGGGTCCAAGTACTTGAGGATTTTGATATCACAAAATTAGAAAGAACTCTTAAGAAAACAAACACTGAAACACAAACTGAAACAAGAAATGAAGCAAGAACCGATGACCCCATAGATACTTTAAACCAACAAATATAAACCCTCCAACAACAAATGCAAAACATGCAAACTGGAACCACCAAGAGGTACTCGATACAAGATAGATGCCCCTATCCTTTGATCTGTCGGTTAGCATGATACCATTTCCCAAACATTGTGAATTCCCTAAACACAATAAATAAAATAGAAAAACAGATCCAATAGATCACATAAGGGAATGTCGAACAATAAGCCTCAAAATTTCCCATGAGGAAAAATACTTGATGAGATCAATCCCACATAGTTTGGGAGGGCAATGTATGAAATGGTTCTTGCAATTACCTCTAGGAATCAAATCTTTTGAAGAATTAGTCAACAAATTTATCACCAAATATTCCTATAACATTCAACATGAGATCACAATGAAGGACCTTTGCAATGTCAAACAAAAGAAGGAGGAATCATTCCTAGTATTTTTGCAAAGGTGGAGAAGATTATTTGCAAGGTACCCTTATCTCATACCAGAAAAAGAAAACATGGAGGTATTCATTGACAACTTAAATGATGATATGAGTTATAGGCTTGAATTACAATATCCTCCAACTTTTGAAAAATTAATTGAAAATGGGATAAAAAATGAAGAAGCATTGGTTAAGAGAGGAATCTTGAAAATTTACAACAAAAACAATTCATCTAATTCCTCCAACAATGATCAACCATTGAAGTTTTGGAAAAAAGTACAAGAATAATGGCAATGATACTTCAGCTAAAACGCATAATGCCAAACCAGTCTTCAATGTATTATGGATCACAACCAAACCCCTAATCACAACAATACCAACCAAAACATGAATCAGAACAACAATCAGAGTAATAACCAAAATATTCCTCCACCTAGACTACCATACCAAACATCAAATAACCATAGGAATTTCACACCTTTGGGACAATCATACGAATCCGCATTGAAATAAATTCTTGTGAAAAATCTTATCACTCTACTTGAAACCCAATGTTTTGAACCAAAATTGAAATCTTCGTGGTGGAACGAGGCCCACTATTGTTAATTTCATCAATGCAAAGGTCACCTAACCAATAGTTGCACGCAATTAAAACACAAGATACAAGATTTGGTTGACAATACATCATACAGATAGAAGGACCCCAAACCAACACTAATCATGGAGTATTCAAGAACCCCTTACCAAATTATGGTAAAGGGAAATCCTCTACCATGAACAACAAAGAAAAAAGTTTAAACTATGTTCATGACACTACCATCTATCATATTTCAGCCATTAGAGACCAAACAAGTGAGATTGAGATCAATAACACACAAGAAATTATTGTAGCTAACAATCCAATTAATGATCCTCCCATTCAATATGGACAAGATACCACCATAGCCAAAAAATAAGTTAATGACACAAGCATCCTATCTAATCAAGTCCATAATATCCAACAAGACATGGTTGTAACAGATAATCAAATCAATGCCATAAAAATCAAAGGAAAAAAAGACAACGTGCTTGTAAATGCAACCATGTGGGCACAATCCAAATATGTCTTAAAAGGTAAAACTTCCAAAACACCCGCTACCCCATCTCATAAATATAGCATTATCAATCAGCTCCAAAATATTCCAGCGCAAATATCAATATTGGAGCTGCTTAAAATCTCACCCGTCCACAAGGAGATTTTGGAAAAATCCCTAGTTGATACAACACTACCAAATAATTTGGAAGTTTGCACTTTCCAAGCCATGGTGGGGCATCTGGTTGCACCTCATTGCTTATCCTTTTCAGAGAATGATGGCGTATCTCTCACCCCTCCACATAACACAACACTCCACATCGAGGTCCTAATACATAAAAGTCCTATCAAGCGTGTCCTAATATACGGGGGAGTCGGTCTTAATATATGTACTTTAAAACTTGTTCATGCATGGATTTCTCTGAAAATACAATAGATGCAAGGAAAAATATCACCATCAAGGCTTATGATGATGAGGAAAGAGCTTCAAATGGGTTGATCATAATGCCAATTCAGGTAGGGCCAATTCAAAAAGATGTGATTTGCCAAGTCCTAGATAAAGACTTAACATATTATACACTCTTGGGTCATCCTTGGATCCATGAAATGCAAGAAGCCCCCTCAACATACCATCAATGTCTGAAATTTCCTTGCAATGGGCAAGAGATTACCATTCTTGTTGATTCTAATAGCCCTCAATACTGCAATACCCTCAAGTAAGTCTAGGATGTATTTGTGTGTCATAATCTAGAATCACTCACCTTTACATCTGACATTCCTAGTAATTCAAGTCAAGCCAATCCCTTGTTAAAGTTTCCAATCACGTCCTCCAATGAAGGAAGCCAACCAAGTTCCTCATCCAAGCAACCCAAAAACCAAATGAAGAAGCTAGCCCCTCTGCATCCACCAATTCTGAGGCCCAACTTGATGCCCTATCCAAACAATTTGAGAAGAAAGTCCAAGTCAAAGATGAAGATGTGGGTGAATATTCCATTGAGCAATCCCTATGTCTTTCATAGTTATCTTCACCAAAGTCCTATGGACAGCCATCAACCTCATCACAACTATCCTCACAACCTGTCACACTTTTTGATGGTTGATTCATAAAATAAAGCACTCAAGCAGAAGAATTTGATGACAAAGATATTTTGAATTGGCTTTACAAGGATGAAACTGATTCTCAAGTAGTAATGGCTAATGTCCAAACTACTCAGTATGGCAAAGGATTTTGAATCTTGGAAAAGATGGGATATGAGGGACAAGGACCTATTGGTAAAAGAAAATAAGGCATCGTGAAACCCATCCAACCCCTCATGATCAATCCAAAAGACAAGACAAGGTTGGGATATAAAGAGCATCAAAAGGATGAAGAAACAAAGGAGGACCTAAAACAAAAGTTTGTTGAACGAATCCTACAAGTCCAAGCTAGTGATCACTATGAAACTGATTCCAATGAATATGAATTGGATTTGCTATCAAAAGAGTCTTGTCATGATAAGGACATTGACATGGTACACAAGTATACACTGACAGTTGAGGAGGGACAAAGCTCAAGGATGAGACCACTTGAATTGGGATCACAAAATATCGACGACTCAAGCGAAGACGATCAAACTCCTAGCGAGATGGATCACTTAGAAGAGAGTAACATCATAGACCTTGATCTTGCCATACTATTTCTCAACAATTATGTCACCATCAATACCATTATGACCTCTAACCTGAACCCATCTGATGATTCCCTACCATTGGTACATCCTAAACTCATAGATTGGGACCAAACTAAACCTATTGATATCCCCACCTTTTCAAATGATGAGGCCATCATCATCTTCCTCTGTGTTGTTAATCCTAAAATAGAATCCACCATTGAAAGTCATAATGAAGCTTCCAGATAGGGGAGTGCCAAATTTTCCAGCCTCAAAATGAGTAAAACAAAAGAAAGATCTGATGGTGAAAACCATTCCATGACAATATCAGATCAATAAAGAATAAAAATAAATAGCACATCTGATAGTGAAAACCTATCCAAGGCACCAAAGGATGAGAAATTTGGCACTCTCCCAGAGAATTTCCAAGAACTATCCAAATTATTGATCGAGGCAATGCAATCCATCAATATCAGTAATGTAGAAATAGTGAAAACTCTCCATTTAGTAGAATCCCTAGAAGAACAAGAGAAGCCTAACTTTGTCAAGTTCTTTGAGGAGCAGAAAATCAAATTTTCTTGGCCATATGAAAACATGCCAGGGACAGACCCGGATCTCATCATGCATCACTTATCCCTCCCTCCAGGAGTCAATATAGTCAAGCAAAAGTTGACAAAAATGCATCCCTACATTGCCTTATTGGTGAAGGTAGAACTAAAGAAATTATTGGATGTAGAATTCATTAGACCCATTGATTATGCGGAGTGGATATCCAACATTGTGCCTATTTCAAAGCTTGATGGAAACATATAGATTTTTACAGACTTTAGAGACCTCAACAAAGCTTGTCCAAAAGATGAATTTACCTTGCCAAACATTGATATCATCGTAGACTTAACAACAAGTCATGGAATATTGTCACTCATGGATGGTTTTTTTGGCTACAATCAAATCAAGATAACACTTGAAGACCAAGATAAAACAACTTTAACTTTCCCTTGGGGCACCTTCTGCTGAACCATCATGCCCTTCAGATTGAAGAATGCAGGAGCCACATATTAGAGAGCCATGACAACCATCTTTCATGACATGATGCATACCTTTATGGAAGATTATGTGGATGACTTGTTGGCCAAATATTACACTAGAGAAGGACACTTGGAGATACTGGAAAAAATCTTCACCTGACTAGAGAAGGTCAACCTATGCTTGAATCCAAAGAAATGTGTGTTTGGGGTAACATCGGCAAAGCTATTAGGATACATAGTGTCAGAAAAAGGTGTTGAGGTGGACCCTACAAAAGTAAAATCTATCATGGAAATGCCACCTCCGAAGAATATCAGTCAGTTAAGGTCCCTTCAAGGCAAATTTTAGTCAATCAAAAGATTCATATCACAACTGGCTAATAAGACCCATCCTTTTACCCAATTGCTACACAAAAAAGTGTCCTTTCAATGGGATGAGAAATGTGAGGCAAATTTCAATCAACTAAAGCAATACCTAATGAGTCCACCTATCCTAGCACCGCCAATAGAAGGAGAGCCTCTCTTACTCTATATAGCCACAACTGAATGGTCATTGGGAGCTTTGTTAGCACAAGAATATTCAACAAGAAATGAGAGAGTGATCTATTATATAAGTGAAACTTTAAATGGTTATTAAATCTACTATACATCTATTGAGAAATATTATCTAGTAGTAGTGTTCACTATGCAACAATTGCGACACTATATGCTGACTCATACAATCAAACTCATGGCCAAGATAAATCCAATGAAATATCTCCTTAACAAATAAAATCTAACAAGAATATTAGCCAAGTGGGTGATGATACTCAGTGAATTTGACATCCAATATGTCGACAAAAAATAAATCAAAGGGAAAGTCATCGCCGACCAACTAGTTGAGGCACTGATTCATGATGATCACCCCCTACACGTTGAATTTCAAGATGTGGATGTCCTAATTGTAACAACAGAGCAATGGGTATTGTATTTTGATGGCTCATATACTCAACATGGATCGGGCACAAGAATTCTATTCATCACTCCCCAAGGGCATACTATTCTGAAATCATATCGATTAATGTTTCCCTACACCAAAAACATGGTAGAATATGAAGCATTGATCATCGACATCAAGATAGTTGTAGAATGGAAAATCACAAAGCTGCAAGTCTACAAGGATTCTCAACTAGTTATTAATCAGGTCAATGATGATTACCAAACAAAGGATGAGAAACTGATGCCCTATAAAAGGATGATTGATGACTTCAAGAAATATTTTTTTGATATTAAATTTTCTCAAATCCCAAGGATTGACAATAAATTTATCGATGCTATGGCTACCATTGCTTCTTTTCTACAATTTCCAAACAAATGAAGTCATTATGAGTTCATGGTGGAACAACTATTTACCCCTTCCTATGATGATCCTGAGTCCCAACTCATATGTCACCTAGTTGATGTTGATACCTTGATCTACAGGAAGATCTACACCTATCTAAAAGATAGTACCCTTCCTCCTGATCTCTCCCAAAACCAAAAATGAAACTTCATTTTTCCAAGCCACCCGACATACCCTTATAGCAGATGTACTCTATCGATGAGGTCTTGATGGAACTCTCTTACGATTTCTAGAATGCAATGATTCTGAAACGACTTTACAAGAAGTGTATGAGGGTATTTTTGGAACTCATTCAAGTGGTCTAACCCTCACTAATAAAATATTCCATTTAGGGTACTACTAGCGAAATATGGAGAAGGAGTCCTAATTTGTAAAAAAATATCAGAAATGAAAAATCCATGATAATCTTATCCATGCACCAACACAAGAGTTACAGCCCTTCGCAGTAACATGGCAATTTTTTCAGTGGGGATTAGATCTTGTAGGTAAGATTCACCCGCCTTCATCCAATGAACACAAGTTCATCATTACAACCACATAATACTTTACAAAGTGGGTCAAAGTCGTGCCTTTAACCACCATCACAAGAAAGAAAATCTCATCGTTCATCCTAAACTACATCATTTGTAGGTATGGGATCCCTCAGTCCATTGTCACTGATAATAGTGGGAATTTCAAGAATCAGGACGTATAAGAACTCTATGAGAGGTTCCATTTCCATCATCGGTTTTCTATGCCATATTACCCTCGAGGAAATGGCCAAGCAGAGGCCCCCAAGAAAACTATCCTAAAGATTCTAAAGAAAATCTCCAATGATGTTGGACATGATTGGCATATTCAACTAAACCCTATTTTATGGGCATATCGCACTAGCATCTACACTCCCATAGGAGCCACACCATATGCCCTCATATATGGATCCAAATCTATCTTTCCTATTGAGGTTGAGATACCATCACTCCATGTGTCCTTGAAAGGTCTCATTTCATATGAATATTACCGAGTGTCTAGACTACAAGAGCTAGATTTTTTGGATGAATGTCATCAACTTGCAGTGGATCACCTAAAATCATATCAACAGAGAATGTCTAGGAGCTACAATCACAAGGTCAAACCTAGGAAATTTCAAGTAGGTGATTTAGTATTGAAAGAAAATCCTTGTAATTAGCAAGATTGAGAAAAGAAAGGAAAATTTGAGCCAAATTGTTTAGGACCTTTTGTTATTGTATCAGTGTTTGGATCGGGGGCATATCAACTATCCACACCAGAAGGGGATCTATTTGAAGAATTGATGAATGACCTTCATCTGAAGAAGTTCTACACATAATGCATAAGGTGCATGCTTAAAAGTCCTAAAGAAATCATAAAATTCAAAAGAGTCCTGAAATAATCATAAAAATAAAAAAAATCCTAAAGAAATGTATAAAAAAATCAAAAAAAGGAAAAATACAAAAAAAGTGAAAAATCAAAAGCTTGAAAAATAGCAAAAAAAAGTGAAAAATAAAAAAAATCTGAAAATCTGAAAAAAGTACAATAAAAACAAATGGTGAAAACTTGGCAAATAGGCGCTATTTGTGATGAGTCGACTTCTCTAACTATTTGAACATGTGTTGACCATTCGATTTTGCAATCATTATGGATACATGCCCATCATAAAATGAGCTTCATGTCCATATCTAGCAGCCATGGTCATCTCCCACCTTGGTTTGGTTATCATTATACACATCCATAATAAATCTAGTTTGTTTTCCACTGGGGGAAAAATTCTGAACTCGTTGGGGGCAAGCTCGGAAAAAACAACAATCACTCTAAGCATCAAACTGAACATCGAACATCAACCAATAAAACAATCAACCATCCTAATCAACATCAAGACAATCAAATCAATTCTCACTAGATGATCATTTTCTGAATCATGGTTGGATCACTTTAACACAAATGTTCAATTGTTGTACCTTGATTATTGTTTTCATTTCTCTAGAGTACCTCGATGATGTTGTAAACTGGAGGGGCTAGGAAAGAGAATGATATTTTTCTTTGTCTGTTGTTTGTGAGTCAATCATTACTACTATGAAAATTTTCACGAGAAATTCTCTACAAAGTATCATTGATGACATTTCACAATTTGCATGGGAAAATAATTAACTCTTGTTTGTTTACACAAGTGATGCTCAGGTCATCTCGGTCCAATTATACCTAGATGTTTGTGTTACATTGTACTATTGAATCTCAATGGAAGTTGTATGGAAGTTGTACACAGGTCATCATCATCTAATTATACCATTAATGTTTGTACTAACTTTCAACATTTTAAAATGCTCAATGATGATACCAAGCAGAATGAATTAGATGAAAAAATTGCACAGTTAGGTTTGCATGGCTAAGCTAGGATTGCATTCATAAAATTTTTGCATTACCATTATAGATTTTTCCAAGGCTGGCAACTCTCAATATGATGTTATATCTCATTAAAAGATTGAGTACACTTGACATAACAAAAATTCATTCATACATTCATATATCCATCAAGTTAGTGGCATCATAAAATAAATAATTATCATACACCCATCCATACATCTATCACTATCATATTATGCATTAATCATGTACTTTCATTCACAAAATCCAACATCATAAACCATTCATGCATTCATTTATCATAATATTTGCATCACGAAAATTTCCAAAAATAAAGCAGCATCCATAATAGCATCATCATTCATTATTTCATTCATACATACACCATTCATATATTAATTCATCATAATGATTGCCACAATAACATCATAATCCATGCATCATCATAATACATTCGGATTCATACATTTAGGTCATATATGTGCATTAGAAAATACCAAAAATAAAGAAAAGTGCATTGCATTCCATTGACATAATAACATCCATCGCATATAAAATCATAATCCATGTCACATTGGGGCATAACATAAATTTTTCCATACATTCCATGTACTATCATATATCCATCATATCCAACAACAATCCATTCATTTCTCATGCATTAGAAATCAAAAACCATGTGTCCACGCATTGGATCATATATTTGCATTCCATTAAAAACATACAAAAATATAAAGCATACCATATCATTTGCATAACTACATCCATCCCATACATCATAATAAATGCATCATCCATAAACACATAGAATCATATATCATCATCTTAGTAGTGTATCCATATGTAAAACATGGAATAATCATCTATAACATCACATAACACATAAAATGAAATATATCCATCACAACCATCCATCATAAAAGCATCAACACATCATAAAACAATAATCGATGTTGCACATCATATATAGCCTCAAAATAATAATGTCAAGTGTATCATGATATTAGGAAATGAGAAAATGATACATCATCAAAAATGGAAAGATCATCATTGGATCTTGGATGAAATCCGTGTCTACATCAATGTGTTAGTATGTCCATCATCAAGTACATAAAAAGTCAGCATCAAAGACACTATGTCATACTAACCTCAGATGTCGTGGGCCTCGCTGGTAAACCTCCTGCTGCCCCTAACAGATTTGCACCTGGTGCACTGATACCTAGGTCTAGAACAGGATCTCGATGTGGTGGTTGAGTAACACCTATACTAGTGGTCTTGGAGTGACTATTCCTTGACTATGACTGTGCATAGCTGACCCAACGCTCTAAAGATACAACCTCATAGTATCGCCCCCTATAGTACTATGCCTCCTTGGCAGACTAGCGAAGCTCTCTCACTAAGTCTCTTGTACCAGCCCCATCAGCCATGCTCTATAGTCTATCAGCCATAGCCTCTACCTGTATATACCACTGTCTCGCAATATCCCTCTCCATGATCAAGGTGGCAACATGTGCCTATGCATGTGCTACCTATGCCTAAGCCAATGCAATTGTTGGTGCCTATGTCTATAGCTGTGCTTGTGTCTATGCTAGCTATCCCTGCAAAGTATGAACCTATCCCTGGGTGTGTGCTAGTTGTGTTTGCAGTGCCTAAACCTGACCCTGCAATGTTTGGACCTTTGCCTATAACCCAACAATTTTCTTATGTTGTCGCTATGATGGCAACTGAAGTACGAGTGACCGTTGTCCACTAGTTTCTGCTGACCTTCTCCTCCTGGGGATGGCCCAAAACTCTGGCATCTCTCTATATCCCCCTCCACCTCCACCATCTCCACCACCATCACCACCATCATCCCCTACTCCTCTTCCTCCTCCTCCTCATCTCCTTCATCTCTCCTTTGCTGCATTGCCAACCCTACCCTCCCACCAACCTCCAAGATAGGTGTTGGCTCATTCAGACTCGAGATCCATGGGAAAGGATGAGTGTGGAAGTACTCTGCATAATCAGATATCATTGACACATCTATAATCTCAGGATGATAAGCCCAAGCAATGGGCTATAGACCATAATACTCAGCACAAGTTACATCCTAATCTAATGCAAGCCCCCACTATCAAATATCCACTCTCTGTCGAGCATAGTGGGCTACTCCCTGTCGTATACCCTACACCCTATCGAATTTTCAGAGCACCCTCGAGGCCAATAATCTCTCGATAACAAAGGGAGTTCTACCAATCAAACATCTTGTACTACATAAATATGGCATCTCAACCTAATCCTCTGGCCAGGCCTCATAGTCCACATAAGGCCACCATATAACTGAGTCTTGATCATCTAACACTCTCTGTCAGTACTCTAACCTGCCCACCTTATGCTGGACAAGTGGTCTTGTATATCCAAAAACATACGATCACCCTACTAGTTGATCCCTCCTTGCCACTAGTCGTGTCACTATAATATGCTACCAAGCCCAGAGCTGTAACAAAGTGCACCCTTCTATGAGACTATTGGCACCCAAATACACAACCTAATGCAGATCATGATACAAATGTACAATCATACACAAAACCCATGCATATATAGTCCTGTGTGCAATCATTCCCTCCAACACCCAACCCCAACCAACTGAGAAGCCCTTCGACCTACGGTCGGCATAGAGAAAACCACCAATGAACCTTGCTAGGACACATGGCAATGACTATTGTGTAGCAATCACCTCTTGCTAGGAAATCTCATACCCACCAAACCGATCATCATGAAAGATTTTTTGGATGGAATCAGTCCCCCCTACTCCTCATGATCATAGATCACTAGATCACCCATAACTAGTATCCGCAAAATCTGATAAACATCCTCTGGGGTCACTATGATCTCACCGGTTGTCAAGTGGAAGGTGTTGTGATCGCTATGCCACTAATCTGCAAGTGTTGTCAAAATCCCCTTGTTAATCCGATATTGGGGCATCTCAATCAATGAATTCAACCCACACTAGGCAATGATAGCTAGGTACATCTAGGTCAACTATGGGATCATATCCTATGTCTGTGGAAAACACTCTCAAACCTGTAGAGCTCCTAAGCCATCCTCTTATGATCATAACACATGACAAGTCAACACGTCAATTAAATCAACCTATCAATCAATCAAATCAACTCGTGTGAGATTTTGATCAAATCTCGAGGAGCACCTATCCTATTATTAGGTCTCATTTTTCATGAGATCGATCATCATCAATCAACCTATCTCCGATTCTCATTTGTCATGAGGTAAATCAATCATCATTATCTATCCTATTATTGATCCTCGCCTATCATGAGGGCAATAATAAACTTATCAGTCAACATGATCATATCATCGTCTAACATGATCATCAACCATCAAAAACTAGGAGGAAACATTCAAAATCCATTATTATTGCTCAATGTGCTAAAACAAGGTTTTTATGCACCAATTTACCAGATGTGCTAAAAAATTTACCCAATGCACCATTATAGTGTTTCTATGTGCCAATTCCTAGATGCATTGGAAAAAAGACCCTATGCACTAGAACAAGTTCCTAATGCACTATTTCTTAGATGCGCTAAATGATTGACTTTATGCATTACTTTATCCTCTTTATGCGTTTAACCTCCTATGCGCGAATTCAACAACCTATTGCGCTGAAGCGGCGACTCAATGTGCTAATTTATCCTATGAATTAAAAGTTAACCATATGCACTATTTCAATTTCTCAATGCACTATATCGGGTATTGTATGCATTATTTCTCTAGCCCTATGTGCTAAAATGTGTCTAAAAACTGGATTTTAAACATACCAAAAAGTGGGAAAATTTAAATTCCAAATCGACAAAAGCTATTTTTAGGGGTATGTACTAGAGGTTCATATGCATCTGCCCACTGGTGGCATCAGACTCACTTGAATCTGTGGGTGTGGCACGAGATTCTATCTATCCTGGCTCTCTTTTCTCTCTCAAATTTTCACAATGCAAGGTTACAAATGAACTTCTTTTTACCCATTTTAACCTTTTATGGGGTAATTTTGTGGCATTTATTATATTTTTCAAAATGGGCCTTCAATCAACTAATCACTAATGTGGAAGGTTCACTTAAAATTTTCAAGAGATAAATTTTCGAAATGTGTTGAACCTTCAAAATCATCAAAATCATCAAAATTTTCTAAAAATTCTAAAAATCCAAAAATTCAAAAAAAAAAATCATCAATTTATCTCCCGAGGGGGCATCCATCAATCATCACTAAAAATCAGTGTCTTGGGCATGTCAAATCATTCTTTGAAGGAATGCATCTGCGCACATCACTTCAAAGAGGAGAAAAATGTATACACATAAAAATGGTGGAGCACAATTAATTCAATACCAGTTATTTAATTAATTAATCTTAATTCTTCTACTTATATAAATAAATTGATAAATTTATTTGTATAGTTCATCCCTTAATTCTTCTATTTCAAAAATCATTTTCTCTCTTAAATTAATTAAATACACAAATTAAATAATTTTTCATTTAGTTAATTCCCCTCCTTCATGTAAATTTGAATTTTTAATTCAAATTTGTCACATTTTTCCATAATCTTTTAACTACATCCAACTCATCCTCCACCTCATCACATGTCACACAATTTCATTTATTCCTAATTTTTAAATCTAGAATATTCACTCCAACCTCTCAACCTCCTAACCTCTTTGAGGACACCTGGTTCCTTCCTTCAATTGATGCCTTTTTACACTTGGAAGATTTTCCCTTCCAAATGGAGTAGCCTCCATGAATTCCTCTAACTTCTTTGTGCTCTACTATTGATCCCCCAGGATCATGATCCAGACCATCCATCCTTGCCACCTCATCCCTATCTTGGAAAAATATATAAATAAGAGATCATTCTACAACTTTTCAACAAGGATTTGATCATAAACTTATGATGTAGAAATCATCTTAGTAATTGAGAGAATTTGCATAACATTTTAATCTAGCATTTAGCATTTAGTTCATATTAGTGTTATCATGGAAATTTTAGTGTTAGCATCTTAATTGTTGTGTTTTTATACAACATTTCATTTAGATTTACATCTTCATCAGTAGTAATCATCTTAGCATCATTTTGAATATAGCACCATTACATCATATAATTTAGCATTGTAAACAAAAATACCAAAAACATGTAGATGTATGCATTTAGCTTTGCATTTCATATAGCATCTCATTTCTTAGGTTTCTGTATTGTAGATTCATTTTCAACATACAAATCTGAGAGCATGAATTGAGAGATCACTGAGAATAGAGGACAATGGAACAATTTTGATTGAATAGTTATAGCAACTTGCTTTGTTATTTCAATTTCATTAATGTAATATGTTTCGTTGATGTGTGTTTAGTTTTATCTTTTTGATACACATATTTTATACCCCACAGGTCTCACATCAATATTTTAAAGACAAATTATCTACATGGTGGGATATCTAGGTCGATGGTTTGACAATGTATAGAATTGATAAGAAATTTGTTTCGATGAAGACTAATGTGACGATTTGGAATAATTCATCCTTTGGGCATATTTTTATGAGAAATCTCGTATTAAGGAGGAATTGGAATCATTACAATAGATTATTCAAGCTTTACGATATAATGCTAATGAGGCTAATGAGGAGAGTTTTCTCTTATCTCATTTGCATAATATTGTTTCTTAGGAGGAAGAATTTTCGAAGCAAAGATCCTATACGGTTTGGCTTAATTGTGGTGACAAGAATACAAAGTTCTTCCAGATCACCACTCTAAAGCATTGTGCCTCTAATTGGATTTATTTTATCCATCACAATGGTATGGTGATTGAGAATAATGGGGAGATCTGACAAGCTATTTTTTCTTACTTTGTTGATCTCCTATCTAACAATCTTTGCTCAGACCGAACTGTTTAGGACTAGATGTTAGAGGTTATTCCTAGAACTTTGATAGAGAATTTAAATAACATTCTTTGTACTATTCCTTTTGTGAAGGAGGTTAAGAAGGCTTATTTTTTGTTGAGAATAAATCCCCTAGTCTAGATGGCCTCCCCATGTTTTTCTTTCAGGAGTATTGGATGATTGGTTCTAGAGAGGTGGTTGATGCTACCAAGGAGTTTTTTGGTAGTCAAAAATTGTTGAAGGAGCTAAATTCCACCTTCATTGTTCTTTTCTTGAAGATTTTGGGTGCTTCTTCCTTTAATGAGTTTTTTTCTATTAGCCTTTGCAATTCTATTTACAAAATCTTCTCAAATCTTTTGGCTTTAAGGATGCAGAGGGTTCTTCACTTGATTATCTCTCAGCAACAATATATATTCTTTTTGGTAGACAAGTCCTTGATCCTTTCATCATGGTTCATGAAAAAATCCATTTATTGATGGTTAATAAGAAGGTTGGTTTTTTGTTGAAACTAGACTTACTGAAGGCTTATGACCAGGTGAACTGGCAAT
>CM021109.1:281711561-281802449 GCA_007115665.2 Sequoiadendron giganteum | reverse complement strand
AATTTGTCATTTAGTTAATTTCCCTCCATTTATATTTGAATTTTTAATTTAAATCTATCACAATTCTCCATAATCTTCTAACTACCTCCAACTCATCACATGTCACAATTTCATTTATTCCTAATTTTTGAATTTGGAATATTCACTCCAACCTCTCAACCTCCTAACCTCTTTGGGAACACATGGCTCCTTCCTTCAATTGATTCTCTTTGACACTTGGAATATTTTCCCTTCCAAATGGAGCAACCTCCATGAATTCCTCTAACCTCTTTGTGCTCTACCGCTGATCCCCCAGGATCATGATCCAAACCATCCATCCTTGCCACCTCATCCCAGGCTTAGAAAAATCTATAAAAAGGAGCTCATCCTACAACTTTTCAAGAGACAATTAAGATAAACTTATGCTGGATAAATTGAGAGAAATTGAGAGTAATTAAGAGTTTTCATTTTCATATAGTATACTTATCATAGCATTGGGTGATCCCACAATACTAGTTTACAATATTTGGGCAAACTGGACACTGAATTAATTTTTTTAAACTAAATCTTCACTTTCGGGCTCCTATAGCGGCTAAACTGTGAGGAATTTGAAGATGATGCAAACTAGTGATTTGTGAAGTTTTGTCTATAGATTCTAAATATATTTTTATCAAAATTTTTGGAATTAGATTGCACTTTTTTTTTATGTTCTTCAAAAACTAGCTTTTATCAGTAAACAACATTTTAAGGAGTGATGCTCACCGTATACAACATAAAAAAATTTGTATGAAGGATAATTTTTATTTTTTTTTGAATTTAGATTTGTAACTACAATATTTAACCAGTTCATTTGGTTTCATAGTGTTTTATTAAATATTTCTTCCTTAATCAAGTTTCAAAGTCAAACCAATTACAATTCAGACATAGGCGAACTGTATACAACATAACTTTTTCTATATGTATCAAAATTCTAATTTATTTTCAATGGATCAAGGACATCAATACCCAGCCTGAACATATTTTTCAAAATTTTATTTTGATAATCTACTATTTTTCCACATGTGCAGAACAAAGAGCTTGATTTTTGGTGAAAAACCTACATTCACAAGAAATAAAAAATAAACATAATAATCAAATTTAATTTAATTAAAATTATACCTTTTTGGAAGCTTATAATAGGGACTACATAATTACAAAAAATAAATTTTAAATGAACTCATTTGATCCCCCAAAAGGTAAATCAAAAGTGGTTTTTTATCAACATTTTGATAGGTGTAAAGGAGACTCTGTTATAAGTATGGTTTAAAACTAGCAGGGTTCTATCCAAGGGGGCTTGGTCTAAGGTGGTTTGATCAATCCCTCTTCAATTGGAATCCTTTAAATGGAACTTTTCAAGCCTTAAATCATTATATTTTTTTAAAATATGTGATTTCAGCAAAAATCAGGATCTCCCAAAAAGTGTAAACCACTATTGTGGCAACATCCCATTTTTACTTTGGATTATTTTAGTATTGCATTAGATTTATTTTTTTTTCATAGTATTTCATTAGAATTGCATCATTAATCCTAGTATCATCATACATAGTAACACTTTTCTCTTCCATTCAACATTTAAACTTCAAAAATAAAAAAAACATAGTGATGTAGGCATATAGTTTGCATTGCACAACATCCTCTCATTTCTTAGGTTTTCATCTTTGTAGATTCATGTGCAACACTTAACTAGATATGAGATAATTAATTTAAAGGTTCTTAAGATTAGAGAACCATGGAATGATTTGAAAAGATAGCAGTAGCAATTTGGTTTTTTTTATTTCGATTCTTTCTATGTAAGACATTTCATGGATATGTGTGTTATTCCCTTCTCAACTATTTTACACCACACATAAATTGGCGCCCACCGTGGGGCCTAGTAACATTTTTTATTTTTATTTTTGTCAAGTTTTTCTCTGTAGGTTTTGACGAAAGTTTCAAAATAGTGCATCCAAATTTTTCTCTGGTGCATTTGGTAGATTTTTTGACTCATAGAGTCATTATTTTGGCGCATTTGATAGTTCTTCTTCCGCAAACAGCCATTGTTTTGGTCCATCGGTGAAGTCTTTCAGTGCATCAAGTAGTTTTATTTTTCCTTCTATATCTTTCCAGTTTAGCACATTCTATTTATCTTTTAGCGCATTCAGTCAGTCTTTTAGCATATTCGGTTTGAGTTTTAGCGCATTTGGTTACTCTAATGGCGCATCTTGTTTTTCCTGGATATGTGTGTTATTCCCTTCTCAACTATTTTACACCACACATAAATTGGTGCCCACCGTGGGGCCTAGTAACATTTTTAATTTATTTTTTTTGTCAAGTTTTTCTCTGCAGGTTTCAACGAAAGTTTCAAAATAGTGCATCCAAATTTTTCTCTAGCACATTTGGTAGATTTTTCGACTCATAGAGTCATTATTTTGGTGCATTTGATAGTTCTTCTTCCGCATACAGTCATTGTTTTGGTGCATCGGTGACGTCTTTCAGCGCATCAAGTAGTTTTATTTTTCATTCTATATCTTTCCAGTTTAGCACATTCTATTTGTCTTTTAGCGCATTCAGTCAGTCTTTTAGCGTATTCGGTTTGAGTTTTAGTGCATTTGGTTACTCTAATGGCGCATCTTGTTTTTCCTATAAATTTTCCAAATTCCAGAACCTGATTTGTGTTTCTCTATTTTGCAAGACCTTTACCTATAGTCAAAGACTCAACTAAAACCCCTGAAATGCTATCAAAGACTTCAAAGTTGAATATACTAACAATTGATTGTAGGGTTGAATTTATTATCATTTCTTTTGATTAAGTTAGGAACATAGCTTAATTAGAGGAAAATGAACACCATACTTGTTGTGTTTGGACAGTGGTAGGCGTGTATGATCTCCCATTAACTGGGTGATCAGAAAGTCAGACCCACACTTTGTCATTTTATTGCTTTTAATCCTTAGAGGGCCTACCTTGATGGGACAAGAGGTAATCACCCCAAGGGAATGACCCATCTGATAACATGCTAAATCCAAGCAAATTCTAGTAAGTATATAATTGTATGGGTACTTGAGGAAAGCTCAAGTATCACAAGGATTGTCTAGACAAGAAGGGAAACAATGGTCTCTTTTCGTATGGATGATCCCCCATGAACAAAATGCCTTTACTAAAACCCTTGTTGTAGTATACCAAAACCCCTTTTCTATTTGTTGGTGCAAGTGGTATAACCTTTGAAGTCATTCGATGTTCTTATGGCTTTTGGTAGAAATGAGAAGTTCATCATGGGAGATTCATGAGGATTGAGGTTTGACTGACTCAAGAAGTGAGTGCAATGCAAGGGGGGACTAGAGCAATCCAAGTGGGAATCTAGTAAATACTGTCCTTCACATCCCTAGGGATTGTGCTTACTTGATATGTTTTTAAAGGCATGTTTTGAAATGAATTTTGAACAAACATCACACAAATAAATCTCCAACCACTGATTTAGAAGAATATCCAATCAAACAATCAGATTTTCCCTACCAAAAAACCAAAAAAATCAATCAAACTATCAAAAACCAAAGAACATTTTCCAGATCAGCACATTCATTTGCTTTTCTGGCGCATACCTTCCATCTTTTGGCACATCCATTTGTTTTTTTTGTGCATACCTTCCATCTTTTGGTGCATCCATTCGTTGTTCTAGCACATGTAGCCTATTTTCTAGCGCACACATTCTTCGTTTTAGTGCACATGTCCATTATAGCTCTTTTAGCACATTCAGTAACTATTCTAGCACATGCATACTATCCTTTAGCACATACATCCTATTATCTAGTGCATCCAAACTTTTTCATAGCACACCTTTACTGTTTCATAACGTATCTAAGTTTTAACACACATGCACTATTTTGGCGCATTTGGTAAATTTGCAAACAAAAAGCTAAATTTGACCTCTTATGTGCCAATTAACACCCAATTTGGAGATTCCTTCTCAAAAACAAATCATTCCTTTGCCCAAAATTCCTTTTAACTCGGTAAAATCTTCATTTACAAGTGAAAATTCTTAGCTAAACCTTGATCAAACATCTTAAAGTGCTTAACCACCAAACCCTAATTTGATTTTTCAACTGATTTTCAACATCAAGATTCATCATCCTTCATCCTGAAATAAATGTTGCATAATCAAATTTAACCTAGTCCTTTTGGCACTCCCAAACTTTGATAAAAAATATTAGTACATTTTCATCACTTGTATCCTCATTTTAACGAGATCGCAAAAGTAAAAACTTGAGAAAAAATAAATCGAAGACCAAAACACCATGGCTAAAAGAGAAGAAAATACTTTTTTCAGAGTTCATCGAGATGAGGTAGAAGAAATAATGGATGAAACCATAGAACACGCACAACAAGATCCCAATTTTTATAAATTCATGGAGAGGATATTTGAAAAGGAGGGTGAGAAATACCTTTTGATGTTAGAAAACAAAGGGGTCCAAGTACTTGAGGATTTTGATATCACAAAATTAGAAAGAACTCTTAAGAAAACAAACACTGAAACACAAACTGAAACAAGAAATGAAGCAAGAACCGATGACCCCATAGATACTTTAAACCAACAAATATAAACCCTCCAACAACAAATGCAAAACATGCAAACTGGAACCACCAAGAGGTACTCGATACAAGATAGATGCCCCTATCCTTTGATCTGTCGGTTAGCATGATACCATTTCCCAAACATTGTGAATTCCCTAAACACAATAAATAAAATAGAAAAACAGATCCAATAGATCACATAAGGGAATGTCGAACAATAAGCCTCAAAATTTCCCATGAGGAAAAATACTTGATGAGATCAATCCCACATAGTTTGGGAGGGCAATGTATGAAATGGTTCTTGCAATTACCTCTAGGAATCAAATCTTTTGAAGAATTAGTCAACAAATTTATCACCAAATATTCCTATAACATTCAACATGAGATCACAATGAAGGACCTTTGCAATGTCAAACAAAAGAAGGAGGAATCATTCCTAGTATTTTTGCAAAGGTGGAGAAGATTATTTGCAAGGTACCCTTATCTCATACCAGAAAAAGAAAACATGGAGGTATTCATTGACAACTTAAATGATGATATGAGTTATAGGCTTGAATTACAATATCCTCCAACTTTTGAAAAATTAATTGAAAATGGGATAAAAAATGAAGAAGCATTGGTTAAGAGAGGAATCTTGAAAATTTACAACAAAAACAATTCATCTAATTCCTCCAACAATGATCAACCATTGAAGTTTTGGAAAAAAGTACAAGAATAATGGCAATGATACTTCAGCTAAAACGCATAATGCCAAACCAGTCTTCAATGTATTATGGATCACAACCAAACCCCTAATCACAACAATACCAACCAAAACATGAATCAGAACAACAATCAGAGTAATAACCAAAATATTCCTCCACCTAGACTACCATACCAAACATCAAATAACCATAGGAATTTCACACCTTTGGGACAATCATACGAATCCGCATTGAAATAAATTCTTGTGAAAAATCTTATCACTCTACTTGAAACCCAATGTTTTGAACCAAAATTGAAATCTTCGTGGTGGAACGAGGCCCACTATTGTTAATTTCATCAATGCAAAGGTCACCTAACCAATAGTTGCACGCAATTAAAACACAAGATACAAGATTTGGTTGACAATACATCATACAGATAGAAGGACCCCAAACCAACACTAATCATGGAGTATTCAAGAACCCCTTACCAAATTATGGTAAAGGGAAATCCTCTACCATGAACAACAAAGAAAAAAGTTTAAACTATGTTCATGACACTACCATCTATCATATTTCAGCCATTAGAGACCAAACAAGTGAGATTGAGATCAATAACACACAAGAAATTATTGTAGCTAACAATCCAATTAATGATCCTCCCATTCAATATGGACAAGATACCACCATAGCCAAAAAATAAGTTAATGACACAAGCATCCTATCTAATCAAGTCCATAATATCCAACAAGACATGGTTGTAACAGATAATCAAATCAATGCCATAAAAATCAAAGGAAAAAAAGACAACGTGCTTGTAAATGCAACCATGTGGGCACAATCCAAATATGTCTTAAAAGGTAAAACTTCCAAAACACCCGCTACCCCATCTCATAAATATAGCATTATCAATCAGCTCCAAAATATTCCAGCGCAAATATCAATATTGGAGCTGCTTAAAATCTCACCCGTCCACAAGGAGATTTTGGAAAAATCCCTAGTTGATACAACACTACCAAATAATTTGGAAGTTTGCACTTTCCAAGCCATGGTGGGGCATCTGGTTGCACCTCATTGCTTATCCTTTTCAGAGAATGATGGCGTATCTCTCACCCCTCCACATAACACAACACTCCACATCGAGGTCCTAATACATAAAAGTCCTATCAAGCGTGTCCTAATATACGGGGGAGTCGGTCTTAATATATGTACTTTAAAACTTGTTCATGCATGGATTTCTCTGAAAATACAATAGATGCAAGGAAAAATATCACCATCAAGGCTTATGATGATGAGGAAAGAGCTTCAAATGGGTTGATCATAATGCCAATTCAGGTAGGGCCAATTCAAAAAGATGTGATTTGCCAAGTCCTAGATAAAGACTTAACATATTATACACTCTTGGGTCATCCTTGGATCCATGAAATGCAAGAAGCCCCCTCAACATACCATCAATGTCTGAAATTTCCTTGCAATGGGCAAGAGATTACCATTCTTGTTGATTCTAATAGCCCTCAATACTGCAATACCCTCAAGTAAGTCTAGGATGTATTTGTGTGTCATAATCTAGAATCACTCACCTTTACATCTGACATTCCTAGTAATTCAAGTCAAGCCAATCCCTTGTTAAAGTTTCCAATCACGTCCTCCAATGAAGGAAGCCAACCAAGTTCCTCATCCAAGCAACCCAAAAACCAAATGAAGAAGCTAGCCCCTCTGCATCCACCAATTCTGAGGCCCAACTTGATGCCCTATCCAAACAATTTGAGAAGAAAGTCCAAGTCAAAGATGAAGATGTGGGTGAATATTCCATTGAGCAATCCCTATGTCTTTCATAGTTATCTTCACCAAAGTCCTATGGACAGCCATCAACCTCATCACAACTATCCTCACAACCTGTCACACTTTTTGATGGTTGATTCATAAAATAAAGCACTCAAGCAGAAGAATTTGATGACAAAGATATTTTGAATTGGCTTTACAAGGATGAAACTGATTCTCAAGTAGTAATGGCTAATGTCCAAACTACTCAGTATGGCAAAGGATTTTGAATCTTGGAAAAGATGGGATATGAGGGACAAGGACCTATTGGTAAAAGAAAATAAGGCATCGTGAAACCCATCCAACCCCTCATGATCAATCCAAAAGACAAGACAAGGTTGGGATATAAAGAGCATCAAAAGGATGAAGAAACAAAGGAGGACCTAAAACAAAAGTTTGTTGAACGAATCCTACAAGTCCAAGCTAGTGATCACTATGAAACTGATTCCAATGAATATGAATTGGATTTGCTATCAAAAGAGTCTTGTCATGATAAGGACATTGACATGGTACACAAGTATACACTGACAGTTGAGGAGGGACAAAGCTCAAGGATGAGACCACTTGAATTGGGATCACAAAATATCGACGACTCAAGCGAAGACGATCAAACTCCTAGCGAGATGGATCACTTAGAAGAGAGTAACATCATAGACCTTGATCTTGCCATACTATTTCTCAACAATTATGTCACCATCAATACCATTATGACCTCTAACCTGAACCCATCTGATGATTCCCTACCATTGGTACATCCTAAACTCATAGATTGGGACCAAACTAAACCTATTGATATCCCCACCTTTTCAAATGATGAGGCCATCATCATCTTCCTCTGTGTTGTTAATCCTAAAATAGAATCCACCATTGAAAGTCATAATGAAGCTTCCAGATAGGGGAGTGCCAAATTTTCCAGCCTCAAAATGAGTAAAACAAAAGAAAGATCTGATGGTGAAAACCATTCCATGACAATATCAGATCAATAAAGAATAAAAATAAATAGCACATCTGATAGTGAAAACCTATCCAAGGCACCAAAGGATGAGAAATTTGGCACTCTCCCAGAGAATTTCCAAGAACTATCCAAATTATTGATCGAGGCAATGCAATCCATCAATATCAGTAATGTAGAAATAGTGAAAACTCTCCATTTAGTAGAATCCCTAGAAGAACAAGAGAAGCCTAACTTTGTCAAGTTCTTTGAGGAGCAGAAAATCAAATTTTCTTGGCCATATGAAAACATGCCAGGGACAGACCCGGATCTCATCATGCATCACTTATCCCTCCCTCCAGGAGTCAATATAGTCAAGCAAAAGTTGACAAAAATGCATCCCTACATTGCCTTATTGGTGAAGGTAGAACTAAAGAAATTATTGGATGTAGAATTCATTAGACCCATTGATTATGCGGAGTGGATATCCAACATTGTGCCTATTTCAAAGCTTGATGGAAACATATAGATTTTTACAGACTTTAGAGACCTCAACAAAGCTTGTCCAAAAGATGAATTTACCTTGCCAAACATTGATATCATCGTAGACTTAACAACAAGTCATGGAATATTGTCACTCATGGATGGTTTTTTTGGCTACAATCAAATCAAGATAACACTTGAAGACCAAGATAAAACAACTTTAACTTTCCCTTGGGGCACCTTCTGCTGAACCATCATGCCCTTCAGATTGAAGAATGCAGGAGCCACATATTAGAGAGCCATGACAACCATCTTTCATGACATGATGCATACCTTTATGGAAGATTATGTGGATGACTTGTTGGCCAAATATTACACTAGAGAAGGACACTTGGAGATACTGGAAAAAATCTTCACCTGACTAGAGAAGGTCAACCTATGCTTGAATCCAAAGAAATGTGTGTTTGGGGTAACATCGGCAAAGCTATTAGGATACATAGTGTCAGAAAAAGGTGTTGAGGTGGACCCTACAAAAGTAAAATCTATCATGGAAATGCCACCTCCGAAGAATATCAGTCAGTTAAGGTCCCTTCAAGGCAAATTTTAGTCAATCAAAAGATTCATATCACAACTGGCTAATAAGACCCATCCTTTTACCCAATTGCTACACAAAAAAGTGTCCTTTCAATGGGATGAGAAATGTGAGGCAAATTTCAATCAACTAAAGCAATACCTAATGAGTCCACCTATCCTAGCACCGCCAATAGAAGGAGAGCCTCTCTTACTCTATATAGCCACAACTGAATGGTCATTGGGAGCTTTGTTAGCACAAGAATATTCAACAAGAAATGAGAGAGTGATCTATTATATAAGTGAAACTTTAAATGGTTATTAAATCTACTATACATCTATTGAGAAATATTATCTAGTAGTAGTGTTCACTATGCAACAATTGCGACACTATATGCTGACTCATACAATCAAACTCATGGCCAAGATAAATCCAATGAAATATCTCCTTAACAAATAAAATCTAACAAGAATATTAGCCAAGTGGGTGATGATACTCAGTGAATTTGACATCCAATATGTCGACAAAAAATAAATCAAAGGGAAAGTCATCGCCGACCAACTAGTTGAGGCACTGATTCATGATGATCACCCCCTACACGTTGAATTTCAAGATGTGGATGTCCTAATTGTAACAACAGAGCAATGGGTATTGTATTTTGATGGCTCATATACTCAACATGGATCGGGCACAAGAATTCTATTCATCACTCCCCAAGGGCATACTATTCTGAAATCATATCGATTAATGTTTCCCTACACCAAAAACATGGTAGAATATGAAGCATTGATCATCGACATCAAGATAGTTGTAGAATGGAAAATCACAAAGCTGCAAGTCTACAAGGATTCTCAACTAGTTATTAATCAGGTCAATGATGATTACCAAACAAAGGATGAGAAACTGATGCCCTATAAAAGGATGATTGATGACTTCAAGAAATATTTTTTTGATATTAAATTTTCTCAAATCCCAAGGATTGACAATAAATTTATCGATGCTATGGCTACCATTGCTTCTTTTCTACAATTTCCAAACAAATGAAGTCATTATGAGTTCATGGTGGAACAACTATTTACCCCTTCCTATGATGATCCTGAGTCCCAACTCATATGTCACCTAGTTGATGTTGATACCTTGATCTACAGGAAGATCTACACCTATCTAAAAGATAGTACCCTTCCTCCTGATCTCTCCCAAAACCAAAAATGAAACTTCATTTTTCCAAGCCACCCGACATACCCTTATAGCAGATGTACTCTATCGATGAGGTCTTGATGGAACTCTCTTACGATTTCTAGAATGCAATGATTCTGAAACGACTTTACAAGAAGTGTATGAGGGTATTTTTGGAACTCATTCAAGTGGTCTAACCCTCACTAATAAAATATTCCATTTAGGGTACTACTAGCGAAATATGGAGAAGGAGTCCTAATTTGTAAAAAAATATCAGAAATGAAAAATCCATGATAATCTTATCCATGCACCAACACAAGAGTTACAGCCCTTCGCAGTAACATGGCAATTTTTTCAGTGGGGATTAGATCTTGTAGGTAAGATTCACCCGCCTTCATCCAATGAACACAAGTTCATCATTACAACCACATAATACTTTACAAAGTGGGTCAAAGTCGTGCCTTTAACCACCATCACAAGAAAGAAAATCTCATCGTTCATCCTAAACTACATCATTTGTAGGTATGGGATCCCTCAGTCCATTGTCACTGATAATAGTGGGAATTTCAAGAATCAGGACGTATAAGAACTCTATGAGAGGTTCCATTTCCATCATCGGTTTTCTATGCCATATTACCCTCGAGGAAATGGCCAAGCAGAGGCCCCCAAGAAAACTATCCTAAAGATTCTAAAGAAAATCTCCAATGATGTTGGACATGATTGGCATATTCAACTAAACCCTATTTTATGGGCATATCGCACTAGCATCTACACTCCCATAGGAGCCACACCATATGCCCTCATATATGGATCCAAATCTATCTTTCCTATTGAGGTTGAGATACCATCACTCCATGTGTCCTTGAAAGGTCTCATTTCATATGAATATTACCGAGTGTCTAGACTACAAGAGCTAGATTTTTTGGATGAATGTCATCAACTTGCAGTGGATCACCTAAAATCATATCAACAGAGAATGTCTAGGAGCTACAATCACAAGGTCAAACCTAGGAAATTTCAAGTAGGTGATTTAGTATTGAAAGAAAATCCTTGTAATTAGCAAGATTGAGAAAAGAAAGGAAAATTTGAGCCAAATTGTTTAGGACCTTTTGTTATTGTATCAGTGTTTGGATCGGGGGCATATCAACTATCCACACCAGAAGGGGATCTATTTGAAGAATTGATGAATGACCTTCATCTGAAGAAGTTCTACACATAATGCATAAGGTGCATGCTTAAAAGTCCTAAAGAAATCATAAAATTCAAAAGAGTCCTGAAATAATCATAAAAATAAAAAAAATCCTAAAGAAATGTATAAAAAAATCAAAAAAAGGAAAAATACAAAAAAAGTGAAAAATCAAAAAATTCGTTGCCTTGATGAAAACATGGAAAACAAGTGTCTTGGTAACAACAAGAAAGATCATTAAATCTGAAAAAAGTGCAATAAAAATAAATGGTAAAAACCTAAAAACATGCGCTATTTGTGATGAGTCAGTTTCTCCGGCTATTTGAACGCATGTTGACCATCCGCTTTTCCATCATTGCACATACATGCCTATCATAAAATGAGCTCCACGTCCATATCCAATGGCTATGGTTGTGTCCCACCTTGGCTTGGTTATCATTGTGCATATCCATAATAAATCTGGTTTGTTTTTCACTGGGGGAAAAATCCTGAACTCATTGGGGGCAAGTTGCACTGAGATTACAACAATAGGCAAGCAAATAACAAAGAAAACTCATCAAAAAAAACAATCACTCTAACCATCAAACTGAATATCGAACATCAACAAATCAAACAATCAACCATCTTGATCAACATCAAGACAATCAAATCAGTTCTCAGAGGATGATCATCTTCTAAATCATGGTTGGATCACTTTAACACAAATGTTCAATTGTTGTAACTTGATTGTTGTTGTCATTTCTCTAGAGTGCATCAATGATGTTGTAAACTAGAGGGGCTGGGAAAGAGAATGATATTTTTTTTTGTCCATTGTTTGTGAGTCAATCATTACTACTGTGCAAATTGTCATGGGACATTCTCTACAAAGTATCATTGATGACATTCAAGAATTTGCAAGGGAAAATGATTAACTCTTGTCTATTTACATAAGTGATGCTCAGGTCATCTCGGTCCAATTATACCTAGATGCTTGTGTTATCTTGTACTATCAAATCTCAATGGATGTTGTATGGAAGTTGTACTCAGGTCATCATGGTCTAATTATACCATCAATGTTTGTACTAACTTTCAACATTTTAAAACTCTCAATGATGATACCAAGCACAATGAATTAGATGACAACATTTCACAGTTAGGTTTGCATGGCTAAGTTAGGATTGCATTCATAAATTTTTTGCATTTACATTATAGATTTTTCCAAGGCTGACAACTCTCAATATGATGTTATCTCTCATTAAAATATTCAGTACACTTGATATAACAAAAAATCATTCATTTTCATTTCCATATCTTATCATTATAATGTATTATCATGCATCCATTTAGGGTATGTGCATGATCATCATGGAAAAACAAGCCCTTAAGTGGCAATAAAATTCAAAAAAATCAGAGTTAGGAAACTTGATGTAAAAATTTGAATAAGTTATCTATATTATTTCAAAAATATGTAAAAACAGAATATGTAGAAAATTGAATGTAGTTTCTAAACTACTAGGTTTATTTAAAAAATAAAAAAATCTATTTGGTGAAAATTTAAAATTTCAATGCAGTAGTATTTAAATTTTAGGGAAAAAATAAGAAGTAGGTGTCTGTCTGACCACCCTAACCACAATAAAATGATAATATTTTTTTATAATATTTTAGATATAAGTAGAGAAATCATGTCCCAATGTGATGCATATTTTTTTGTAATTTTTTTCCAAGTAAATAATTAATTATGAATTTTTTATTACAAATTTTAAAAAATATAAAAATTTGTATGTCTAACCACCTTAACTTGGTCAAAAATTCATGAAATTCAGTTCTTTTATTTTTAATCCTATAGTATGTGAAGCATAGAATGTGATGCATATTTCAGATCCAAAAAATGTGATGCCATTTGAAAGCTATAGATTTTTTTTAATCAAACTATCAATTAGGACTTTAGTCGTAATTCAAATAGAAAATGAATACTAAATATTTTAAATTCAAAGTAAAACATAATTTATATTGGTGGAAAGCTAAGAATCTCCTTGAAAATCCCTTTTCGTTTCATCAATTTTGGGTAAAAAAAAAGTCGTCAGCCACATGGGCCATCATATCACTTACATATCACCACTTTTTGGCCCATCATGATCCTGTACATACCCTTCATATATCCATCATGGTAGTGGCATTATAAAACAAAGCATTATCACACATCCATCCATACATCTATCACTATCATATTATACATTTATCATATACTTGCATTCACAAAATCCAACATCGTAAACCATTCATACATTCATTTATCATAATATTTGCATCATGAAAAAATTCCAAAAATAAAGCATCATCCATAATAACATCATCATTCATTCTTTCGTTCATACATAAACCATTTATATATGCAATCATCATAACATTTTCCATAATAAAATCATAATCCATGCATCATCATAATTCATTCACATTCATACATTTAGGTCATGTATGTTCATTTGAAAATACCAAAAATAAAGAAAAGTGCATTACATTCCATTGATATAATAACATCCATCGCATATAAAAGCATAATCCGTGTCACATTGGGGCATAACATAAATTCATCCATACATTCCATGCATTATCATATATCCATCATATCCAACAACAATCCACTCATTTCTCATGCATTGGAAATCATAAACCATGCATCCATGCATTAGATCATATATTTGCATTCCATTAAAAAAATATAGTGCATACCATATCATTTGCATAACTATATCCATCCCATACATCATAATAAATCCATCATCCATAAACACATAGAATCATACATCATCATCTCACTAATGCATCCATACATAAAACATGGCATAATCATATACGACATCACATATAGCACATAAAATTAAATGCATCCATCATGAACATCCATCATAAAAACATCAACACATCATAAATCAATAATCGCCATTGTACATCATATATAGCCTCAAAATAATAATGTCAAGTGTACAATGATATCAAGAAATGAGCAAATGATATATCATCATAAATGGCAAGATCATCATCGGATCTCGGATCAAATTAGTGTCTACATCAATGTGTCAGTATGTCCATCATCAAGTACATCAAAAGTTGGCATCAAAGATACTATGTCGTACTACCCTCAGATGTTGTGGGCCTTGCTGGTAAGCCTCCTACCACCCCTGATGGACCCATACCTGGCACACTAGTACCTAGGTCTAGACCAAGATCTTGACGTGGTGGTTGGGTAACACCCATACTGGTGGTCCTAGAGTGACTGTGCCCTAACCATGATTGTACATAGCTAACCTAACGCTCTACAAGCACTGCCTCATAGTATCGCCCCCTATAGTACTCTACCTCCTTGGTAGACTAGCGAAGCTCTCTCACTAAGTCTCTTGTACCAGCCCCATCGGCCATGCTTTGCAGTCTATTGGTCATTTCCTCTGCCTATATATATCGTTGTCTCACGGTATCGCTCTCCACAATCAAGGTAGTGACCTGTGCCTATGCTTGTGTTGCCTGTGCTTGAGTGTGTGCCAATGCTAGTGTCTATGTCTACAATTGTGCCTATGTCTATGCTAGTTGTCCTTGTAAAGTCTGAACCTGTCCCTGAGCTTGTGCTAGCTATGCATGCAATGCTTGAACCTGACCGTACAATGTCTGGACCTGTGCTTATAACCCAACAATCTGCATCTACTATCGCTATGAGGGAAATCGATGTATGAGTGACTGATGTCCACTAGGTGTTGACCTCCTCCTCCTAGGTACTTCTCCAAAATCTAGCACCTCTCTACCACCAACACCTCCCCCACCATCTCCCCTGTCATCACCACCATCATCCCCTTCCTCCTCCTCTACCTCCTCCTCATCATCTCCTTCATCTCTCCTTTTCCGTACTGGTTGCCCTACCTTCCCACAAACCTCCAAGATAGGTTTTGGCTCATCTAGACTCGAGATCCGTGGGAAGGGATGAGTGATGAAGTACTCTACATAATTATTCATCATCGATGCATCTACAATCTTATGATGATAAGCCCATGCAATGAGCTGTAAACCATAATACTCAACACAAGTTGCATCATAATTCAATGCATGCCCCACTGTGGAATATCCACTCTCCGTCGAGCATAGTGTGCTACTCCTTGCGGCATATCCTATACCCTTCCAAACTATCAGAGCACCCTCGACGAAAAAAATCTCTCGATAACAAAGGGAGTCCTACCAATCAGATATCTTGTACTGCATAAATATGGCATCTCAACCTGATGCTATAGCCAAGCCTCACCATCCACATAAGCCTTCCATATAACTAAGTCTTGATCATCCAACACTCTTTTCCAGTACTCTAACTTTCCCAACTTATGTTGGACAAGTGGCCTTGTATATCCAAAAACATATTGTCACCCTATTGGTCGAGCCCTCCCTACCATCAGTTGTGTCACTACAATATGCTTCTAGGCCCAAAGCTGTAACAAAGTGCACCCTGCTGCAAGACTGCTGGCACCCAGATACACAACCTGATGCAAATCATGATACAAATGTGCAAACATACACAAACCCCATGCATATTTGGTCCCATGTGTAATCATTCTCTCCAACACCCGACCCCAACCAACTGAGAAGCCCTTCAACCTATGGTCGGGGCAGAGAAAACCACCAATGAACCCTACTAGGAAACATGGCAAAAACTATTGTGTAGCAATCAACTCTCGCTAGGAAATCTCATACCCACCGAACTGATCGTCACGAAAGGTCTGCCAGATGGAATTAGTCCCCCCCTACTCCTCATGAGCATAGATCACTAGATCACCCACAAATGGTATTTGCAAAATCTGATAAACATCCTCCGGGGTCAGTGTGATCTCATCGGTCACCAAGTGGAAGGTGTTGTGGTCGGTATGGCACCGCTCTGCAAGTGTTGTCAAAAGCCCCCTGTTAATGTGGTACCAAAGCATCTCAATCAATGAAATCAACCCGCACTGGGCAATGATAGCTAGGTCTACTTGAGTGAACTATGGGATCATATCCCATGTCTGGGGAAAGCACTCTCGAACCTATAGAACTCCTAAGCCATCCTCCTATGATCATAACACATGACAAGTTAGCACATCAATCAAATCAACTCGCATGAGATTTTGATCAAATCTCAAGGAGCACCTATCTTATTATCGAGTCTCATTTTTCATGAGATAGATCATCATCAATCAACCTATCTCTAACTTTCATTTGTCATGAGGTCAATCAATCATCATTATCGATCCTCGCCTATCATGAGGACAATCATCAACTTATCCATCAAACATCATCATATCATCGACTAACATGATCATCAACCATCAAAAACTAGGAGGAAACATTCAAAAGCCATTATTTTTCTCAATGAGCTAAAACATGGTTTCTATGCGCCAATTCCTGGATGCGCTGGAAAAAAGACTCTATGTCAAAACAAGTTCCTAAAGTGCTACTTCTCAGATGTGTTAAATGACTAACTCCATGTGCTACCTTATCTTCCCTATGTGCTAGACCTCCTATGCGCTAATTCAACAACCTATTGTGCTAAAGCAATGACCCAATGTGCTAATCTATCATATGACTTAAAAGCTAACCCTATGCATTATTTCAGTTTTCCAATGCACTATATCCGGTGTTGTATGCACTATTTCTCTAACTATATGTGCTAAAGCGTGTCTAAAACCAAATTTTTTAAATGGAAAAAAAGCAAAAAAATCAAATTCAAAATCGAAAAGTAGGGTTTCTTGGGGTACGTATCGGAGATCCATATGCATCTAGTTGCTGGTGGCATCAGACTCACTTGAATATGTGGGTGTGGTGTGGAGTTCTATCCATCCTAGCTCTCTTTGCTCTCTCAAATTTTCACAATGCAAGGTTACAAATGAACTTCCTTTTACCCATTTTAACCTTTTTAGGGATAATTAAAGGGGGTAATTTGGTGACATTTTATTTTTTCAAATGGGCCTTTAATCAACCAATCACCAATGTGGTAGGTTCACTTACAATTTTTGGGAGATAAATCGACAAACCATGATCAAATTAAAAAATCACCAAAATATTATCACAAAATCATTTGATCATCAAAAAATATTTAAAAATTCGAAAATCATCGAAAATTCAAAAATCCTTGATTTATCTCCCAAGGGGGCATCTATTCATCATCACCCGAAAAATCAACGTCTAGGGTAGGTTGAAATTTTTATCATCACGGTCTAACAATTTTTTATTTGAAACAATGTGTCTGCATACATCACTTCAAAGAGGGGCAAAATGTATGCACATAAAAATGGTTTGGAGCACAATTAATTAAATACTTGATATTTAATTAATAAATCCTAATTCTTCTACTAATATAAATAAATTGATAAATTTATTTATATAGTTCATCCCTTAATTCTTCTATTTCAAAAACAATTTTCTCTCTTAAATTAATTAAATGCACAAATTAAATAATTTGTCATTTAGTTAATGTTCTTCCTTCATTTAACTTTGAATTTTTAATTCAAATTTATCACATTTCTCCATAATCTTCTAACTACCTCCAACTCATCCTCCACCTCATCACATGTCACAATTTCATTTATTCCTAATTTTTAAATTTGGAATATTCACTCCAACCTCTCAACCTCCTAACCTCTTTGGGAACACATGGTTCCTTCCTTCAATTGATGCTCTTTGACACTTGGAAGATTTTCCCTTCCAAATGGAGCAGCCTCCATCAATTCCTCTAACTTCTTTGTGCTCTACAATTGATCCCCCAGGATCTTGATCCGGACCATCCATCCTTGCCATCTCATCCTAGGCTTGGAAAAATATATAAAAAGGAGCTCATTCTATAGCTTTTCAAGAGACAATTAAGATAAACTTATGCTGGAGAAATTGGGAGAAATTGAGAGTTTGCATTTTCATATAGTATACTTATTATGACATTTTTACTTTAGATTATTTTAGTATTGCATTAGATTTCATTGTTTTTTCATAGTATTTCATTAGAATTGCATCATTAATCCTAGTATCATCATAAATAGCAGCACTTTTCTCTTCCATTCAACATTTAAACTTCAAAAATACAAAATATAGTGATGTAGGCATATAGTTTGCATTGCACAACATCCTCTCATTTCTTAGGTTGTCATCTTTGTAGATTCATGTGCAACACTTAACTAGATCTAAGAGCATGAATTCAAAGATCCTTAAGATTAGAGAAACATGGAATGAGTTGAAAAGATAGCAATAGCAATTTGGTTTTTTTATTTCAATTCTTTTTATGTAAGATATTTCATGGATATGTGTGTTATTCCATCCTCCACTATTTTACACCACACACTCATAATAAAATGGGATTTCAAATTATATAGAAGTTATAAATTTTGAATATGCTTGTTATATTAATTGCTTCTAACAAGAATCCATTTGAATTCACTGTTTGCACTAATCCATCACAAAATTTATCCAAACAAATTAAGTATTTTGTTAAAGATTATCCAAAATCAATATTATGTTGCTTTTAGTACTTTTAAATACTATTGATTCTTGACATTATGATTGATCTTTCCTAATTTAACTAGTAGTTTAAAATAGTTTTTATTAGAAAAAAGATATTTAAATGACTAAAAAATATATATTTTGAATGTATGTACCTATAAATATTGACAACTACTCAAATTCTTCTCTTCAATTATTTAATGTCATATCTTTGATGTATATATATGTTAGTGTATACATTATCTTTTGCATACATGTAGGCTATCTAAGCCTATTTAGGAATTCATTATGTAGACAGTATGGAGCTGCCCACCTCATTGGAATCCTTGACATTTGTTCCTCATGAGCTGCCTAGTTGATTTGGAGACTAGAGAGGTGTCGATGTTCTTTGTTCATCTCATGCTTGGTGATTTGGGGGTTTAGAGAGGTGTCAATGGTCTTCAACACCTCATTCTTGGTTGATCTCCTTTATATGTACATCTTCGAGTGTCTAATACCTAGGTCGACTTTATGCATTTTGGTTTTCACCGTGCTTCTTGTTAATCTCTATGATTCACTGTTTCTGTTTATTTAATTTTTTGTGCATTCTCAATTCACAAGAAAGAAAAATCAACCCAGTTTGCTCGATTGAAGGCATGTTTAGTTTTTTAGAGGGAAGAACTGGCTTTGTGAGGCCATGATAGAACTATTTGAGACCAATTTTTTTTCCTATATGGGGAATTTCTATGTGTCGCCCCCACAATTTGGGTGAGAAAGGGTTTATTTATAGTGTAGACCATGATTCCTTGATAGGCATTTTGTGTTTAATATTCCAATCTAGCCTATATCCTCCACATTTTTTTGTCTCTATTCTCCATAGGTAGACTTTATCCTTGGTTGCAGGCCACGATCTCTTACAGAGGCCGCGATCTAGAGTTGTGTAGGCTGTTCTCTTCTTTTTTGAAGGAAACAATCTATTTTGGTTGTGATTTGTGAAGAGGGTGACCCATTTCATTGGACAAACTATGGGAAGGAGCGGTAGCGGTTTGAAAAATCTCCCTTGCTGCAATTTTACCGTTAGAGCTTGTGATTTGGCTCTTGAAGCTGATTGGTGCTTAAAAACAATGGTGACCTGTTTGTGCTCTTTGTGCAGGGTGGTATCTCTCTTTGTAGGCCCGCGTATTCAACCTTTTTTTGCAAGATGGTATCTATTCAGGGGTTGTCATGACTTGAATGGGATTTTGTGCATCTTTCCAAGGGATCTGCACATCATTCCCTTGCGCAATTTCCTTACTGGATTCTTTCATTAAAATTTCCTCTTTGCTTTCCTATGGTTGGCATTGGAATTTTACTTGTTCTCTATGTTGGAATTTTACCTTCTGTGTGGTGTTTGATTTCTTTAGTCTGTTCTGATTGGAGTATTGCATTTGAAGGTCAAGCTGCTGGAGCATAGCAATTGAAGGATGAGCAGGAGCCACATAGGCAGTGTGGGAGAGAAAAGGTGAGTTGTTTTTAAAGATTGTCAATTTTGTGCAAAGGAAGGGTGTCACTATTTTTCTCATTTTTATTTTTATTTTATTTTGTTATTCCTCTCTTTTCTAAAATTCTGTACTAACATTCATTTTCTAATTTTTTAAAAAATTATTTGCAAGTAGGTTCAATTTTGTAAAAGGTTAAAATATCGAATTGTAATAACTTTCACATCATATATCATATTCAAGTTTTGTTTTCTACAAAAGTGCATAATTTTTCACCATAAATCTAAAAGAACAGATTATTGCACTAATTCTATGAAGTGCCAGTTTATGGCTCTTTTGGGTTAGTTACAAGCACTCCTATAAAATGTCAAATTGGGTGGGTGGGGTAAACAAATAATTAAGGGGGGTGTTGTGTGTGGTCCGCTTTCACATTTCCTCAAGAAGTGCTTGTGTGTTGTGTTTTCTTTTCACTTTTGCATGTATTTCTAAGTTCTTAATCTATGCATTTCTACGAGCAACTATCTATGTCAAAGCAATATGGAATCTATTGTTACCATATAACCTTTCACACCTTTCAATTATCATGATTGGAAGATGAAAGTAATTCTTATACTTAAGAACATTGGCTTATATAGGGTAACTATGGGAACATAGAAAGAACCTACAACAACTAAAGACAAGGAAATTTTTTTAAATAAGTGTAATCAAGCATTTGGATTCCTATGTCTAAATTTATGTCTTGATTTATCGTTCCATGTTGAGAACTTGAAAACACCTAACCAATTTTGGGAAGTTCTTGAAAAAATATTTGGGAAAATAGATGAGCTTAGAATCCATGAGTTGGAAAATCAACTCTTAGGTCTTAGTCCTAGGAGTTTCTCAACTTTACAAGAATTTTTCACTAAGATTAAATATTTCAAGTTTCACTTTAAAAATTGTGTAGTTGACAAGAAAGAGGATCAATTAATCCTTTATGTACTTTCCAAGCTAGGTCCAAAATTTTACATGTTTGTATCAACTTTATACTCTACTAAAAGGGTTTTTGGAGCCTCATGGTTAATGCCCACACTTGATAAATTTATTGCTGACCTCACAAGGGAGCAAGAAAAGTTAATTAAAATGGGTACTTTGAAGTCTACTAAACCTCAAGCCCTACTTGCAGGGAATGAAACACATCAAACTTCAAAAGGGGAGAAGAAGAACACTAAAGAGGACAAGGAGGTTAAGAAAGAAGGAAAAATTTATAACTCCAAAAAGGACTCTCAAGGTAAAAAGAGTGTTAAATGTTCCTTTTGTAAAAATCTTGGACATGATGAATATTAATGCATAAAGAAAAAATTGAAGTTCTACAAAAAATTATCAAAAAGAATAATATAGGGCTACCTGATTCTATCAAGGTATCTACATCAAATCAAGATAATACTAAGGACAAAGAGAAATCAAAGGGAAAATCCTTAGTTGCTACAACATCTTTATCTCCATCATGGATTATATACTCCGATGCTTCACACCATATGTGTTCTTCACAGGTTGTCTTTTCAACCTTAGAACCATCAAGTATGTCCACAATCTCCTTAGGTGATGATACTCCAACATTGGTAAAAGGGAGAGGATTTGTTGAAGTTGAAGGAGGAACATTTGTAAATGTTTCAAGTGTAACTTCACTCTCAACTAATCTCCTTTTAGTATATCAAATAGCTCATTTAGGGAAGGGCATGAGAGTACACTTCTCTCCAAATTCAATTGAGATAAGAGAATTACAAAGAGACAAATTTGGTAGCAATAGGGGAGGAAAATCACCAATCCAAATTATATACCTTCTCCAATTTTTTCATAGATATTTCTCCAAAAGCACTAATAACTCATTCAGATGAAGTTAGAAACCTATGGCATGAGTGGTTTGGCCATCTTAACTACCACTATTTTGAACAAGTATGTCAACAAAATATAATTAAGTGATTACCTAAGGTTAAATTTTCTAAAGGGCTTTGTGAGGACCTTGTGCACTTGGAAAGCATCCAGAAGAAAAAAATTACAAAGCAAAATCATGGAGGGCGACAAAAGTTTTAGAACTTTTTCATAGCGATGTTTCAGGGGCTTTTCTCCATCCATCTTTTACAAAGGCGATATGTTCTCACCTTCATTTGATGATTTCTCAGGTTTTACATGGGTTTACTTTCTTAGGAAAAAATCAGAAGTGTTTGAGTCTTTTCATGATTTCAAAGCTCTTTTCAAAAACCAATCAGAGAAAATCATCAAGGATTTTCGAACATATAATGGGAGAGAGTATGTCAACAATAGTTTTGAGTAGTTTTATATATCAAAGGGGATATATCTACAACACATAGTTCCTTATACCCAAAAAAAAAAATGGTGTTGGAGAACATAAAAATAGATCTTTAAAAGAGATGGCTAATTGTATGATTCATTCTAAGGTCCTCATCCCATCATATTGGGAAAAAGTAGTCAACTATGCATGTTACATACATAATAGGGTTCCACATAAATCCTTAAAGGGTATCACTCCATTTGAAGTTTGGAAAGGATGGAAACCAATAGTTGATCATTTCAAAGTATTTGGCTCTCATGCCATGGCACGTGTTCCAAAAGAGCAATGGAAGGCTACAGATCTACAATACAAACCTTCCATCTTTCTGGGATATCAAGATGGTGTAAAAGGCTATTGCGTACTCCACCCTACCACACATGAGTTGTTTATTGAGAGAAGTGTTAAGTTTCAAGAAACATCTCTTGAAAATATACTTGAAACTTCTCAACATATTATGGACTCTTCAGATCCTAATTATAGTACTAATGATTCAGTTCATGCTCAACATATTCCTAGTGTAGTATCTTCTCCTTCCAATTCTCATAGTGACGATAGTGATGAGGGTTCATCTTCATCTAGTTCAAGGATTGAATTATAAGTTAATATTTATACACTAGACTCACCCACATCTTACACTCTATATAGGGTAGATACAAGGGTACATGCTTTAGTAGATGATAGACAAATTTCAGTAGATTTTCAAGGGGGGCATGTGGCTTCTTTGCTTCAGTTTTTGATCCACATAAATTCAGAGAGGCATTAGGCATACCAAAGTGGGATATTGTTATAGATGAGGAATATGATTCCTTGATTAGAAATGAAATTTGGGATTTGACTTCACTTCCTAAGGGAAGGAAGATAGTTTGATGTAAGTGGATATATCAAACTAAATTTGTAGCAGATGGGTTAGTTGTAAGTACAAAGCATGATTGGTAGCCAAAGGTTTTTCACAAGTTTCGGGCATTGAATATACAAAAACCTTTGCACTAGTTGCTAAGATAACTTCCATTAGACTCACACTTGCTATAGCCACATCACATGGATGGGATGCAAATCATATGGATGTGAAGAGTGTATTTTCTCATGAAGACCTTGATGAGGAAATCTACATGGAATAACCACTAGGGTTTTTTAGTATTCATCTTTAGTTTGTACACTTAGGAAATATCTCTATGGCCTCAAACAAGCTACTAGAGCTTGGTATGCCAAGATGGATTCTAACCTCCTATCTTGAAGTTTTACTAGATGTCATTTTGATCCAAATGTGTATCGACTAACATAGAAGGATGATTCACTTTTGAGACCGGTTCTATATGTTGATGATCTTTTGATTATCGAGAGTACTTCATGCTACTATAGTAATGAAGACATCACTTCATGATAGATTTGACATGACGGACTTGGGTTTATTGCACTACTTCCTTGGCATTGAGATTTCACAATTAGCTTCAAGGATTACTCTTGCATAACACAAGTATATACTCTTGATCTACTTGCACGGTTTCATATGAATTCTTCCAAACCATCCCTAAATCCCTTTCTTTTTGGAGTCAAGCTTGAGACTTCTTATACTACATCATCGGTCGATGCTACATTGTATCGACAACTTGTTGGTAGTCTTATATACTTGAATAATACTAGGCCAAACATTGCCTTTGTAGTAGGCATGGTTTTAAGATTTTATGCAAAAACCTCATGAGTTACATTAGAAAGTAGCTAAGAGGATCCCTCACTACATTAATCATACTCTTGGGTCTGGGATTCATTACAAAGTTGATTCATCACTTGACTTAGTTGGTTATACCAATTCAGATTGGGCTAGTGACATTGAGCATTGTAAGTCCGCTTCAGGTTACAACTTTTCACTTGGTTCAGGTCCTATCAGTTAGTCTAGCAAGAAGTAGAATTTTATTGATATATCATCCTCAAAGGCAGAGTTCAAGGGGGTTGTTAACTCACCTACCGATGTTATATGGCTTCAAGGCATTCTTTCTGAGTTTGGTACTCCTTTAAGCCATCCTATAGTCATCTATTGTGATAAATAGAGTACTATTTAGATATGTAGGAATCTAGTTCAACACCAACAAACCAAACATATAGAGATTCATATGCATTAATTCAAGATTTGATTCATGGTCAAATCATCGACTTAGTATTTTTCTAGTATTTAGAGTAGGTTCCTGATATCTTCACCAAACCCTTCACTGAGAGAAAGTTCATTCATCTAGGAGATCTTCTTCGCTTGTGGTCTATATCAGCATCATCATCATCCTTGGTGGGGGCTTTCTAGTCTTCCCCACATCTTATCTCTTTTTTGAGGATAGTTTTTTCCCACTGAGTTTTCTATCTTACTCTTTTTATTAGAGAGCATGCATTGTACATGAGTACCTTATCAAGCTTCATGGTTGAGACTCATTTTCTTTTGCATTGTACATGGATACCTCACCAGGTTGGTAGCTACCCAGGACCCATTTTTATCCATGTCCACCTGAGCTATTCTTAACGGGGGTGTTAGTGTATACATTATCTTTTGTATACACGTAGGCTAACTTAAGCTTAGTTAGGAATTCCTTATGTAGACAATATGGAGTTGCCCACCTCATTGGCATCCTTGACACTTGTTCCTCATGAGCTTCCTAGCTGGTTTAGAGACTAGAGAGGTGTTGACGTTCTTTGGACATCTCATGCTTGGTTATTTGGGAGTTTAGAGAGGTGTAAATGGTCTTCAACACCTCCTTCTTGGTTGATCTCCTTCATATGTACATCTTTGACTGTCTAATACCTAGGTCAACTTTATGCATTTTGATTTTCATCATGCTTGTTGTCAATCTCTATGATTCGATGTTTCTCTCAAAATGAATAATATAATTATTATTTCAATATTTTATTCCCTTTATAAACTAGGAACCAAATAACCAACCATGTGGAAGGATATACCAATTTGAAATGCCAAGCTTCTTGTCAATTATTCAATTTGAATTTGAATTATTTTGTGTCACACCAATCCCTTGCCATGTGACATTTAGTATTTAAAGCACAAGACCCAGTGTAATGACAAAATACTATCAATGATGCTGATGAGGAAAAAATGGATAGAGCTTGCAAGAAAAATATTACAAAACCCTACCAAAGTAGAATTTTTTTAAAATGAGATGAACCAAAATCACTATCCTTACTGGTGCTTCAATCCATTCACAGTAAGTGAAAAATAGATTTAAAAATATTGGGGTTTTAGAGCTACAAAATTCTTGAGACCAAGACAAGGTTTTTGCAACCATATTGATTGCGAGTTAAAATTTGTTTTCAAGCATGGGGCGAGGAATGGTTCAATTGCCTAAATTTTTTTTTCTGACATGAGACAACTTTTCAAGTGAAAGCAGCTACAAAATATAGCCTATCAACTAAAAATTGTATTATCTCTGGTGTATCCATATATATTGAGATAGTTTGGAATATTCTTAAATAAATTATATTATATTTGTAACTTATAATGCACACAATATAATAAAAAGGTAATAAATCAGTTTTTAATAATAAATTGATTGAAGGAAGAAATTAGAAGATGTTGAAGATGAAAGTGGGATTTATCGTAAATGGAATGAAAATTGAAGCCAAGTCATTTGGTGGAGATGTTAACAATTTAAGAAGCTATTTGAGTCCAAATTTTTTCAAGAAATAGTCAAATTATCGTGAAAGAAATTTTTGACGAAGGTAGTGAGCCTATGTTTGAATAACAAGAGTGACATGCAAATCCCCCCAAAATTAAAAATTCCCTTCTAGGTGAGAGGGACCAGTAGTCGTGCAGGCTAACTTTGTGAGTATGTAGCAATTGACTGGAATATCGTAGGACCTTCATTTTTTTCAAATGTGGACTGACCTCTTATCTATCTATAACTAAGGTTTGAAGGTGTGACACATCATGCAACTTGCCACATGAATACATCTATTGAGAAGTGTGCAAACCTTGACTTTTTAAAGATTCGACCGAAACTTAATCATAATACGAGTTCCTGATAGTTGAACAAAAAATATCATTTGTTGGTTGTAGAGTATCATATTTTTATTCAAAATAAAACTTATTTGCAACCTAAATGGACCAAATACCTATTGGTAACAATAAATATTTGTTATCTCTATCTTGTATATTCAACACAAATCGATCAATAGTTGAACACAAAAAAACTATTTCTTGTCATAAAAGCAACACATAATTATTTAAAATATAACTTATATGAAACAAAAATGGGCCAATAGTTGAACACTAAAACTTTTTGAAAATTCTTCACATTTAATGGGAAAATACATGGTATTTATATTGCTCGCCTTTTATATTTGTGATAGGACTAACTATTAATATGGAATACTCCAATCCTTATGCATTGCTGTCCCAATAGTTGTACACATAAGAACAATATGTTTTCACTATGATAACAATATTTGTTTAAATAAATGTCTTATTTTATTAAATGAGCATTTTATATTATAAATGACATACTTATAGTGGACAGATATGATATTTTATTTGAGACAAAAAGAAAATTATTTCACTTCTTCATGAATATATTTATGTTTTCTTCATACAACATTCATAGATTCTTATGTGTTCAAGTATGGGTCCATTTTGATGATCATTTGATTTTTTTCTATTTACATATAAACTATTTATTAACAATATATAATACGACTCAGTATTATAAACACGAGTACTATAACAACAAATAGACCCTGCACTCATGAGACGGAGACGGAGTCTGTCCTCATGACTCTGAATTAACAGTTGGGGTTTTTTTGGTGCTTACTTTTCTATTCCTTTCGACTTGACCTTTCTGATCTTTTTCGTTTGATTGCTGCTGGTCTTTTCTTGGACAACTGATTTTTTTCGTTGGACTTTCGTATCCTCTTTTCTATTTTGTAAATGTTGTGGTTTTGGGTCCTTGTAAAACCCGTTTTACCCTTTTATCAAAACAAATAGACCCTGCACAAGTACACAAGTACTGACCGTCTAACTACTCAACAACGTGGTTTAAATGGTTATTTGCCGCCCCTCCACATACGCATCTGATAACGTGCACGCAACCGAGGAAGTGACGTAACTGCAGAGAACGGGCTCTGAAATCTCTTTCCACAATGGTATATAAAGGCAATAGGTAGAGAGCAGTCGAAGCTCGGATAAATTAAGTCAAGCAAGACAAAAATATTGATAAGCAGTATTGAGCGTGTGGTGGAATTCAATGCGGGAATCACTTAATGACGAGGCAGAGAGTAGCGTGCAGTTAAATATTCGATCCGCTGTCGCAGACACACTAGATTTTCCCATGGAATCGCAAGCAGAAGCAGCCGAAATAACGGTTTCCGCGAGCCCCAAAGGCAGCGGTAGCTATATGAATTCACAACCGTATCCAACGGACCTGCAGAAGCAGCCATCACTTAGCAAAGTAGCTCCGGAAAAGAAAATATTGGTGTTTGCCATAAGATTAGCGCTTCTGGAGAAGACCGGAAGCGGGCTGGGAACTCTGGCCTTCGTCTGGGCTACCGTTGTTCTCCTCGGGGGTTTCGCAGTCAACTTAGAAAGCATAGACTTTTGGTTGGTGACGATCATACTCGCAATTGAAAGCACCGGCATCTTCAGCCGCAGCCGCGAGCTCGAGTGGCAGCACGAGACAACGTTGCCCCTGGCGAAATTCAAGGAGAACGCAAAACATGCAAGCTTCAGAATCTTCAACGCCAGCCGCTATTTCTTCGCCTCAATCTTAGAGAAATTCTTGGTTACCAATGTCGCCAGAGACTTGGGGCAGAAAAGATCTGAGTGGGGCCGTCGTAGACTGAAAAGAAGCCGATCTGCTTCAGACGATCCGTTGGTGCAATATCTTGTTTCTAAGAACGTAAGCAGGCTGCTCTTCTGGGCGCAGTTGTTGTCGGCCTCTATCTGTATTGCCTTGTCCGTGTGGAGATTAACAGGGCAAAACTACGGCGAGGTTGAGGGCAGCAGCGAGAAGCAGAACCGGAAGCCCGCTTTGAATGTGTTCTACGGCTTGGCTGTGGCGGAGGTGCTTCTGTTTTTGGTGGATAAGGCCTACTGCCAATGGAAAATCAAGGGGCAGAAACTCCTAGTCCAGGTGAAGGACGAATTTGGATTCGACGACAAAGAGGAGGGCACGCTTCGACGGTTTTTCTGCGACACATATTCGCGGTCAATCAACGGAAGCGTTTTCGACGGTCTGAAGATGGATTTGGTGAGCTTCAGCGTGGATCTGCTCAAGTCGAACACGGACCACGGGCAGCTGACCGGCGCCCGGGTGCTCTCTGCCCTGGTTTACGACTCTCGTTTCTCCCAAGAAACGTTGCGCTCCATCGGTATCATGCAGGACGTGGTCGAACGCCTCCTGGAAATGCTCAACTGGAAGAATCGCCATGAACAAGAGATTCGAAAGGTTGTGGCCGAGGTTGTTTGTAATCTTGTTAAAAAGAATCGCAATTCACTTCGGTTGACGCAGATCCCTGGGGCTCTGGAATCCATTGCTTCCTTGCTCTACGACTCCACACGCAATGAGCCCCAAGACTACGATTACTCGGGCATTAGTCTTCTCGGGCTCCGCATCCTGAAAAACCTTGCAACTGACTACGGCAACGGTGCCAAGATTGGAAGCACCAAAGGCTTGCTTCCCAAAATCATACGCTTTACAGACGTACATGCTGCCAATTTCTCCAAAGCCCCGATCAAGACTTTGAAGCTCTCCTTGCAGCTGCTGAAAATGCTGGCGGCTAGTAAGGGTGTAACAGGGAATGCGTTAAGAAAAGAGATATTGAAAAACGTCTTTACAATAAGCAATCTAAGGGAGTTCCTTCCCTGCGAAGGCTCCGACCGTTTGCGTCTCCAAATCCTGGCCATTGAGACGCTCACCAGCCTTGCTCTGGATGAGGAAGGCAGAGAGAGCATCGGAAGCACCGGTGGAGTTTTGGGTAATCTTCTCTCTGTATTTTTCATGCAAAGAATTAATACTAGTGAGGATGAGGAGATGAGGCAACTGGTGAGCAAGGCAGGAGAAGCTCTCACTCTGCTTGCACTCCACAACAATCACAACTGCCAAGCGATGATCAAACTCAAATTAACGCGGCATCGAAGCAGAAATGGCCATGTGACGAGGGATTTGATTGGTGTGCTCAACGGTCCTCTTCAGGGAGTTCATGCGGCAAGAACTCTTCGTAACTTATGCGCTTATACTCAAACAGATTGTGATGAGCTCATGGAAATCAAGGAAGCGGCAGCGCAGGTAAAACCCATTTGACACACTCATTTAAGTTTTGAATTACATAAACTTTTGTAGTCCTCATGCACACCGCTACTGTTTTCTATCATTCAGGTCTTAAAGCTTGTGATGTAGGAACAAGGCGCACTTCAGGAAGCCGCCATAGGATTAGCCGCTCAAATCTTCAAGTTTTTCAACAAATCAAGCATTGAGACGGCATTTATCGAGGCGGCGATAAGTCAGAGATTGTTTACGATGCGATTGACAGAGGTTTTGTTGAGGCACCCTGGTCCATCAATCAAGGTTCCCAATATTAGAAGATTTTGCATTGAGGTGATGATTTCTATGCTGGAGAAGGGCAGAGCATGTTTTCTGTCGGAAAGGTTGGAATTGGAGGACGCTTTGACACGTGTGCAGGAAACAACGTCGGAGTTGGAGGGTTACAGCAGCTTTGCGGGGGCCATTGGTCTCACCCGACACCACACCACCATCCCTTGCCTTGTAGACACTGCTCTCTCATTGCTTTCTTCTTAATTAAAATCTATTATTCCTAAACCCATAATGGACTACTATTGTAGAAAGAATAATGGATGATTATTGAGATCAACAGATGAAATGGACTGATCAGCATCTTACATTGACCTGTTATTTGAGCCGTGACATGAGGGAGAAGATTTAACCTCCTCGCCAATCTTTCATTGTTTTGTTTCTTCTTCCCTACGCATTTTGTCGTGTTAAGAATAGTCGTTCGAGTTATTTAACAGACGTGAGATGATAATCTTTGTCTTGTCCAAAGTTTTCTCAATCAGAATTTCCAGGAATCCGACTTGTCGTTTGAGGAAAAGAGCATGTGAAGTGATAAGCATGAAGCCCCTGCTCACCCGGCCGTGATAATTTGTTGTGCACCCTCCATTCGTCTAAGTCAATCGTGACAAGTTTACAAGTTCTATTCATACTAAAATGGGCTTTCAATTTATCTTTGGACTAGCATATACATATTTAATAACATGGAGAGATTTTTTTTTAAGTATAATAGATGCTTCGAAAAAGATATTTTTCAATATATTTTATATATATTATTAAATATATATGCTAGTACTATTTGCAATGTAACATATAAAACATTAAATTCAAATTAGTGTTAAGGTTAGGGTTAGGATTAGGGTCAGGATCATGGTTAGGATTAGGCTTAGGATTAGGATTAGGATTAGGGTCATAGTTATGGTTAGAGACACGGTTAGGTTTAGGGGGAAGGTTATAATTAGGGTTAGTGTTAAGGTTAGTGTTCAACACTAATTACAATCCTAATTAAATCATAATGATAACCCTAATTGAACAAGACCTTGTCCTAACCCTAACTGAACCATAATGGTAACCCTAGTTGAACTATATCTTGGTTGAACCCTGACCCTAATTAAACTCTAATTAATAGATAATTAAAACTTAACCTTAATACTAACCCTAACCATAGATGTAATCCTAATTGAACCCTAATCTTAACATAACCCGAATACTAACCCTAACCTATCTCTAATATTGAATTTTACCCTAACCTTAACAGTAACTCTAATTGAACCCTAATCTTAACATAACACTAATACTAACCCTAACCTATCCCTAATACTGAATTTTACCCTAATCCTAACAATAACTCTAATTGAACCCTAATTAAACTCTAAATCTAACTATAATTCAAAAGTAACCTTAATTATACCCTACCCATAATTGAACCCTAATCCTAACCCTAATTCCAACCTTTAATTGTAATACTAAGCCTAACCCTAATTGAACTCTAACCCTAACACTAACCCTAATTGAATTCTAAATAAACCTTAAGTGAACCATATTTAGACCCTAATCCTTATTGCACCTTAACCCTTATTAAACTTCAACAAAATTGATCCCTAACCCTAATTGCACCCTAATCATAATTGAACCATAACCATAACTCTAACCTTAATTGAACTCTTATTGAGTCCTAACCCTATTTGAATCACATCCCTCACCCTAACACGAAGCTTTATCATAGAACCCTAACCTAAATTGAACTCTAACCCTAACCTTTATCCTAATCCTAAATGAATAATATCCCTCATTGAACTCTAGCCCTAATGCTAATTAAACCTTAACCCTAATCCTAATTGAACCTTTATTGAACTCTAACACTAACTCTGAACCCTAATTAAATCCTTATCTTAATTGAACCTTTAGCCTAACCGTAATTAAACTCTAACCCTAACTCTAACCCTAATTCTAACCTTAACTCTAGCTTAAACTCTAACCCTAATTATAACTTTAATTCTAACTCCTACCTTAAGTATAACCCTAAACCTTAACCTAAGCATAACTATAATCTTAATTGAAATCTTAATTGTATCCATAATATAAACCCTATGTAATTCTAAGCCTAACCCTACTTGACCCTAATTTTAATTTAACCTAACTCTAACTCTAACCCCAAACCTCTACCTTTACCTTAAACCTCACCATAACCCTAATTCTAACATTAAGCCTAACTCTAACCCTAATTTTAAACATAATAATAATTTTACTTCTCACCTTAACCCTAATGCTAATTTTAAACCAAACCCTAACCCTAATTCAAACCCATACCATAACCTTAATGCTAACCTTAACCATAACCCTAATTGTAATCATAGCCCTTAATCTAATCCTAAATTAGACCCTAATTGTAGCCATTATTTTAACAATAACCTTAACTATAACCTAATTATAACTCTAATTCTAGATCTAACTCTATTTGTAACCATCACTCTAACCCTAATCCTAACCCTTAAATAGCCATAATCTTTCTTGTAACGATAATTCTAGCTCTAAACCTTAATCTAAGCCTAGCTTTAATCCTAATTGAATAAAAAATGTTCATGTGACATTATCTCTCCTAATAAAATAGATATACATAGATAAAAAACTAAATATTTCTATACACCAAAATTTCATTCTTTTACTTTATAATTTGTTCATATGTCATAATTTTTTGTTATCTTTTTAATAATTTATCTCATTATATGAAATGTCAACAAAAAATTTAGGTCATTTATTGTTCTTTTGAAATTGGTAAATATTTTATAAAAATTGTGAACCTAATTATTGCTAATGAAATTATTCTCAAATCTTTATTTTTCCTTTTATTTAAAATATCTACTTAGTGTATATTTTGGTTCCATAAATATGACATTACATGTATGTAAGATGTTCCTTGCCTCAACATTAGGAAATTTATTTGTGAGTGTTAAAAGGGCTATGAAATAGATGTAGTGTAGAAAAAAGTAACCCTTTTTTGCACTTAATTTGGAAATGAATAATTAATGATAAAAAAAACCTAATTGTGCTTTATTTAGGGTGTTGTAAAGCGTATCTTTACACTTTCACACTAATCTAGGGACTTACTAATTAATTTGGCTTCTTTATGCTTTAATTGGCCCTATTTTGCATCCACAAGCCTTATTAAATGCATTTTTCAAAGGATAATCTTAACAGTTAGCAAATAACCAATCATAATTCAATGTTTTGGGTCATGTGTTCTAGATCTGGTGATCTAGGACTCATACGCCACCTTGGACATATAAGTCCCACCTAGGTCTTGAGACCTGATTTAAAATTGCACATTAAACAAGACACTCCTAGAAATTTGTGTCTTAGGCTTTAGCTACTAGGACTCATATGCCACAACTGGTGTATGAGCCTCATTTTTAAAAATACCTATTTTGAATCAAATTCTTGGTGGAATTTTATTATACTAGATCTGATGTTGGCTTGTAGTGTTGTAATTTCAAGAAATTTGGCATAAACAAGTATACATACAAGGTTATTTCACATAGTTTCATCCTAGTATTTCATAAGCAATCAAGAGCACTTTCACAAGAGTTCACAAGAGAATTCAAGAGCATTCAAAAGTGATTTATCAAGCATTTTGGAGCTACATTCAAGAATCAAGCATCATGTCAAAGTCACCATGCATCATGTTTGTTTTTGAGCTAACATTTGTGATGTAGGTTCTTATGATTCAAGCAAGCATTCAAGTCAAGATCCATAATAAACAATCAAGAATCAAGATCTATATTCATTCTAGCCATTACTTACAAGATTGCAACCTTTATTCCAAGGGTTTGGTGAGTTGCAACATCGCTTATTTTTTCATTCATCATTCCTTCATTCTATTTTTATTCATTTAAAGGTTTGATTACCAAAACAGGGTTTGACCAAGGAAAACCCCTATCCACTAACAAAACGATATTTCCCCCTCTCTTTGGTGTGTGATTTGCAGATCTAGATTGAAGATCCATTGAAGAGCAAGATTGGAGAAACGTTGTCAAGTTTTCCAAGTTGTCATCTACATTCCAAGATCATAGAAAACCACCTATAGATTGAATTGACTGTTTAAGAATCAAAGATTTGATAAGAGAGACACTAAAGGAGAACAATAGAGGATATCCAAGTTTCAAATCAACCTTGATATTGGGACTATATCACCACTTGTGGCGTATGAGTCCTAGTATACCAAATTTCAGGCATTTTTTATAGATCCTGGTTTTGCAGTTACAGATTATGATTTTGGCTTGGAATCCTAAACTAGGATTAAATTGCCCCTACTGGCATATGAGTCTCAATGCATTAAAAGTCAAATTTTTAGGATTTTAGACCTAATTAGGTGTAAAATAGGGTTCCACTGAAACAATTTGGATCAAGATGATGAACCACTAGACTTTTCCCACACTAGTCACTACAATTCATGCAATTATGAAGGCCAAAAAATGCAAATAATAATAAAAAAATGACCCTAACTGTTATAGAAACTATGGGGGGAGTTTTTAGAGCTTAAAATGGTGTTCACCTTGCTAAAAGAAGCTTGTTTTTAGGGCACAAAGGACTCATTAGCCTTTATTGGCAAATGGGTCCCTGTTAGAGTTTCTGAAATTGAGATCTGGGTTATTTTCCTTGATGTCTACACTCTTAGATTCCCAATTGTCAACTCCCAAAAACTTGTAATAAATTGTTTAGCTTCAATTCTTCATTCTTACACTATAAAGATCAATATAGCAACTTGACAAATTAGACAATTTTGTTTCAAACTTCTTCTCCACTTGATCTTCAACCTATAAATTTACAAACACACACTCAAGGGAAGAAATTTTTTTAGATTGTTAGTGAATAGGGGTTTTCCTCAATCAAACCCCTTGTAGGTAATTAAACCAAATGATGAAATAATGGAGTTGAAGCATGAACATGAAATGATGCAATGTTGATACCTTGGAAGTTGTCTTGGAAGATAAATCTATAATCTAACATGTAGTGGTAATATAGAATGTAGATCTTGATCCTTGAATAAGATGGATATCAATTCTTGCAAGTAGATTTTCAATGCTACACCTACCAACTTAGCTCAGCATGTTGGAATTTGCACTAAACCCTTTCCATGATGAAATGATCTTGAATTTTTGAAATAAACTCTTGATAATCTGTGTTGAAATGCCTTTGAAAATTCTCTTGAAGTGATTTATAATGCTTTCTTGAAGTTGTTAGGATGTCTTGTAAACTTTTTAGGAGAAACAATGTGAATTAACCCCATATTTGTACTAAATTAAGAGATTAACCCCAAAATTTAGACAATTGAAGCCAACACTAGATCTGGAAACAAACATTATTAAATTCCCTCCATAATGAAATTCAAAAAGGGGGTCCTCATTAAGGGAGGACCCATTCACCACCTAGGGCGAATGGGTCCTGACACTGTTTTCCAAGACCTTGCCTTCAGGGAATGAAAGAACATCAAAAAGCCATGTAGAATCTGCCAAAAAGGGGGCTCTATAGAGGGAGGACCCATTCACCACCTAGGGAAAATGGTTCCTAGCACCAATTTCTAGGACCTCAAATTTTCCCAATTAAATGTTATGTAATTTGAATTATGGGTGTCGGGATAGATCCTCGGGAGGTTTCATAAATAAGGCTTAATTTTGAATTAAAGGGGCTAATTAATTCTAATTAACCACAATTAATTAATGAGACACTAGATAAGTGTGAAAGTGTGTTACAAAACTTAAAAGAGGGTACAAATTAAGTACATTTTATTAAGAAGGGGCCCAAGATCAATGCAAATGTGTTACAACACATTACAACATTAAAACTAGGAAAAAATATGTTAATTCAATGACAATTATTCCCAAATCAAGGAAAAGGGATACTTTTTCCATTACTACACGACCTTGTTTCGAGCTTCTTCAGTTTTCCAAGTGCCCCTTTGTCCTTTCTCAGTTCATTCTTCTAATTTTCAGTCTCATATCTTGGGTTGCATAGTTAAGTTTACATATCATTGCATTTATTTCTTTCCAAGCCTTTTCTTGGTGCTGAACCCCCTTTTACTCTTTAATCACACCTCTAGGACACCTTATTGCTAAAATATTTCCCTCATTTCCATCCCTGATTGATATCTCTAAGGTTTCCTTGAATGAAACTTGAAGGAAAGTGGAGGAACTCTAATCCCCATTTAGTTCCATCTCCCAAAACATAGAGCACCAATTTTCTATGTTTCAATAGATATTTTTTTTATATGAGAGTCTTGGTTTAGGTTTTGGTTAATAAACATATTAAAAGAATTAAATTATGTAATTGATTTATGTAATCAAATTTTTCTCTGGACTATGAGTAATTTTGTATTGTTTGATAATGTACTTTTCTATACAATACTTCACAAAAAATTCTAAAGTGTATTATGTAAGAAAGCTAAGGTAGCGAAACAACTTCCTACACTAATCTTGAGAGGAGAATAATGCAAAAAATTTATAGATCTTTAACAATTACAGAGACTTAAATATAAATATACATAAATATCATGCATACCACAACATAGTGATTTACATGGGGAAAACCCATTCGAGAGAAAAAGCCCACACTCAAAAAGCCGCCCAATATATTATTTATAAATAAAAAAGATAACAATATACTTGTAGAGCAAGCTTCTCAAAGGAGTATCACCACTCAAAGATCCAAAGACAACACAACTGCTATCAAACTCTCATAATACATCGCAATGCACAACCATAATACAATGCCCTCATAAAATAGGGTTGTCTTCTAGGGAAATTCAAGCAAATAAAATTTTCCTTTTGGGGTCGCTACCCCTGAGCCTCCACTAGGGTGTGTTGCCCCTAGACCCCAGTTGGGGGGATGATCCCCCTAGACCCTTCATGGGGATCCCCATTGCCCCACCACCTCAGGTCATCATTTGAACAATACCTTATATAATTGTAAGGTTGAGACACATTTTCTCAACATATTCCCCCCTTAGTTAGGTCTAAGAATCTTAATATTTCACAAGTTTTTTATTTTTCCACCATGATTGTAAATTCCTTGTAGCATTCAATGTTTTTACTCTTATTTATTATGAGTGTTAAAAGGGTTATGAAGTACATAATTTTCTGGTTCAAGTTTCAATTAATGAACATATTGACAGAATTAAATTATGTAATTGAGTTATGTAATCAAATTTTTCTTTGGACAATGAGTAATTATGTATTGTTTGATAATGCCACTTTCCTTACAATACTTCACAAAAAATTATAAAGTGTATTCCCCCATTGGTTAGGTCTAAGAATCTTAATATTTCTCAAGTTTTTTTCTACAATAATTGTAAATTCCTTGAAGTATTCAAAAATTTTACTCTTATTTATTATGATTATTAAAAGGGTTATAAAATAGATACTTTTGTATATGAGAGTCTTGGTTCTGGTTTGAGTTAATGAACATACTAAAAGAATTAAATTATGTAATTGAGTTATGTATTCAATTTTTTCTTTGGACTATGAATAATTGTGTATTGTTTGATAATGTCATTTTCTTTACAATACTTCAAAAAATTTCTAAAGTGTATTCCCCCTTGGTTAGGTCTAAGAAAACATTTCACAAGTTGTTTGTTTTTCAACCATAATGGTAAATTCCTTGAAGCATTCAAAAATTTGACTCTTATTTACTATGAGTGTTAAAAGGATTATGAAATTGATAATTTTGTATTTGAGAGTCTTGGTTTAGGTTTTAGTTAATGAACATATTAAAGGAATTAAATTATGTAATTGAGTTCTGTAATCAAATTTTTCTTTGGTCTATGAGTAATTGTGTATTGTTTGATAATGTCATTTTCCCTACAATATATTAAAGGAATTAAATTATGTAATTGAGTTATGTAATCAAATTTTTCTTTGGTCTATGAGTAATTGTGTATTGTTTGATAATGTCATTTTCCCTACAATACTTCATAAAAATTTCTAAAGTGTATTCCCCTTTGGTTAGGTCTAAGAATCTTAATATTTTGCAAGTTGTTTATTTTTCCACCATAATTGCAAATCCCTTGAAGCATTGAAAAATTTCACTCTTATTTATTATGAGTGTTAAAAGGGTTATGAAGTGAATAATTTTGTATATAAGAGTCTCAGTTCAAGGTTCGTTTAATGAACATATTAAAAGAATTAAATTATGTGATTATGTTATGTAATCAAATTTTTCTTTGGACTATGAGTAATTATGTATTGTTTGATAATGTCATTTTCTTTACTATACTTCACAAAATTTTCTAAAGTATATTCCCCCCATGGTTAGGTCTAAGAATCTTAATATTTCACAAGTTGTTTGTTTTTCCTCCATAATTATTGATTACTTGAAGCATTCAAAAATGTCTCTTATATATTATTAAAAATTAGACCTTAATGTATCTATCACTATCATCATAAAAAACCAATATGAAATTAATCTAAATTGAATTCTAATAATTGAAAATGATAAATTAAATAATTGCAATCAATATCAAATTATTCATATTCCCAAATATTTGTAAGGGTGCCTAGATTAAAGTGGTTAGTGAGGGCATTGTTCCAAAACTTTGAACAAAGTTTGAACTCCCCATCCTTCATAGAAATAGGCTTTCCTTAAACATCTAGCGGTTTGAATTTTTTAAAATTTAAAAAATATATATTTTGAAATGGCTACAATTTGACAACTGACATATGTCTAAGATTTATCGATAAATGAGGAGGATTATTTTGGATAAAATCAACATCGACCCCTTGTAATGTGGCTGTAAAAATGAAGTTGTAGAAATGATAGATTGTGGACAATGAAGATGAACGCACATACTATTAACATAACTCTATTACATTGTTAGCAAATAATTTTTGTTTCAATTAAATTGTTTCATCAATTGCTCATAAAACTGCTCAAGTTCCTTTGTTGTGTTGCTTGTAGAAATGTATCTTAGGTTTATTAAATAAATCAATCAATAAAATTTTGCTTCATATGGTATCAAAGCCAATATGTGATATTGTAGTATGTTAAATGTTGATTTTGGCATAAGGAACTTGGTGTGAGAGGGAAGAAGAGCATTTGAAGGGGATGATGAAAGATGGCATAAGTTGGTATGAGTAGAAATTAGGCTTATCCCTGACTAAGTGCAATTTTGTTTGAACTATCATTCAAGAAAGTCATTTATATGGAGGACTATACCAAACTATGCAATAGGTGACACCGCTTTATTGATAAATTTAGTGCACATTTCTTCAGGTCTAGAGTGCAAACTCGGTCCTATGGAGAGGAATTTTGGTTTTATTTTCTTTAAGAATGCTACTACACTAGTGTCTTAGGCTAATTCTCATAAGAATTTACCTATATATATGTTCACCAGTTCTACTCATGTAATCTTCAAGTTTTATTCTTGTAACATCAAATATTCACACTTGTTTAGCTCCTTGTAGATTTTGGCTTGGTGTGGCCTTGATTTAGTGTTTTAATGTGGATAACACATTGACATTAGTTCTTGGGCCCTTGTGAACTAATGTATTTAATGAAGTGTTGTAACACACTTTCACACTTTTCTAGGATTTCTAAGCATAATTAACATCATTTCGATCGTAATGTCTCTCAGCCTTGCCTTATTTGGTGTGTTGTAAAGTGTTGTAACACACTTTCATATTCCTCTAGGCTTGTCATTAATAATTGGACTCTCTTATGCTTTAATTGGCCTCTTTTTGCATCCACAAGCCCTATTTATGTGTATTTTTTAGGATAATCTTGACAAAAAGCATTTAAAATATCAAATCCATGAAAACCCACTTCAAATTCCTAAGGTGGGACTCATTTTCCATTCTAGGAAAATGAGTCCCCTTAGGTGGGACCCATTCACTAAAGGTGGAAAATGAGTCCCCTTTAACTCAAAAATCATATTTAATTTAAATCTTTGGTGGGATTTTATTCTCCAAGATCCAATGTCAGCTTGTAGTGTTGTAATTTTAGGAATTCTTGTATAATTGAGTATAAATACAAGGTTATTTCACTCATTTTCTCCTAACAAGCAATCAAGTGACCCAAGTCTTTTGTGAGAACATCCTAATAGAAAACTGAGTTCACAAGAGCATTTGAGCAAGAGCATTCAAGGTTTTCAAGGGCATATTATCAAGCTTTCAAGAGAATTCTTCAAGCATCAATCATCATGTCAAAGATCACATTCTTTATTTTTGTTATTATGCTCACAATTATGGTGTAGAGATCATAATCTAAGCAAGCTTTGCATTCAAGATATATCTCCTTCAAGAAAGAATCAAGAACCACATCCATTGCAGCCATTTCAAGCATAATTGTAGCACTTTATTGCAAGGGTTTGGTGAGTTGCAACATTACATTTTTGTTTATTCATCATTCTCCTTTACAATTTATTTCATTTCAAGGTTTAATTACCAACAAGGGGTTTGACCAAGGAAAACCCCTATTCTCTAAACCCACAACCATTTTTCCCTCTCTTTGTATGTAATTTGTATGTCTAGGTTGCACATTTGTCAAAGAGAAAGATTGGAAAATTTGTCATCAAGTTTTCAAAGAAAGTCAAAATTTTCAATATTGTGAACAAGCCTTGGAGGAGCTTGGAGAAGACCTATAGGTTGAATTTTGCAGTTTTGGGCCTAGATCTGAATCAGGAACAGTAGAGCAGACTGGGAGATATAGAATCCAACTTTGCATCTCCAAAAATCTAGAAGTGGATTGATTCTCCATTATTGGTGAATGAGTCCCACTGTACCTGTTTATCAGATATTTTTATAGATTTGAGTACCCTTTTGTCTGAAACTTGTTTCAACATAGTTTTCTCAAAATTGGACTGATTCATCCAACTTGGTGTATGAATCCCAATTGGCTTCAATAGTGGATTTTTTAGGATTCTAGGCCTCCATTTTCCTAGGTGCACATCTCCAGTTTCATAGTTTTCTATTGTTTTTTGCTTGCATTTCTAGGTCATTTTGCATACTACATTGTGTTTCCAAACATTTTCTTTTCCAAGTCTACACTTGGTGGTGAACCCCTCATTTTACATCATTTAATCCCCCTTAGAACATTCCCTTTGCCAGATTTCAATCTCCTTTGTAATTGAAGCTCAAGGGTTTGTTCTTAAGTGAAAGATAGAAAATAGCCTCTCTCCTTTTAGGTCCAAAACCTTAGAAGCGAAAAGATAGCCCACTACTTTACATGCTTCATTTTGGTGAACCTGCATTTAGAGCATCATAATTTTGATTTGGAGTGCATTTACATCCTAGATTTAGCTTTCATTAATATTGCATTGCTTAATTTACATTCTAGGCTTTCAATTTTTGTATTAGTGAAAAGCTCATTTAGCTTGCTTTATTGCACTTAATTTAATTGAAAATCAATAAAATTCTACATTTTCATCTTATATTTGCATCAAAACACATAAAAATCATAAAATTTAATTCTATTTTTTTGAAAAACTTCAAAAAAATCAATACTTGAACTCATTCACCACCTTGGGAAAATCAGTCCCTTTCCATATTTTACATTGCATTTTCTAGCATTTATAGTTCCTTTTCTGATTTTTTGTTTGTTGTTTATGCATCTCAATTTTACTTTCCATAATTTCAGTTATAAGAATTTCATTCTTATTATTTTACATTGCATTCACACCTAGCCCACATTTAGTAGCTTTTGCATGACTTTTTGGTGTCTTATTGCTAATACCATAGTGAGAAGAAGTTTGAGACTCATGCCATCTCGTGATAGCACAATCATTGTGGATCTTGGGTTATCTAGAGCTTCTACTCCTAGTATTGACGCTAGTACAATTGGCATGGATAACACCCTTAGTAACTCTTTGCCTTCAAGTAGCATGCAAGTCGAACCAAAGAATGATAGTATTCCACAAGAAAATCTAATGTACATTCATGAGGACCTAGTGAACTTACAACATCAAATTATCCTTGAAAATATTTCAACCACTGCAATTCCTACAATTGAAAACATTCAGCGTATGCTTGAAATTGAATATGGCCTTGACCTTGTGAAAAATATAGTGTGAATATTTGGCAAGCATCATCCCTCACCCAATAGTTTTCCTTTTCTCGCAAACAATTCTTCAAGACAAGGAGGAACTCAAGTTCCTCCTCCAACAATACCCTCAATCCCTACATACACCCCTCCTCAAGTCACAACAATGCAACAAGTTAGTAATGTGATTCCTTCCCTGGGTATTCCATCTAGCATCCCTAGTTCCTATGTGGCATCACATCTTATAGCTCCTACTACCTTACCACGTATAAGAATTCCAATCACTTATCCCACAAACACATACACTCCATCACCAATTTCATTTCCATCTCAAAACACAAGAAATAACCCTCTCATACATCAACTTTTCCAAACCATGTCATCTCTTCAAAAAAAAGTTTTCACCATCAACCAAAATCAAAATGGCCCACCCACATATTATGTCAAGAGTAGTCCATTATCCTTGGAGATAGAATGAAAAATTGATGCCACAAGGTGTAGAGAGGCCTAGATTTGAGAAATATGGAGGGAAGTGAGATCCTTTTAACTATGTTAATTCCTACACTACCCTGTGTAGTGACTTTATCCTTGATGAAATTGTTGAGGTATTTATAAATAATTTCCAAATGCAGAAAATTCCTAAGCTGACCTTGGCCAACTTGATGAGATGTAAGCAAAAAGAGGATGAAAAGATAACTGACTTTATCTCCCAATATCAATCACTTTATTCCCAAGTCAATGTTGAGATCCCCGACCCACACCTTCAAAATATTTTTATAGAAAACTTGCAAAACAAAATCCAAGACAAGTTGACCATGATGAAATTACCATCCTTCATGCACTTGTGCATTTCTCTCCATAATTACCAAAATTTGGTTTCTAGTCATGATACAAAGTCCACTTCTAGTTGAATTGAAAGATCCGAGCCTATGCACCAAAATAACTCCTAACCCTTTAGAAAAAAAAAAAAGGGTTCCTTTAATTCAACCCTCCTCAACAACAAACTCAAAATTTCCATAACCAAGTTGTTATTTTCAAAGACTTAGTGCTCTTTAGTTATGGAGATCCAAAGAGAAAATTCACTCCCCTACTCGACACCCTTCATAATACCATGTCCTAGCTTCTAAACCAAAAAATGATTACCTTACTCCCATTCAGAAAACTTGACCCTAGTAATCCTTTGCCTCAGATATAAATCAAATGCTTATTGCCACTTTCATCGACAAAATGCACATGACACATAACATTGTAAGCGTCTTAAACATCTTATGCAAGACCACATTGATTCCAATCATCTATTTGTTACAAGTATTACTAATCAAGGCAATAATTATGTTGTCCTTCCAAACCAAAACTTGCAAATTTTTACCAACCCCATGCCAAAATGTAATATTTCATTTTTCAAAGCTAGCTACATGCTTGATAATGATGTGATGGATGTTGATACAGATGATGAACACATTGATTATGTTCCAAATAATGTTGTCAATCCTATAGATGAAATGATAGGGGTGATAGACATCATCCCTCGTAAGGGATGAACTAAGAGTCCTCTTGATATTGCTTTATTCTCTAAAGATATACTTAAAATATTTCCCGATAGTCCTCTTTACATAGCTGACTATATCTATGATAAGCCCACTAATGGGGTATTAATAGATATCACCTATGGAGAGAACGTGATCATCGAGGAATTCCTACTCTTGCATGAGCTTTATGAAGATGAATATGACAAATCGAAAGCATGGATAAGGACGGATAATGGTTTTATGTGCCCTACAATTGGATTGATCACCCTACCATTACAAATAGGATCAAAAACATTAGATGTTACATTCTTCATCATCCCACAGTCAAACCAATTTCATGTTAAGTTAAGCCACCCATGGCTTTGCTCCATGAAAGTCATCCCTTCGGTTGTGCACAAGTGCTTAAATTTTCTATTTCAAAATGAAATATTCACTATTCACCATAGTGGCTTTAACCCCTTGTCATCTAAAGGAAACTTTTCCCTAGATGCCTTTTGGCCCAGGCCCATGGAACCTATCAATCCAAGAGAAGACTTTTTTTTCTTGTCCTATCAAAAGTTCAAGGATGTAAAGAGCAAAACTCTTTAATTCAAAACATTGACAATATTTTAAATAAATTCATTTATATTCAAAAGAAATTCGACACTTCATTCATTAGACATCATAAAATCCAAACGATTTCAAAACAATGACTTAAAGTCGATAAATAGATTCATAATACATCCAGTTAAATTCAAACACGTGTCATCTTACACGACATTGATAATAATACAAAATAAGTTGTAATATAAGTTTACAATTCGAGACTTAGGCATTATGTCGCCTTAAGCTCTAGATTACATAATTCAAGAAATAAATAATACATAAATGAAGAAAACATCCTTTGATCTTCAATCCATAGCTTATCTTCAATAATGAATATGAGAACAAGAATCGGGCACTTTTTTCGCCCAACTTTGAAGCTTACGCTTCCCCAAAATTCCTTAGTCATTCAAACAATACCCGACCCTACATGAATTGCTTAGAAAAAAGCAGTCGACAAGCAAGATGGAATCTGGTGCGTGCCTAGTATAACTAGTAAAACCTCAAGCATTTTCATTTTTCTAATTTATTTAAGAAACAAGCAAGTTCGATACTAGGATATGGTAGAGAGTTCATTCATTCCATCTATTTCAATGGTCCTTAAGTTACTTGGCCAAGTAAAATGTCATGCATGACAAATAAAAGCAATTTTGGAAAAGAAAAAATACACTCTCTAATAACCCATATTCGGTGCCCGTCCTAGAAGGTAACTTTCCAAACACATGACATGCACATTCATTCATCAAGCATGCATGGTTCCATTCAAATAAAAAATATTTCACAAACATCTTTAACTGCAATCTTGTTTCAAGCAAAATAGGTTCAAATGCAGTATTTTCATTGTTTTAAATCATAAACATCATTTAAATTAATATTTAAATTGAATAATTAAAATAACAAAAAGAAGGTGTATCTCAAGTATGTAAATCAAGTACATATTTAAACAGGCATAAATGAGCACATGTTCTTTCAGTTTATTTACTCATTTAATTTATTTTCACTTTGAAATAATCCTGTTCTAATTCATTTTGTTTTCAAATAATTCATATTTTAAATTACTTGAGTTAGTTTTTGTTTTTCACGTTTCCAGAAAATAAATAATTACTTTTTCAAAAACACGTTTAATAACTCATTTTCATTTTTGTTTCGTAATAATTTGAGTTTTATTCACGAAAATCACTGATTTTAACTTTTATTTTGCAACACATTTAATATTCAAAAGGTATTTTATCATAATCTTTATCTTTTCTATTTCATTCATTTTAAGAATTAAATCTATATGTTTGCTTTGGATTTTTGAAGTTTTTCCAAATCTAATTTAAAAATACATTTTTTTGTTTGAATCTTTTCCAAATCAGAAAAATAAATCAACTGTCTTGAATGTTTTCTATTCAAATTTATCCTACAATTTTCTATTTCAAACTTGTTCAATGGTTTTTTTGGAAAAAAACAGATTGATGTTTAAAATTTAATTAGAATTCAATGGAAACAGTGATACTTTTAATAGTTTAACATAAAAATAAAATCTAGAGTTTATTCTTTCCTAAATTGATAAAAACATAGATTTTCTTTCTTGTTGAAAACTAAAATGTATGAATTGGCAAACAATTTTAACTCTTTATTAAACTGACTGTGAATTTGTTTTCATAGATCATACCTAGAAATTTCCTGAATTTGGAAATAATTATTTGTGTTTTTGTCTGTGAATTCCTCTTCCTATTGTTGACTGTGATTTCTTCGTTCTCTTTCCTATTGCTGGGTGAGATGAAGTTTACACTCCTTGGAAATTCATTAGTTTCTTGTCTAGTTCCATGTCTCTTTCCTTCTCTCCACACGTCCTTGGGAGACTTTTATTCCTATCAACAAATATTGTTTCATTCGTTTTGTGTTTGTTTGTTCTTACCTATTCTCTTGGCTGCGCCTCTTCTTCCCTACCTTCTCTCTATTGCCTTTGGCGCCCTTCACCTATCTCCTTCCCCTTGCGCTTTACCTCTTTTCCCTCCTACCTGTGCACCTTCTCCTTTCTGGTCGTCCCTGATGGGAATGTGGAGTGTGTTCAGCATAACAAAAATCAATATTTAAGTTTTCCTTCTCCTCTGCTCTGGCCACATGGGAAAGAACAATCCCTCCTGTCCAAAACAAAAAATTAAAAAAAAACTCAGGCTCTTCTGGTCGTGTGTGAGTTTTTCCCTTGATTCAATCTTCCTCTAAAAAAAAAAAAATCCCATTCTCTTCTAGCCGCCCCTTAGATGATCAGATCTCTTTTATTTTTTAAAACAAAATAACTTCCTATTTATGGACTGATTTTTTTTTTCACTCTGTTCTTCTCCAATTCGAATTTCCTGATTGACTGATTTTTTTCATGAATTGGTGATGGAGTTATTCACAAAGCTAGATCCACTTTTTTTGTTTGATCTCCAGTTTAAATTTTTCAAACTCGAAGTTCCATTTTCTAATTGCATTCAATTTTGATTGAAAGATATTTTCTTCTATTTGTAAACTGCTGATTTGAATTCAATTTCCAATTTGAACGTATTTGTTTTTCCAATTTGTTTTCAATAACTCAATTTTGATATTTGATTATTTAAACATTTATATTTATTTCTCTTATTTATCAAATGAGAAAAATTGAATTACATCAAATAACACTATTTTATAGTTTAATAATTTTTCACAATTAAAACTCTATTCCATTAATTTGAAATAAAAGCATCATTATTTTTAAATAATAATAAAATATCGACATAAGAAATTTAATTATTTAAATAAGATCAATTTCCTCACAAAATAATCAAATCATCATTTAAAGCAACATATTCTTTTCACATATATTTGAGAAATTAATTTAACTTATTTTAAATTTGCAAGCATAATCATCACAAAAATACATTAAAATAATAACTAAGTGTGTGTGTGAGATTCCATCATCCTCATAAACATCTAATGGCTAAAACGACTCTACCTGATCGATGTTCTTGCCTTCATTCTCGTTCACCTATTCCTGCATTCACTTGCACTCGAATTTTCATCAGCAATGAGAAACCCCACATTTAATAAAAATGCATTCCAAATCATTTCAATTGCATTTAAATTTCAATTTCAATTTCAGTTCAATTTAAATAATCATTTAACATAATAATTAACAATCTCATGATTAATAATTACATTTAAATAATCGACAAAAATCAATAAGTGACATCCTTCCCCTCTTGGAAGAGACATCGTCTCGATGTCTTATTAATCATTCAATAAGTATAGAATCTCAATCAATAAAACATACTATCTCAATTAGTAAAAACCATAGTATCTCGATCATAATAAAATAATAACTAACAACATAGTTCTCAAAAACATAAGCTTAAACAAATCATAGAAGCATCCATGCTATCAAAGTTCACAACATGTGAATCAAAAACTAGAGTATCAAGTATCTCCGCATAAAGAAAATACTAATCTTTGAAAGAAAATGAGGAAAATGACGGTCAATCATCTCAGAATCCTCCCATGTAGCACTATCCTCAGTATATTGGTCCCACTAGACCTTGTACTGAGTACTATCCCTGTTATACAGCTTAATGCTACGCTTGTCTAGGATTCAGATGGGCTCGACTAGCACCACCCCTGGATCCTATACCTATAAAGAATGCCAATCAAGAATATGAGATGCATCACGATGATATGGTTTCAACAAAGAAACATGGAATACATTATGGATTCGAGCTAGAGCAGGTGGTAACACTAGTCTATAAGCAACTGGATTAATAACTTCTAGTACATCAAAGGGTCCCACAAATATTGGAGCCAACTTTGATGATTTCCCAAATGAGATAGAGCTCTTATGAGGCTTAACCCTCAAAAAGACTTTATCTCCCGCAACAAACTGTCTGAAATTCTTTTTCCTATCAGCATAGCTCTTTTGTCTATTGGCTACTTCCTTCAACCTACCCTTGATCAACTTCATTTTCTCACCCATTTCCTTGAGCATATCCGGACCAATGATGATCCTATCTTCCATCCTGTCCCAATTGATGGGTGTGCGACATTTCCATCCATAAAGTGCCTCAAAAGGTGCCATACCCAAAGATGCATGAAATGAGTTGTTGTAGGCAAGCTCAACCAATGGAAAATATTCCTCCCACTTGTACTGCTGATCCATGCAGTACATCCTCAGTAAATCCTCAACAACTTGATTGAACCTTTCTGTTTGGCCATCAGTTTGTGGGTGATATGCAGAACTAAAATTTAATTTAGTTCCTAAAGTTGCATTCAGTGTAGTCCAGAACCTAGATGTCATCCTGGTGTCCCTATCAGAAATAATGGTCTCTAGTACACCATGCAATCGAAATATCTCTTGCAAAAATTTCTTCGCAAGAGTCAATGATCCATCTTTCAAATTCCCAGGTATGAAATGTGAAACCTTTGTTAGCTTATCAACAACTACTAAGATGGTATCATGCCTATTCCTGCTCAAATGTAATCCTTGGATAAAATCCATACTGATTACTTGCCACTTATACTTAGGTATATCGTGGGGATACAAAAGTCTTGCTAGATGCACATGCTCAACTTTGACTCGTTGGCATTCCAAACATCTAGCTACATACTCCATAACATCTTTCTTGAGCTTAGGCCAAAAATACAAAGTCTTTAACTCTGCTACCATTTTCGTAACTCTTGGATGCCCTAAATAAGGTGCATCATGTACTTCCTCAAATATCCACCCTCAGGGATATACATCCTTCCTTGATATCTCATAATACCATCACACTCCATCACATATCCATCAAATCTATGATCTGAAGGATCTGCCTCTAAGGCTTGCCTAACCATGTCATTATGCTCATCTGCTAGAAGATACTGCAACACTTGTTGTCTCAAATTTGACCTTGTGGTCAACATAGCAGAGAGATGTATTCTCTTGCTAAGAGCATCTACAACTCTTCCTTACCCTTGATATACTCAACACCAAAATCATACTCACTTAGGAACTCAAGCAACCTCCTATGTCTCGCATTGAGGTTCGCCTGAGTGAAGATGTATTTAAGTCCTAAATGAGCCATCTTAAGCTGAAATGGTTTCCTTAGGAGATAATGTCTCCACATCTGCAATGCATGAACAATAGCTACAAGCTCAAGATCATGTGGCACATAATTCAATCCATAAGTATATTTCAGTTTCCTAGATTCATATGCAACCACTTTCCCCTCCTGCATCAACACAGCTCCTACACCTTCACCTAAAGCATTTGTAATCATAATGAAGTGCCCATTAGGATCTGGTATAGTCAAAACTGGTGTCAATGTCAACTTTTGTTTAAGAATTTTAAATGCTTCCTCACACTTGTCAATCCACTCATATTTCCTTTCCTTCTTCTGAAGAGAAGTTATAGGTGTTGCAATCCTGGAAAATCCTTCCACATATTTCCTGTAGTATCTTGCAAGTCCCATGAAACTACGAACTTCAGTAACACTCTGCGGTGTAGTCCAATCCACTATTACCTCTATCTTTGAAGGATCAATTGAGATTCCCTCAGCAAATATGACATGTTCCAAATAGAGAACCTTCTTCTGAAAGAAAGTACACTTCAAAAACTTACCAAAAAGCTTTCGATCTCTTAGTTGTTGCAAGACTATTCTCAAGTGCTTCTCATGCTCCTCTTCTATCTTAGGGAAATTAGAATATCATCAATGAATATAAGCACAAAATCATCTAAACAATCTCTAAATATGATGTTCATAAGATTCATGAATTCTGCTGGAGCATTCGTTAGACCAAAAGGTACCACTGTGAACTCGTAGTGTCCATACCGAGTTCTGAAAGTTGTCTTTGGAATATTCTCATCCTTAATCCTTAGCTGGTGGTAACCTGATCTAAGATCAATCTTATAAAATACTATGGTCCCTTTCATCTGATCAAATAACTCATCTATCCTAGGTAAAGGATACCCGTTCTTAATGGTAACCTTGTTCAACATCCTATAATCAATACACAGTCTCAAGGTCCCATCCTTCTTAACGAAGATTACCGATGCACCCCATGGGGATACACTCGGTCTAATAAATCCCTACTTCAGTAACTCCTGCAATTGAACCTTCAATTCATATAACTCTGTAGTAGTCATTATGTATGGAGCCTTGGATTGAGACTCCGTTCCAGGTAAAATTTCAATTGAGAAATCAAATTATCTCTTCGGTGGTAATTTAGTAAGTTCTTCAGGAAAGATATCCAAGAACTCCTTAAGAACTGGATAGTCCTCTGGAATTTCCTAGATATTATCCAAATCACTCACCAAAATAGAAAATATGGAACTTCCTTTCAGATACTCTTTCTTTAGCTACATGGCTGAGATATGTCTCAACTCTAGAGGCTCTCGAGATCCTAAAATCTCAATTAGATGTCCAAAATCATCCAAACAACTCACAACCTTATCCTCACAGTTCAATATGGCTTTATGCTCAGTTAACCAATTTATCCCTAAGATCACATCATAAGAACCAAACGGTGCTACATATAGGTTAACTTGGGTTTGGAAATTAGGTAGCTCTAAATCGCTGCATGATAGACATGAATCTACCCTCTTCTCTACTCAATTTCCATACTAAACCATCCATGCATGTGACATATAACTAGGTCTAATAGGTAATTTATAAATTAATTTAGGATCAATAAAGCATTCAGTAGCTCCTATATCTATCAAAATAGAAACTGATTGACCAAAAAGCTTACCCTTCATTTGAATAGGTGAAGCTTGAAAGTCTGCTTGACGGTTGTCAACTGCTGCATGAATTTGGTGTTGTGGTGCTCGCCTATCATTTCCACCTCGCTAAACTCCTATACGTTGAGTGCAATTGGAGGCATAGTGATCTCCTCTGCAATTGTAGCATCCACCTCGTGGCCTTGGGTGACCACTTGTCCTGTTCCTGATATTGGAGAAGTTGGTGTTATTATTATTCACTTTCTTGTTTCCACCATACCTCCCTTCTCTATCCTGAGTGTTTGTTCCTCTCTTCAGGTTCCTTATCTACTGACTATTATTACCCCTCTGGTTATTATTGTAATTGTTTTGGAACTTCCTGTTTCCAAAACCAGGTTTAGAATTCACACTCTTTCTGTAGTTTTCCACCTGTTGCAACTTATGTTCCTATTTTATGGCCTTCTCAAAGACCTCATCCATAGTCAATCGATTATGAATATCCACATCAACTCCAATTTGTGGCCTCAATCCTAGGATGAATTTTCCAAATACGAAACCGCTCATCCATCTGATACTGTGGTACATACTTCAGGAGATTTGTGAACCTCTCCTAGGATTGAGTATCTATCAAACCACCCTAAGTCAGATTCTAAAACTTTATCATCTTCCTATCAAAGAACAGTTGTGGAAGCCAGCTATTCCTAAAAAGTTGCAGGAACACTTCCCATGTAGTTCCACCTGACAGTAACTTCTTCTCAGTCTTCTCATTATCCCACCAAGTAGCAGCTTCTCAAGTAAGCTGGTATGCAGCCCAAATTGCCTTGGTCTCACTGGACATATTCCTAAGCTCAAAGTGCTTTTCCATTTCAATTACCCAGGCTTCGGCTCCATCACTGATGGTCTTACCATAAAACTTGGGCGGTCCTACCTTTTTCAAATATTTCGCCAACTCCCCTTCGATCCTAGCTTGAGGATTTGGTGGTTCTTCAACCCTTGGATTTTCATTAGTGGATTGCTCCTAATTTTGGGGAATTTCGACCTGAGGGTTGCCTTTCTCTGACTCCTCAAACTTCTTGTTCCAGATTATCCATTCTGGAACCCTGCTAATTCAAAAAACTGAGAATCTTATCCAACCTGCCATTCCCATTACTTGCAGCAGCTCCTTTTCCTCTTGTACCCATTATGTATCAATAATTCCTGCATCAAGGAATGTTTCTTTAGTGTAATGGACAAAGGACCCTAGTGTTCAAACCTAGGGCTCTGATACCAAATGTAAAGAGTGAAACTCTTTAATTCAAAACATCGACAATATTTTAAATAAATTCATTTATATTCAAAATAAAGTCGACACTTCATTCATTAGACATCATAAAATCCAAACGATTTCAAAACAATGACTTAAAGTTGATAAATAGATTCATAATACATCCAGTTAAATTCAAACACGTGTCATCTTACACGACATTGATAATAATACAAAAGAAGTTGTAATATAAGTTTACAATTTGAGACTTAGGCATTTTGTCACCTTAAGCTCTACATTACATAATTCAAGAAATAAATAATACATAAATGAAGAAAACATCCTTTGATCTTCAATCCATAGCTTATCTTCAATAATGAAGACAAGAACAAGAATCAGGTGCTTTTTCCGCCCAACCTCAAAGCTTACGCTTCCCCGAAATTCCTTAGTCATTCAAACAATACCCGACCCTGCACGAATCGCTTAGCAAAAAGCAGTTGACAAGCAAAATTGAATCTGGTGAGTGCCTAGTATAACTAGTAAAACTACAAGCATTTTAATTTTTTTAATTCATTTAAGGAACAAGAAAGTTTGATACTAGGATATGGTAGAGAGTTTATTCATTCCATCTATTTCAATGGTCCTTAAATTACTTGGCCAAGTAAAATGTCATGCACGACAAATAAAAACAGTTTTGGGAAAGCAAAACTACACTCTCTAATAACCCATATTCAGTGCCCATCCCGAAAGGTAACTTTCCAAACACATGACATGCACATTCATTTATCAAGCATGCATGGTTCCATTCAAATAAAAAATATTTCACAAACATCTTTAACTGCAATCTTGTTTCAAGCAAAAATGGTTCAAATGTAGTAGTTTCATCATTTTAAATCATAAACATCATTTAAATTAATATTTAAATCGAATAATTAAAATAACAAAAAGAAGGTGTATCTCAAGTATGTAAATCAAGTACATATTTAAACAGGCATAAATGAGCACATGTTCTTTCGGTTTATTTACTCATTTAATTTATTTTCACTCTGAAATAATCTTGTTCTAATTCATTTTGTTTTCAAATAATTCATATTTTAATTTACTAGAGTTATTTTCTGTTTTTCATGTTTCCAGAAAATAAATAATTACTTTCTCAAAAACATGTTTAATAACTCATTTTCATTTTTGTTTCGTAATAATTTGAGTTTTATTCACAAAAATCACTGATTTTAACTTTTATTTTGCAACACATTTAATATTCAAAAGGTATTTTATCATAATATTTATCTTTTCTATTTCATTCGTTTTAAGAATTAAATCTATATGTTTGTTTTGGATTTTTGAAGTTTTTCCAAATCTAATTTAAAAATACATTTTTCTATTTGAATCTTTTCCAAATCAAAAAAAATAAATCAACTGTCTTGAATGTTTTCTATTCAAATTTATCCTACAATTTTCTATTTCAAACTTGTTCAATGGTTTTTTTGGAAAAACACAGATTGATGTTTAAAATTTAATTAGAATTCAATGGAAACAGTGATACTTTTAATAGTTTAACATAAAAATAAAATCTAGAGTTTATTCTTTCCTAAATTGATAAAAACAAAGATTTTCTTTCTTGGTCAAAACTAAAATGCATAAATTGGAAAAGAATTTGGTAGGATAAAGGTTTTAAATTAATTATGTTAATTAAGTTACCTTTATTCCTCTCTTAAGATTTCACTTTAGTTTGCATTAAGTGACATTTAATAATTATATTAATTATTAAATATTTTCCTATTAGGGTTTCTTTTAGGTTTTGCATGATCTCCTTCTTAAGGATTGATTCATTGTATATTCATTATTCTTTTTTGTTTTGATAAGATAATTTCTCCATTTTTCAGAGCTTCAAACCCTTGTTTGTTTTTTCCATCCATTATCTTCCTTGTGACAGGTATCAATTTGCATGCAGGTGTTCTTGGACTCTTAAGTTGGTTTTGACAACTTCTACATGGTATCAGAGCCTTCCTGCTGCATGCCTGTTCTTGTTTGAAGAATTTGGAGCTACAAGGGTTGGATCAGGCATTCATAGTTTTGCAGGGTGATTTTTGGTGGATCCGGCATACTTCACTTTTTGGGTTCACTTTGGGTCCAAACGGACCTCGCCGTTAGATCCGCAGCAGTCCAAAACCCTAAAATCTACTATTCATTTGTCCATTTTGGACAAAGTTGATCTGAGAGGCAAAAAAAAATTACCCATCTAGCCCCGTACGACCGTCTGCACCCTGGTAATTCTTTTTTTATTTTCTGCATTTATTTTTGTCAGAATTTAAAAATAAAAAAATTGTAAAGTTTTTTTAATTTTTTTTAACAAAAATAAAAACAAAAAGAAATCCTTTTAAAGGCTTGCTTAGGCCTTGGTACAGGGTACCCATAGGTACCTATGTACATAGGCCTGCAGGCCCTGTATGGCCTGCCGTTGCGTCAGCCGCCAACGGCCTTATAGTCATTCGACAGTCTGATTGCTGACGGTATAATTGCCTAGGCCGCCTTTTTATGAATTTTTTTTTTTTAAAAAAAATCAAAGTTTTTTATATAAAAAACAATTTTTTTTGTAATAAGCCCACCTGTGCATGTGCCGCAACGGTTATTTAGCCATCAAATTTAGGCTGGGATTTTTTCTGTGATGGTTGTATGACCGTCAAATTTAATCTAGCACTGGTTTTTTTTTCCCCTTTGGAGTTGTTTTTGTCTAGAGGCTATAACTTGGGAATGCAATATCGGTTTTTGGCAAACAAGATATCATTGGAAAGTTGGTTCTATCAACTTTCCAGTGGTGTGGGTCTCATTGCTTCATTTTTCTATTGGTGCATTCTACAGCCAGATGAAGTCAAAGGAGCTATTTTCAGTCCCGAGCTCGTAACTTTTGACCAGTTTCTCCATTTTTCGTGATCTAAGCGACGTTGGAACCATATTTCAGAGCTCTTCAGTTCCATTCATGCAATTTTTCTAAATTTCATTTCAAGTATATTTTATTCAATTTTTTTGTGTTTTCACACTCTGGTGAATTACCTGGACATATTAGTTCTTGGGAACTTCTCATTTGCATGGGTTGCTTCATTTTTTTTGGCTATTCTTCATGTATTTCTAGTTTTTGTGTAATGCCCCACCAAGTAACCTTAAAGGAAGTTGCAATTAACATCATAAGCGAACCAATTTTTTTTTATAAAGTGCATTTAACATACACATTCACTTACTAATTAACAACAACCTCTAAGGCTACAAGATTAGGATTACTTAAACCCACATATACATATTACATATAACCATAGCCTTATGAACTTTATGAAATCACCATCATACATCATAAGAATATCACATAACATAATAAGATAATCAACCGAGATACAATCTCATAACATTATCTTAAACCAATAGTTACATCACTCATTCTCAGAATGAGGCAATAGTACATAAGATTACAATTACATAACTCCACCTCATAATCATAAGAGGGATAAAATAACTTATACAAATTAAAATATTACAATGCAAAATAATACAACAAGAACCGCGAGCTGTCCATCTGGATGTCTCGCCGCCAAGTACTGAAGATAGATGGGGACCCAACGGTTTTGGTGCATGTTCCACCCAACCAATGTGGTACCCAAAGGCCCACCCCCCATGCTAGGAGATAGTAACAAAGTAACATGGACAAGATTCTACTACCTCAAACCAAAGGCAGACTCATACTGACTCAAACTGACATAACCAAATAAATGCCATCAACAAGTACAACTCATTCACCATACAAGTATGAATCAAGTACAACATAAGTAAAAATCAAATACAATACATGTACAAATCAAGTACAATACAAGTACAACTCCAACATCATTGACATAGGTCACATTGCTTCTAGATATAAAGTAGATCAAGTATGCTCACAGAACTATACACATAAAATAATTAACAACAGTTGTCATAGATAGAGTGTCATCGCAAGGTTTGTCATGAGATCTCCTTTGGGCATTCTTCATAGGCTCCGGCACAAGTAATCCTGGTGGCCTCAATTGAATCCCGGCACTCATACTCACTCATGCGGAATCAACTACCTCTCGCAAAAACTAGATAGGTGATTTTGCCATTCCAGGCCTTCTCACTCATCCCAAGTCTAAACAAGCCCTTGTGTCTATGAGTGAGGATTAAATTATCTTGATTAATGTGAGAAGTTAGTCCTAATCTTCTAAGTACATTATTTAAATTATCACTTGATTAAATCACTCCTGAAGGTTATCCAGTTTACCTCTTTGGGCTCTGGCGCCTGACAGAAGCCACTCTTCTATTTGACAACACACACTCAAACAATCCACCAAGGGAACCACAAGTGCATACCAACTAAGCATCATAATCCACTCCATCACAAGGAGGATACAAATAATAGAAACTCATTCCAAACATCTTGGAGGAAACCACACATAGTCCACTCCTTTCACAGGAGGTACAAAAGATCCCACTCCAACATCTTGAAGGCAATAATACATAATCCACTCCTTTCACAGGAGGCAACAAAATGAAACCACATAACAAGGTCACTCCATACAAGGAGACACAGATCCCATAATCTGCTCTTAAACCAAGTAGGTGCAAACATCCCCGTTCATGAAAACCGGGTAAAACTGAACATGCACTACCTAAGGAAAAACAATTGGATGGCATAAAGATTCAACAACCCTTATCCTCTAAGTTTTTCTGGAAGACTTATAATTTAGGACTGACACTAAATCCCAAAACCAACAATGCAACTTGACGACATAGCAACAAAAGCATTCAAGTCATCATTCAAATCTAATATTTGGATTTCCTAAATCCATATTCATTCAATAGGTAGTGTAGAAAAGTCAAAGTCAAAATAAGTAGATCATCTAAAATAATCATAACCCCTATTTCTCTTTTCATTATTGGAAATCTAAAACAATTAAACTTACTTCCCTTTACTGAATACAAAGAATTTAAATCCTTTAAGATAAGCATGAAGAAGATACTACTTTTGGATATACTAAATCCATATCTCTTTCATAATCCAATCACAATGATTCAATTAATCTAAATAGAAATTAATAATTAACATAATTGATTGCCTCATCAATAAAACTTCTTAATTTACTTTTAAATCGACACAAATCCATGCAAGTAAACTCTTTCCATTTCCTAACCAAATCTTACATCTTATTCAATTTTCTATTTAACATATCCAATCACTTTAATATAATAACATATTGTTTCTCTATCCATTTTCTATATACACTAATCAATCCATTTTTAAATCTCTATTCAATAATACATTGCATGCATCTCATTAAAATAAAATACGATAATGAATTTTACACTGAATATATATATATATATATATATATATATATATGCTCCATATTATATAGACCCATTAAAATTCCATTCACAATGACTAGATTTCTCTATGGAACTAAATGGAACATAATAACTATTTTCCTTTTTCAATGTAGTTAGTTCCTAAATTTACTTATAATGCAACCTAACACTATTGCAAACAATCTTTTCCAATTTTCTATCCGGAGTCTATGTCTCATCAACCATACATTTAAAAACATAAAATTTCATCAATGTATAAAAATATCTTTTGGCTTGTCTATTTGGCCACACATTCATATTGTTTATAATTAAATCTTATAATTAAAACAAACATTTAAATATAAATATTTCTATAATTCTTCAATATATTTAAATATCCTTTTCCTTATCAATTTTGACCATACATTCAAAACTTATCATTTAAATTCTTCATGCAAAACTTAATTACATGCACTCAAATAAAACAAGGTAAATACTGATTGAAAATACTCATGGATATATATATACATTTCAATATATTTTCTTCAATCATATTAACAAAATAAATATTTTCTTTTAAATCAAGTAATTACTTCTATTAAAAATATCTTTCTCTATACATTTTCTACACATACTAATCATTTCTTTTAAAACACTAATAATACCCAATTTGCAAACAACAGAATAAAATAAGATAAAATATTATTTATTCTCTCAAATGGATATATACCTTCACTATATATCTACTAAATATAAATTAATATATTTAAATATATTTAATCATTAACATATCTTCTATCCTTTGCAGAATATCAAATTGATTAATTCAAAATAAAATATCCTTTATCATCAATATTACAAAATATAAATATATTTTTCCAATTAAATCAAATTAATAATTGGACCTTTTACATATGGATTTAAATTCCACAATTCAATTTTAAATTATGCATTCTTAAATCAAATATTTAACTCCTTCAATTAAACTTTAACATGCCATTTTAAAATAACAATAATTTCCCATATGTTTATAATTTTAATTCCACTAATCTAATATACAAATTTTATTTAAAATAATATAAATAAATATAATACTTTAGTATTATAAATTATAATATAAAATATTATTAAATAATATTTTAATATTATAATAACAATACATAAAATATTAATATTTATAAATATCAATTTATTATTATTTTATTTTCAGAACAGCCATGGGAAAATAATTTAATAGCAGTCTCATGTTTCCAGCATAACTCAAAAACTACGATCTGGGTATTTGAGATTTTTGGACAGGCTTAAAAAAATATCAAAATGCAAAAACCCTTTAAATTTTTTGAAAACCCAGTTTGTGAAAGTGAAGTTATAGGTGGCGCAACCAGACCATTTTACCAAGAAAATATAACTATACTGCAGATTTTAAAATCCGATTTTTAATAATAACAAAGGGTTTCATTTTCTAAAAACATTCTAAATGCATTGTTCAATCTCTATGTTTGATTTCAATAACAATAAAATCAATTTTTCCAAATAATTTAAATTCAACTAAGGTTTTCACAATTTTCACTCAATAATTTTCACAAGCAAAGGCTGTAAATTTATTTAATTCTTTTCTTCTAATATCAAAATTGTTTTCTAAAACAGATTTAACAAACAAATCTTTAATTATTACTATTTTAAAGAAAACAATCAAGAACAATAAAACACAAAGAGGAAAACCTGGTACAAGAAGCTACAGGTAGAGATGAATTTCTGATGCAAGCCTCCTCCAAAGATTTCCTGAATTTTCTTCAATCTTCCAATGAATCCAATCCAAAACCAAACAAATGCAGACAATGTTTCTTTCAATCAATTCTACAATCAAACTTTTTTCAAACCCTTGTGCAAATTTTCCAAAATTTCTTTCTTACTATAAAAATGTATTTTTCTAAAAACCTTCTCTCCCCTAAAATTAAAACATATATTCTTATAAATCAAAAATACCTAATTCAACCCTAATTCACATTACATGCAAATTAGATATTTCAATTTCAATTTCAATTTCAATATTTACAACCCTAATTCACATTACATGCAAATTAGATATTTCAATTTCAATTTCAATTTTCAATTTCAATTTTAATTTCAATTTCAATTTCACTTTTCAAAAACCCACTTTCAATTTAAAATGAAATTTCAAATAATAAATTAATTTCCAAAGTTGCAACCAATTTCTCAAATAAACATTTAATTACAATTTCTAATTTAATTCTCACACGTTGAGATTAAATTCCAAAATTAATTTCAATTCTTTTATTTCCTTTCATTCTCTTGCATCACGTTTAATTAATTAATTTAATTATTTAATAACTAAACTCAACCCCATTGGATTAAATTTAATTAATTAAATAATTTAAATATAATTAATTAATTTAAATATAAACTTTTATCCACATTGCATTATTTAAATTAAATAACCATCAACATGATTTAAATGCAATTATTCTAAATATCTATTTTCAAATCAAGAATGCTTCAGAATTAAATAACATCAAAGCAAGACAGACAATGACTCGACACACACAACTGATGACACACTAAGGCTAGGGTATAGACTTGACACATGTTACCTAGCTACTATCTCCCGTTCAACTTAACCGTTGGATCGACACGCTCAAACCTGTGAAACCAGGTGGAGTCGATGTCATGTACCTGCAATCCTGCAACCAAGTAAACAACATCATACAATATATCTAGCATATAATACACACCGTGAAGAAAGAATTACAGATTCGTAGGACACTCGCAAGCGAGTGATGCGAACTCGTCCTCTTCACCAATACACTCATCGAAACTGACACTTCCATCATAATCCAGTAATCTCATAATAACATCTCATGTTAACTCTACAACAACATTAATCTATAATACATGTGAAACAATAATCAGATAACTACATCCCACAATAATAGTTGTCGCTCAATAGTAGCGATCAAAACATCATAACAAAATGTATCTAGTATCAAAGTAATTGCAACCAAACATAGCATAAAGCAACTTGAACAAAAATCAAAACGGAGGGGTATTACATTTGTCCTTTGTGGGCATTTTGAGCATTATTTGTAAGCAATCTTCTATGTAAATGCACTAAGATAAAATGCCACACTATTGTACATGTATTTTGAGGATTTTGCACATAAGGTTGTGCCATATTCTATACTCGCACTGTATTATAAAGTGTCATGGGAGGTTGTGTAGTGCCTTTGTTTTTTCCATCACACCTTTGTCTAGTGAGTGTCCCTCCACGACAATAGTGGATCCATATGATTCCATCCTCATGCATGTGTACTTTATTTTGCACACCACTTTTTTAGTTGCAAGTGCTTTCTTGTGTACTTTCAGATGTTGTTTCTTCTCTTTCATGCACTATAGGTTGCTACACAAAATTTCAGTGGATCTGTCAGGCTCTCCCAATTCAACATTATGGAGGGTTGTTATACTGTTCGTGCTAATGCTTCCTTGGCTTCGCCTTGGAAGGAATCTTCCATTCTTAGTTGATCAATGTTTTTCAGATTATTGGTACTTGTGCCATCTATATCTTCGTTTTAAGTGTTTTCCTTTATTTTCCATCTGATTCAAGTAGTGTCATTTGGGGCACTCATGTAGATTGTTGTCTTTTTTATCCTAATCATCTTATCTTCAGAGGAGGTTCTTCAGCACCTTAGCAGTCATCTTTTGACAATTGTTTGCAACTTCTTCTGCTTCAGTGATGTTCTTCATGGCTTTCAGCATCTCTTTTTGGAGTAGAGTTTTTCCCATGAGGTTTTCTCTATTTCTCCTCTTTACAGAGATTTGGTTGTATTTGGGTACTTGATCAGGCCTAGTTTTCGGGACCCATGTTTACTTTCTTGCATTGTAGTTACCTTTTCTTTTCTTGCACATGTTTGTAGTTGCACTCTTGCTCATCTTAAGGGGGGGGTGTTAGGGTAAAGGTTTTAACTTAATTATGTTAATTAAGTTACTTTTATTCCTCTCTTAAGATTTCACTTTAGTTTGCATTAAGTGACATTTAATAATTATATTAATTATTAAATGTTTTCCTATTAGGGTTTCTTTCAGGTTTCACATGATCTCCTTCTTAAAGATTGATCCATTGTATATTCATTATTTTTTTTTGTTCTGATAAGATAATTTCTCCATTTTTCAGAGCTTCAAACCCTTGTTTGTTTTTTCCATCCATTCTCTTCCTTGTGACAGGTATCCATTTGCATGCAGGTGTTCTTGGACTCTTAAGTTGGTTTTGAAAACTTCTACAAATTTTTAACTCTTTATTAAACTGACTGTGAATTTGTTTTCATAGATCGTACCTGGCAATTTCATGAATCTGGAAATAATTATTTGTGTTTTTCTCTGTGAATTCCTCTTTGTTGTTGCTGGGTGAGATGAAGTTTACACTCCTTGGAAATTCATTAGTTTCATGTCTAATGTTGTGTCTCTTTCCTTCTCTCCACACATCCTTGGGAGACTTTTATTCCTATCAACAAATACTATTTCATTCGTTTTGTGTTTGTTTGTTCTTACCTATTCTCTTGGCCACGCCTCTTCTTCCCTACCTTCTCTCTACTGCGTTTGGCGCACCCTTCACCTGTCTCCTTCTCCCTGCGCTTTACCTCTTCTCCCTCCTACCTATGCACCTTCTCCTTTCTGGTCATGCCTGATGGGAATGTGGAGTGTGTTCAACATAACAAAAATCAATATTTAAGTTTTCCTTCTCCTCTGCTCTGGCCATGTGGGAAAGAACAGTCCCTCCTCTCCAAAAATCCAAAAAAAAAAAACTCAGACTCTTCTGGCCTGGTGTGAGTTTTTCCCTTGATTCAATCTTCCTCTAAAAAAAAATAAAATCCCATTCTCTTCTAGCTGCCCCTTAGATGATCAGATCTCTTTTATTTTTTAAAACAAAATAACTTCCTGTTTATGGACGGATTTTTTTTTCACTCTGTTCTTCTCCAATTCGAATTTCCTGACTGACTGATTTTTTTCATGAATTGGTGATGGAGTTATTCACAAAGCTAGATCCACTTTTTGTGTTTGATCTCTAGTTTAAATTTTTCAAACTCCAAGTTCCATTTTCTGATTGCATTCAATTTTGACTGAAAGATATTTTCTTCTATTTGTAAACTGCTGATTTGAATTCAATTTCCAATTTGAACGTATTTGTTTTTCCAATTTGTTTTCAATAACTCAGTTTTGATATTTGATTATTTAAACATTTATACTTATTTTTCTTACTTATCAAATGAGAAAAATACAATTACATCAAATAACACTATTTTATATTTTAATAATTTTTCACAATTAAAACTCTATTCCATTAATTTGAAATAAAAGCATCATTATTTTTAAATAATAATAAAATATTGACATAAGGAATTTAATTATTTAAATAAGATCAATTTCCTCATAAAATAATCAAATCGTCATTTATAGCAACATATTCTTTTCACATATATTTGAGAAATCAATTTAACTTATTTTAAATTTACAAGCATAATCATCACAAAAATACATTAAAATAATAACTAAGTGTGTGTGTGAGATTCTATCATCCTCATAAATGTCTAATGGCTAAAACGACTCTACGTGATCGATGTTCTCACCTTCATTCTCGTTCACCTGTTCCTGCATTCACTTGCACTCGAATTTTCATCAGCAATGAGAAACCCCAAATTTAATAAAAATGCATTTCAAATCATTTCATTTGCATTTAAATTTAAATTTTAATTTAAATTCCACTTTCAATTTCAATTTCAATTTCACTTCAATTTAAATAATCATTTAACATAATAATTAACAATCACATGATTAATAATTACATTTAAATAATCGACAAAACTCAATACGTGAGAAAGGAAAAGAAGATAACTAAGTTATCTCTTTGAAACATGTCCTCATCCACCTCCTAGCCTACCATCCTTGATGAAACCATTCATGAACCTAAACAAGATCAAAACAAACAAGACCAACCTAAAACATAAACCTTTCCTACCTCTTACAAATGACCAAGAAACAATGAAACCAACCCCACCACACCTCCAAGAATAAAAAAAGTTTACAAAGTCAAAGAGAAAGAGTTTGAACAACCCCCCTATGGTTCCTTCCCTCCCTCCCCCTAGGGAAGAAAATAAACATGTGGTTGATTAACCTAGTCCTATGCAGCTTGAAAAAAAACTAAACAAAATCAAGGTGCTAGGGAGCATAGACGTAGACGTCGTGCCCTTGCTCGAAAGTTCCATGATGAGTTAAAACAAAATAAAGATCCAAACTTGATTGAAGCAATGCATGATAACCCTCCTCCCCAGCCGAAGGAATAAATTTCCATGCATCCTCCACAACAAGAGATGAACTCTTCTTTGGATATTATCCTTCGACCTCCTATTATGATCGACTTAGATGATGATGATGAGGATGCAAAACTTGCCGAAGAGGTGCATAATGAACTGAACACATTCTTTTCCTCTTCCATGAGCTTAAATGACAAATCTTCTATAAAGAGTATTGAACCTATTGATTTTCCTAGTTTGGCACTTGCTCTTGTCCCTTTGGCTAGTCACCGACCTTTGCTATACACAGAACATGATTGGGAGGCAGATGACTTTCTCATAGGTTGACTTGCATTTTCCTTACTAGTTTTTTGAATTATTTCTAGCTTAAATATAACTTTGGTATGGTTGAGCGGGAAGCCCAATCAACGACATGAATTTCCCCATAGCCACTTGCATGTGTGTGTGAGTACATACCAACCATGAGTATGTTTCTCACCCTTTGGGACTTCTCACTCGGTAGAAATCCATGAGTTTCGTCACCTTAGAGTGAGTATGCATTTTTCTTGGACAAACAGCCTAGGTTTGATCCATATCATGTTCAATAAATGGTCAAAGCTTGTTCTATATTTCTCCTTCATTTCCTATTCCATCTTTTTCAGTGTATGATTGGCCTTTTCACCATTCTTTATATAATTTTCATGTGTGTTCCTTTGTCTTTATGTTGGTTTGCCATGGGATCTCGATCCTTGGGGCTTGATCATCCCTCTTGATCATTTTTGTCTCATCTTGCTAGCATTGGTATATTGAAACCCCCTTTGGTGCATGCTTTTCTACTTTAGTGTGAGTTTGAAGTAGGTTCATCATCTCACTAAAGTGGTAGCTAAATGTAACATTGAAAAGAGGGTCCTTAGCCTAGTTTTCGTACTTGTTTAGCTCCTTCTTGCAGATTTTGGCTTAGTGTGGCCTTGATTTAGTGTTGTAATGTGGATAACACATTCACATTAGGTATTGGGCCCTTGTGAATTAATTTATTTAATAATTTCTTGTAAAGGTGTTGTAAAGTGTTGTAACATTATTTTAATCATAATTTCCTTTAGCCTTGTCTTATTTGGTATGTTGTAAAGTGTTGTAATACACTTTCACATTCATCTAGGATTGACATTAATAATTGGCCTCTCTTATGATTTAATTGGCCCCTTTTTTGCATCCACAAGCCCTATTTATGTGTATTTTTGAGGATAATCCTAACAAAAGGCATTTGAAACATCAAAACCCTGAAAACCCACCTCAAATTCATAAGGTGGGGCTCATTCACCATTTTGGGTGAATGAGTCCCCTTAGGTGGGACCCATTCACCCAAGGTGGTGAATGAGTCCCCTTTAACTCAAAAATAAAATTTAATTTAAATCTTTAGCGAGATTTTATTCTCCAAGATCCAATTTCGGCTTTTAGTGTTGTAATTTAAGGAATTCTTGCATAATTGAGTATAAATACAAGGTTCTTTCACTCATTTTCTCCTAACAAGCAATCAAGTGACCTAAGTCTTTTGTGAGAACATCCTAATAGAAAATTAAGTTCACAAGAGCATTTGAGCAAGACCATTCAAGGTTTTCAAGGGTAGATTATCAAGCTTTCAAGAGCATTCTTCAAGCCTAAATCGCCATGTCAAATATCACATTCTTCATGTTTATTATTGTGTTCACAATTGTGGTGTAGAGTTCATGATCCCAACAAGATTTTCATTCAAGATCTATCTCCTTCAAGAAAGAATCAAGAACCACATCCATTGCATCCATTTCAAGCATAATTGCAACACTTATTGCAAGGGTTTGGTGAGTTGCAACATTAAATTTTTGTTCATTCATCATTCTCCTTTACATTTGATTTCATTTCAAGGTTTAATTACCAACAAGGGGTTTGACCAAGGAAAACCCCTATTCTCTAACCCCACAACCATTTTTCCCTCTCTTTGTATGTGATTTGCAGGTTCAGGTTGCAGATTTGTCAAAGAGAAATATTGGAAAAGTTTTCATCAAGTTGTAAAAGCAAGTCAAAGCAATTCAAAGTTTTCAAGATTGTGAACAAGCCTTGGAGGAGCTTGGAGAAGACCTACAGGTTGAATTTTGCAGTTTTGGACCTAGATCTGAATTAGGAAGTAGAGCAGACAGAGAGCTACAAAATCCAACTTTGCATTTCCAAAAATCCAGAAGTGGAATGATTCACCACTATTGGAAAATGAGTCGTATTGTACCTATCTGTTATAGATTTTTGCAAATTTGAGTACCCATTTATTTGAAACCTAATCTGACATAGCTTTCCTGAAAATGGACTAATTCGCCCAGCTTGACGTAGGAGTCCCAGTTGGCTTCAATAATTGATTTTTCAATATTTCAGGCCTCCATTATGCTTTCTCTAGTTTCCTAGGTGCACATCTCTAGTTTCACAGTTTTCTGTTGTTGTTTGCTTGTATTTCTAGGTCATTTTGCATACTACACTATGTTTCCAAACATTTTCTTTTCCAAGTTTACACTTGGTGGTGAACCCCTCATTTTACATCATTCAATCCCCCTTAGAACATTCCCTTTTCCAAGTTTCAATCCCCTTTGCATTGAAATTTCAAGGGTTTGTTCCTTAGCGAAAGATAGAAAATAGCCTCTCTCCTTTTAGGTCCAAAACCCTAGAAGCGAAAAGAGAGCCCACTATTTTCTATGTTTCAATTATATACATTCCACAAATATTTCATCTAGAACAAAATATATGTGTGGAATCTTCATGGAATTTACTTGATCTGGAATAAGATTTGAAAGTGATTCTTTTTGTTAAATTCTTAGCCTAAAAGAGGTGTGCATGGAAGAATAGGGCATAAATTGAAATATGTTTTTCAAGATCACACGATGACTTACAATCACATGGTTGTACACATAAAATGGTAATGAAGTTCTGCAGGGGGTACATGCACAATCAAAAAAGAAGAAGGTATTTTCTCTTTGGATCATTGTATTCCCATTGCATTCAAGTGCTTTTAACTTTGAAGTTCATGCATGTGACCACTCAGAGCAAGTGAAATAAGGTAAAGTTGGATAATCTAACAAAATAGTCACTTCCAAAGATATTATTAGTGCCACCAATTTCTTTTCTTTTGTCAGCCTAGGAATTTGAAATTGATGACAAGATTGTATTTACTTGTGACCATGCCTTGAAGTTGGAGTGGGTACCAGAATGGATAACTATAGTAGAGAGTGGCTATATTAGGCTTTATTTTAATGACGTATACATTATACTTGAGAGTGAGGTCACATTTGTTGAAGCATTGGATCAACTTAGGCATAGTTTAAATTTGGAGATAAGGAAATTGGCCCAAAGGGTATATATCATGGTATGTAAAAAAGGGTTTTGTATTCATTTTATATCCACTTAATTGTATTATTATTTGATTTTTAGAGACCTTTTTTTGTTACTCATGGAGAAGATGGGGTATGAGACTATTCTATGTGTTGATTGGGCTTTCGAAGGTTGTAATAATTTTTTTGGTGATACTTTTAGAGTGTAAAGATTAACTAATGTTATTAGAGGTTGGTGGCATCAAAGGATGTAAGAATTTCCATCATCTCAAGTCAACTTCTCACTTTGAGATGATGCTTTGCATGAGAAGCATTTTTGGCTTTAATTTCTTTATTTTTCTTTGTTGTTGCTGACAAATTTGAAAAATACATATATTGTGAAATTTTATTTTTGGAGACAAGTAAGGGGTTTTGTATAGAGCTCAATATGGATGGTTTTCTAGTGATATTACGATACTATGATAGAGAATTATACCCTTTCAAGGGTCATCAAACAACTTGATGGAGCCATGTCTTTGGAGAGCTCAATATGGATTTCTGTTGAATAATTCAAGAATCTATTGTTTGAGAGTTCATGGGAGGAAGAACTTGGTAATTTATCTCAAAGCTACAACTTTCCAAGGTTCATGATGTAGCTTGATGGAGTTCCACCTGATTCAAGATTTGTTTCTTGAATGAAGATCTTCACAAAGATGTATATATATTGTAATTAACAAGTTTTGTGATGTAAGCCTTAGGGGGAGGTCCCTTGGCAAGGTGAATTGTATGGTTTTAGGGATAAATGTGTAGGAAAAAATTAATAAGGGGGGGAATGTTAGCATTACTCTATTACATTATTAGCGAGAACTTTCTATTTAAGTTAAACCATTTCATTAATTTCTCATTTAACTACTCAAGTTCCTCTGTTGTGTTTCTTGTATAAATGTATCTTAGGATTATTGAATACATCAATCAATTACATTTTCCTTCACATAATGAGTAGATATGGTTGTCATGGCTATGTGCCAAAATTATATATTGCCATGAAGCATCAATGAGAAGTTATAAAAAACTCATCCACAAAACTCACCTTGAATCTCCTCAAAATAGAACCTTTCACTAAATATTTGGTGAAGATACATTTCATTGTCTATTAATCCACATATTGTTTGGAAAAATGCATTGAAGAAAAGAGATCTCATGATGATTTCAAGGTCTTATTAATACCAATATTTAATGGTTATAATAATTAATTTAAACTAATCACATATTTTTATAATTGATCTTATAATATAATAAATGCAAATGATGAAAAAGACAATATATTATCTTTAGTAAAAAATATTATAAGTTTTCAAATTATATACATGAAAATTAAATTAAAAAGTAGTCATGTTTGGCTATAAATCCAATGAAATTAGATTATAAAAATAGTCATAAGTGAATGCTCTAGAAATAGTAAATATTTTTATATCCCTTCTTCTAGTACAAAATAAATCACACACCTAAAAATATGAATTGTGCAAGTATAAAGCTAATCTAATGTAGTATGAAATGAATCAAAGAAAATATATCTCGTAGAATGCAATGATTGTTGGAGATTCACAAAATTAATATGTTAAAAAAGGTATTACGACATTGAAAATAAAACCAAATGATGGATGAAAACATAATTCCATAACTTATGTCGGAATTCTTTACGCCTATGAGAACATGGGGGCCATAATTTTTTTCCACCTTCAGCATTATCTTTATGCCAATGAACAATGTTGAATACTTATCAATTAACATAATATAGTCATATAAGACTTGAAGCAAGATGTTTATTTGAATTTTATTCAATTAAGTAGATTTTGATAAATGAAAGTTTTCAAAGTAAGATAAAATACATAGTTTATATAATGGTATCCAAAGTGTAATAGCCATATGATGAACTTTAGGATTAATAAAAAAGGAAATGAAATCACACACTACATAATTACCCATGAGTTAGATGAGCCTTTCATTCAATAGTAAAACACAATAGGTCATGTGAAAGGAATTTGAACTCCAATAAAGTAAGGAAACAACTAAATCTATGAACTATTCTCAACTATGGGTATGTGGAGGATCATGTGGGCCAAAAAGTGGTGATATCTAAGTGATATGAGGAATCGTGTGGTTGATGACTTTTTTTTACCCAAAATTGATGAAATGAAAGGGTTTTAAAAGGAGATTATTAGCTTTCCACCAATATAAATTATGATTTACTTTGAATTTAATAAATAATTATTATTCATTTTCTATTTGAATTATGACTAAATTCCCGATTGATAGGCTGATTGAAAAAAATCTATAACTTTCAAACGGTATCGCATTTTTTGAATTCAAAATATGTGTCACATTCTATGCTTTGAATACTATAGGATTAAAAAAAAAAATGAATTTCATGAAGTTTTGACCAAGTCAAGGTGGTTAGACATACAAATTTTTATATTTCCTACAATTTGTAATAAAAAAATCATAATTAATTATTTATTTGGAAACGAATTACAAAAAAATATGCATCACATCTGGACATGAGTTCCCTACTTGTATATAAAATCTTATAAAAAAATATTATCATTTTATTGAGGTTAGGGTGGTCAGACAAACACCTACTTCTTATTTTTTCCCTGAAAATTAAGTACTACTGCAATGAAATTTCAAAATTTCACCAAATAGATTTTTTATTTTTTAAAATAAACCTAGTAGTTTAGAAACTACATTTAATTTTCTACAGATTCTATAAACCTAGTAGTTTAGAAACTACATTTAATTTTCTACAAATTCTATTCTTACTTATTTTTGAAATAATATAGATAACTTATTCAAATTTTTACGTCAAGTCGCCTAACTCTGATTTTCTGAATTTTATTGCCACTTAAGGGCTTGTTTTCTCCATGATGATCCTGCACATACCCCTATACAACTAATAAGAATGAAATAAAATCAATAGCACAAGAAAAATATAATGAAATCAAGAATTCTAAAATATGAACTATATTTTACACTCTAATACATTTGTTATGTAATGTTATGTATTATGAAAGAGACATCTCTTCAAGAATGATGCATATTTGAAAATATTTGGATCTATATAAATTTGAATGTAGAAAATATAATATGAATTAATGCTATTCAATTTTCAACATGGTATCAGAATAGGATAGATCGAAAGGTTGTAGATCAAGGTAGGGAAGTAAGATATGAGATTGTAGTCTTTGTTACTAACATAAGTTTGAAAGTGAAGTTGTTTCAATAGTAGATTAGCCAAGACAATAAAAGATCATTGCCATTCATAAGATAATTTTATTTGAAGAAAGGAAGAGTTGATGCAAAAGAGTAGTTAATTATTGCTATTCAAAAGAGATTATGGGTGGATCATTGCAGATAGAAATTGACACTAGTTTGAATGAATCACTTAGCCATTGCAGATCATAGGTTTGGAGATATTTAGCTAGGTTGATGCAAGGTTTCTATCCTCAAAGAAAATTGCTAAAGAATAGTAGCTATCAAAAATCACTCTCTAGAAAAAGAGCTATCATCAGGAAGGCATTGACTATAGAAAGTCATTGAAGATATATGTTTTCAAGTTGCCGATTGGAGGAATTCAAGTCATAGCTAAAGACCCCCACAAAGAAGATTGAAGAAGATTGAAGTTTGAAAGGATTGATTTGAAGATTGAAAGAAGACGTAGTTTTTGCAAGTCATCCAAAGCAAGGTCAATGTTCCCAAAATCTTAAGTTGAAGTCGTTGTTATGAAGGTAAAAGGCCACAAATTTAACCATTGATGAAAGGAAATAAGTCTTTTGATTGATATCAAAGTTGAAGCCGCTTAAAATGTGAAGAATTTTTTATTGAGGTAGCCATTCAATTAAAGGAAGGGCTTCCAATGAAGGTTTCCTATTGTAGAGGAGGCCAACAAGTATTGTTGAAAATCAAAAGCACATATTATTCTTTTTTTTTAATATCAATCGAGCATTATAAGATGCAGTTTCATTTCTCTCATTGTGTAAGAATCTTGAGAATAGTTTGAGGAGAATCAAAGTTTTTAAGTTAGAAATTGTTATTGAATGTGGAGGAGGTTGTGATAGAGTATAGAAAAAGATAAATCAGTCCAATTAGGGGCAAAAATTTGAAGTATAACAACATACATAAATATGAAAATTTAAAGAATGTATTAGACTTTGTTTTGAGTTTGGAGTAGAATTCATTGACATTGTGGAGTAGGCCTCATAGTGATTTTGCAGCAAAATTTTGAGGGGATCTATATCAACATATCAAGGTGAGTTTGAAATTCATTTGGAGTAGATCGTGTTACAATTTCGTAGCAATCATTATACTTGATTTGTGGAGTAGACATTGTAACACAGGAAAAGCAACAAATATATTAAGCAATAAAAGCATAAACAAATCTAATCCTAAGCTAACAACAAAGAAAAATGGAAATCAAAAGAACAAAACAAGAACAATCTCACCAAAAGTCTCATCTGTTTCATGAATCACCTTCATTGCACTTCTTAATTTTTCCATTATAATATAGTTTCCCTTAGATTTCTCAAAAGTATGCAAGTATGGCCTATTGATTAATGATTTATAAAAATATTGAAGATTCTTAAAGTTGCTTCCAAACACATAAGATTTTGGGAGGATTAATAGTGATGATGGTCAAGCCAATTTATAGAAAATTTATTTTTGAATGACAGGTTCAGATTAAAACACAAATCGATGATCGAGATTAAAGACATGCCATGCGATTGAGATTAGTGTTAGTAATAAAGTGAGTTAGAAAGTGGAGATTAAATGAAATAGTAATTTAATCTTTGGTTGTGACTATTTGAAACTCAGAAGAATAATGATTGGATGTGAAGGATAAAGATTGACATAGAGGAAACGATTTGTTTGAAAACACGAATGGATGAATTAAATAAATAGAGTTATTTAATTAATAAAAGTTTGCACACAGAAAATAAAACTAGATAATTGACTGATTAAATTAAAATATTGACTTAAGTTATTAATGAATAATCACATAACTAAGTGATTATCTAATTACAGAAGAATATGCTAGAAATAATTATTTTTATGAATTAAATGATTATTTAATTCAACATTCAAAAATTGGAGATTAAATTAAATAAATAAAGATTTATTTAATTGATTGGAGAAAAGGTTAAAGAATAATTAAATAATTTTAGATGATTATTTAATTATAGTATAAAATGTGACGAAGGTAAATTAAATAACAAGTTATTTAATTTTAGACAGAGGATACATTTAATTAGAGATGTAATTAAATAAATAATATTTAATTAATTAATCGATTGAATAAAGGTAAAATGAATTAATTAAATAATTAAATTTATTTAATTAATAGAGGATAGATGACTTTAGACATATAATTAAATAATTTAGATTATTTAATTATGACAATGAAGGTACACATTACGAAGAAATTGAAATCGCAGGCCTAAACCAATTTTTAATTTCTACAGTTTTCCCATCTTTGATACAATGTCATTTTGGTGTTGTGTCAAAGAAGATCCATAAAAAAAATCCCTAGTTGTGCCCTAGTGTGTAGGTTAGGGTATGCTCCCTTAGGAAAAAATGAGAAATTTTTCAAAATTTCAGAAAAATTTGGAAATTGTCTCGATTAAGTATTTTCGATAGGTAGAAGTTCGATGGTGATGACAAAAATCAATTTCAGTGAGGTGTGGTAGGTGAAATGGTCATTTGAAATTGGAAAATAGTGTGCTCAATATAGAAGGTTTGAGAAAAGAACCCTTTAAAACCCTAGGTTTTAATAGAAATTACATGAAAAATGAATTCATTTCCACTCCTAAAGTTTTGAAAACCTTAATTTGGCTCTAGAGCTCTTAGCAAAGATGTTGCATGTTCCCTACATAGAGAACCACATATATCGCATTCAGACTTTCAGACGGAAAGCCGACGCAGGACCCCCATTATGTACCCATAAACTGTCTTTTGAATTATCAATTTTCACACATTTTTTAGGCATTTTAATTTTAATTTTTAAATATGTCATTTCTCAATCAACACATATGCGTTTGTGTGTGATGTATGTGCTCGCAAAATGACACATATTTGAAAACATGTTTAGGTAGAATTAGGTCATTTAGATACATGCACACATTTTTTTTTGTGCATTGCATATGTTGTTGTGCATCACATATGTTGAAAATAGTGTCATATGTAGGGTATGTGCAGGATCATGATGGGCCAAAAAGTGGCGATATGTAAGTTCAATATGATGGCCCATGTGGCTGATGACTTTTTTTTATCCAAAATTGATGAAACAAAAAAGGTTTTTAAAGGAGATTCTTAGCTTTCCACCAATATAAATTATGCTTTACTTTGAATTTAATAAATTATTATTATTCATTTTATATTTTAATTGCAACTAAAGTCCTCATTGATAGGCTGATTGAAAATCATCTATATCTTTCAAACGGTATCACATTTTTTGAATATGAAACATGCGTCACATTCTATGCTTCGCATACTATAGGATTAAAAAAAAAAATGAATTTCATGAAGTTTTGACCAAGTTAAGGTGGTTAGACATACAATTTTTTATATTTAAAAAAAAAAATAATAAATTTTTTTGACTGTACATCCCTCCCATTGTAGGAGCTTTAGAAGCAACACAAAATGATAAAATCGAAAGAAGAACAATATGGTAGAAACCGCTACCTGGATGGATTAAAGTAAATTTTGACAGCACCTCTACTGGTAATCCTAGCGCGACTGACATAGGTTGTGTGGCAAGAGACTCTGAAGGAAGGGAGCTTGTACAAAAGGAAGAGTACATCAGCCAGACAACAAACAACATGGCAGAATTCAGGGTGGCCCTAAGCAGAATGGAATTGGGAAAATGCATCGGGGCATCGAAGCTGCACCTAGAAGGGGATTCAGTAATGATAGTGAATGCTATTTGAAGAAACTTCACCCTAAACTAGATATTGTGTCACTGTTTGTGAACAATCTAGACCCTCATCTCATCCTTCGAGGAATTCCCAGTTAGCTACATGTACCGTGAAGAAAATATAGTGGCAAACAGTTTGGCAAAAGGTGCGGTGGCAGAGGAAAAGTATGGTCTGGGTAGAGACAGCTAAGATAGAGCCGAGTGAAGTGTCACATCAACACAAAGGTATGGTAATTAGTAGTGTAAATTCTAAGGTGCGGAGGATCTGGCCAGCTACATGTATCCTCTCAAACCTACAGTTAGTAAGAAAGGTACGCTTCAGAATCTGAGTTGCGTCACATTTGGTAGGTAACTACCCTTTCAAGATTTAGTTGATCGATTCAAGGCAATTTGAAGTCACTTTAGGCTGGTGACCTCGAGAATGTTGGAATGGCATTTTTCTGTCACTTGTGTGAAAGGATGACACAATAACTTCGGTTTAGAAAAGGAAACATTTGGCTATAAGTATGGGTGGTGCCATGGGAAAAGCCACAACTAGAAGTGTAGCAAAGCACCTGAAGAAGTATTAGTGGGAGAAGATAGAATGATGGATACACTTGTATGTCTAGAAACAACTACAACCATGGTGTCATTTCAAGGTGAAGTGGCAGACGTCAGGCTACATGGGGTCCTTTTGGTGAAGGATAATTTGGTCATCCACACAATTTGGGTTGTGCTGGGTTAGGAATTCATCTGGTCGTACCATAAGCATCGGCTCAACATAGACATCCCTAAAATTTTCTTAGCCCTCACACTTTACAGGTGTGTGGAGAAGTCAAGGGTAAAGAACCTCTACCAACATCTATTCAAACACGTACCTAGGGGAAATAGATGTAGTGTTGGACAATATTGATGAGTGTGGGCGAATTCCTATGACACAACATTACTACCTGCTCAAGAGATGGGGAGGAAGGCCAATTCCAAAATTTTTGATTCTGTAAATAGTGGAGCCCGAGGAATTGGAGGAATGGTGCGAGTATATAGACAGAAGCATTAACTTCCATCTCCACATGGCGGGCCTCCTTCTTCCTATGACAAAGGTGGAATTGGAAAACTATATAGCTCAAGAAGGGTTTGAAGTGGATAGTGATGAGAGGATGGCAATACCCTAGTGACCCCGATACTACCGAATTCAGGTGAAGACTGGATAGAAGATGATGGATGGGATGTGGAGGTGATTACAAACGGACCAGCACATAGGAGATGCAAATTGGAATGCCTAGTAAAGTCTTGAGCTGCCCACACAAAGAATATGTGAAAGGAAGAAAAGGCATGAGGCTCAGGCCGAGAGGAATCAAGCCCCATCTTCATTGATCTACATGGTCCCTAGAATCCAAAGGGAAGGAAGGCAAGGAAATCGTGAAGCTAGTTAGCAGAAAAAGTATAAGTTTCCTTTGTTTAAGTTTTATTGGGTGGGGTAGATAGATATAGGTTGGTGGGCCTGCTTTTTGGGAAGTTAAATAGTAAATTTTGCTTGATGTTGGGCCAATATAGCATTCTGAAGGTTGAACTTGGGCTAAAAGGAAATCAAAACTCTATTATATTTTTTGATTGATAATATATGGTGTTGGTTATACTAGCTATTAACTTACCAAAATAAAAATAAAAATTCATAATTAATTATTTACTTGGAAAAAAATTACAAAAAAATATGCATCACATTGAGACATGAGTCCTCTACTTATATCTAAAATCTTACAAAAAATAATTATCATTTTATTGTGGTTAGCATGGTCAGACAGACACATACTTCTTATTTTTTCCCTGAAATTTAAATACTACTACATTGAAATTTCAAATTTTCACCAAATAGATTTGTTTTTTGGTAAATAAACCTAGTAGTTTAGAAACTACATTCAATTTGCTACAGATTCTATTCTTACATATTTTTGAAATAATATAGATAACTTATTCAAATGTTTACATCAAGTTGCCTAACTCTGATTTTCTGAATTTTCATCGTTACTTAAGGGCTTTTTTTTTCCATGATGATCCTGCACATATGCTGTAGACTTATGCAACACATTTTTTTATTTTGACACGCATTTGCATGATAGGTAGGTTTTTAATTGTGCATTGCATTTGTGAAAATGTGACGTATATGCATGATAGGAAGGTATTTAATTATGCACCACATTTGTGAAAATGTGATGCATATGCACGATAGTCATGTTTTTAATTATGCACCGCATTTGTGAAAATGTGACGCATATGCATGATAGTTGGGTGTGCTTGCTTATGTGTCACATTTGAACTATAATAATGCATCTGCATGGATGAATTATGTATTTGTGGTTGTGCAACACATGTGCAAGTTTAAATGCTGCATGTGCAATTTTGTATTGCATTTGATAATAAAATGACACATTTTCCTATCAAATGTTTTAAAGTTTTATGATGTAAAAAAGTTGCTTTGTATTTCTGATCCAAGCTATTATTCATGCTTTTGCAGGCTATTTTTGATCCAATATACACCTGGGAGTTGAGGTCGGCTACATACAAGTTGTGAGACCAGTTGTAGACTATAGAGAAATGATTGATATGGAGTCTTGGATTGCATCATGTGACATTTATAGCCACCATTAGGGAAAATCGAGGTATTTTGACGACACTTTATGAGCAATGGCACTTAGAGACTTCCTCTTTTTATCTACCTATAGGAGAGGCTATAGTTAAATTAGAGGATTCTTATAGGATATTGAGATTATCAATTAGGGGTGAGAGAGTCATGTATGATACCTAGAGGGGTTATAGCGAGCTCACCCGATTTTAATGTATATAATGATATTAGACATCTTGGTATCGAGCATTATGAGATTAGATGGCATGTCCTTGCTAAGAGATATGAGTGCATTAATTGTATGTTGTGCACTTTGATTGCTGGCATTGCACTACCTGACCATCGAGGTCATGGGTTTCCTATTGGGTGGGGTGAGATGTTGGTTGGGATGTTAGAGTGTCATGTTGTATATCGATGGGGCCCATGTTTATTGGCAATGTTATATTTTTATTTGCATGGCATAGCTTACAAAGGGGCACAGTCGATGAGCTATGGTACCACTCTACTAATGATCTAGGCATGGGAACACATTGTTGTTTTCTGCCCACCAGTTACATCTAATTTAGATGATAGATTTCCCTATGTTTTTCAATATGCCACGACCATTAGCCAGAGTCATGTGGGAGACATGGGGTATTGGAGGCATGCTATTGACACCCTTGTGCAGTTTGTATGGAGGTTGTATATGGATTGTGCATAGTGGCATGACGAGGATAGACATCTACCTTTCTACAGACAAAAAAAATACTTGATTGGGAGGATAGTTTCTAGTGTACACATCATTGAGAGACACCTTCTAGACTAAGTTCTTAGATAGTTTGGTGAGGTGTAGGATGAGCCACTAGGGCGAGCTAAGTTTGCTCATTCTTCAAGAGAGGTTCCTTTGTGGGGGTTGTTGATTCCTTTTGTGATAGTTGAGGCAGATATTTTTGCACTATAGCCTATTTAGCAGGATTGGAGGGGTGGAGATATAGATCCTAGTACCACCGCAACATATGATACTTGGAGGGTTGAGCATAGGCCAGTATCATATGCAGATATGGATCAAATGACACATGTAGAGTGGCGAGGGATAGGACCGTGAGGCCAGCATGGTGGTAGGAAAGGTGGTTAAGGTGGTAGAGATGGTGGAGATGATGGGAGAGGAGGAGGTGGTAGAGGTGGTCGTTGGGGTCAACGAGGTGGTAGAGGACTAGATTTGTCACCCATCCATGAGGAGGGGGAGGAGGAGGGCGTGCCTATGCTGGAGGTTGGTGGAGGAGGGGAGGAAAAGATGGATGTGGAGCATGCAACATAAGAGGTTATTGGAGAGGAGCATGCTGAGGAGGAGGCTGTTGGAGAGGAGATGAAGGTAGATTCCCTTGGTTTTCTTGCAAGGTATCAAGATGATGATGAGGAGGAGGAGATTGGAGACTAGGAGAGAGAGCTCTAAGAATGGATTGTTGAGGAGTGGGATGTTGAGGAGGGAGAGAGGCTAATGGAACCCTTGAAAATATCCATATCAACACCACCACCCACATCTTCTCCTCCTCCGCTAGCAGGCTACTCTTCTTGTGCTTGTTCCTATGTCTATGCTTGTCTCTAAGCATGTTGTAGTGCTGGTCCATCTAGTAGTGGGGCAGGCTCATCTAGGCTCGTCAATCTCAGAAATAGATGAGTGTGGAAATATGTTGCATACTCCTCAGTCATTTGTGCATCAGTAATATCTAGCCTATAATCCAAAAACTTTGGCTATAGGCCTAGGTACTCTACCCTTGCTACCTCATAAGAGATAAATGGGCCCCACTTTGCAATATCCTCTCATCATCTAGCATAATGGGCCATGCCCTATGGAATGACATGTACCCAGCTGAACTGTCTCAAAACCTGCATAACCAATAATCTCTCAATAATGAAAGGGGTCCTCCCAATCATGTATCTAGATATACCGTAATAGGACAACTCAATATCATCCTCATCCCAAGCCTCACAATCAACATATGGCTTCTAGATCACACTATCCATATTATCAAGAACTCTCTGCCAGTATTCCAACTTGCCCAACTTAGGTTGGACAAGTGGACCTGTGTATGCATAAACATATGGTTGGCCGATGGGATGATCTCTCTTTGCAAAGGGGCGGGTGATAGCGATGTGCTCCCACACCCAAATCTGAAGAAGCACAACCCCAAAAGATATACTCTTTCCACCTTTATATACCACCTAATGTAAATCATGGTATAGGTGGGATAACATACAAGTTCCCCATGCATATCTAGTTTGATGGAGGATCATTTCCTCTAGAATCTCACCCCAACCAAGTGACGATCCCTTCGTCCTATGGTCAAGACATAAGAATTCACCAATGAAGCACACAAAACTGAAGGAAGTGGGGCATAACCTTCGACCATCTCTCTCCATGGGATCTTGTATCTACAAATATGCGGTTCCTAAAATACTCTTCGCAAAGCATCTATCCCCTAGTCTCCTTGTGGTCATAGACAACAATCTTTCCAACCACTGGGATCCCTAGAATCATGTACATATCCTCATGCGTGACTGTAGTCTCTCTAATGGGAAAGTGAAAGGTGTTATGATCACTATGCCACCACTTGGCTAAAGTTGTCAACAGTGCCCTGTTGACCCTATATTGTGGGATCCTGAGCAAGGAACCCAAACTACATCTGGCAATCATGCCAACCTCAGGATGTGATAGTCTAGGAATCATCTCCCATGTCCTGTGAAATCTCTCTCTAATCTAGAGGATTTTAAAATCCTCCTATACATTATATCAATATCAATCAATCAGATCATATCATCAGAAAGGTGCATCAATCAATCAGAAAATTAGGAAATCATGTGAAATCATAATAAGCATCAGTATCAAATTTATCATCTTTACTATTTGTTTTTCATTTCTGAAAGAAAATTTATCAAACTCAACATCAACAACATATCATATTAGCTCTTTATTACTATTTTTTTTCATCAAGCATAAGGATAAATTTATCAACCAAACAACATTTTTACTATTTATTTTTCATTTTGGAAAGCAAATTTATCACAATCAACATCATCAAATCAACATCATTTTACTATTTTTTTTCAACATGAGAGTAGATTTATCAAATCATCGTCGAAATCAAATCAATCATCCTTGATACTATTCAATTTTATCAAATCATTTATCTAATATATTAATGAACATCAAGCAATCATCAATTGATCTTCAAACGATCAAAAATAACAAAATTTCATGGATGTGCTAAAACATACCATCTATGCACTAAATCAGAAAATGCACTAGTTTATCCATGAATGAACTAAAATAGAGAATAAATGTGCTAATCCAATGATGCACTACTCTATCAGTCAATGCCCTAGACTATCAAATGTATGCGCTAATCAAGAAAATGCGCTAAAGCACTAAATCAATGCGCTAAATGATCATCCTATGTGCCAGATCAAACCTATACACTACTTTATCAAATCAATGCGCTAAATGATCATCCTATGTGCCAAATCTAACCTATGTGCTTCTTTATCAAATCAATGCGCTAAATTGACCTATGCACTAATCTATCAAGCAAATACGCTATTCTTTGGCATATATGTGCTAACCTAGATGCGGTATTCTACCTAGCCTATGCGCTAATTGAGGCCTCACATGCACTAAAATGAATTTCTATGTGCTAAAACATAAATTCAAATATTTTAAGGGGATATATAAGGTAGGGTTATTTTTATTTTTCATCACAATGATTTCTATTTCGGGAGATAAATTGGCGAAACCGTTTTAAATCATTCAAAAATCTTCGAATCATCATCAAAATCTTCAAATTTACGATTTATCTCACAAGGGGGCATATAGCATCATCAATCAATTTTTCAAAGTTGAGGGAAAATTTTTCATTATTTGAATTTTTCTTTGAAGCAATGTGTAAAATACATTACTTCAAAGAGGGGCAAAATGTATACATCTAAAACTGGTCACATTGAATCAATATTTGCAATTAATTAAATATGAACTATTTAATTAATCTTCTAATGTCATCTACATATAAATAAATTTAATTATTTATTTATATCGTTCACTTTCTAATTCTTCTAATCTAATTAAATAAATAAGTTTATTTAATTTTACCATTTTCTATCTTCCTCTTAATTAATTAAATAAATTCTATAATTTACTTAAATTAATTATAATGTTACTTTAAGTTTGAATTTTTAAATTCAAATCAAAATATTCTTCTAAATTCATTCTTCAGTTCACATTTAATTAAATATTATAAATATTTAATTAAACACCTTCTTCACTTCACATTTAATTAAATTTATTCTAAATATTTAATTAAACACCCTTTTCACCTGTCACACATAATTAAATATTAATTATTTAATTATGGAAGCTTCTAAATTCATTGTCACATATAATTAAATTATTAAATTATTTAATTATGGATATATCCTCAACTACCAACTAACTCCTCATAACTAAAAATGCCAAATGGCTATTTTCTTTCATTTTTTGAATGGAAGAGATTGTGTAGGAGGAAACATTCCCCATCTTTCTCTCTAGCTTCCATCTTTCTCTCCAAATTCTTGATCTCCCATCATTCATCTTACTAGGCTTGATTTCAACTATCAATCTTTGCCAACTAGGATTTTGCCTCCAAAAGTCTATAAATATAGTCTCTTTGTGCAAAAGGATCTAGAATCTAAGCAAATATAGCTAAGCATTATAGTTGCATTTATCCAACATTTAACAATCTTAGTTACTAGATTTATTGAGCATATCATAGAATTTTATTTTATCATTTTACAATCATGGTACATTATCTTTCATAATCCATTTTAGCTTCATAGCTTAATCTCATATCATTTAGCATAGAAATGCATATTGCATAATCTCATTCTCTAAGTTGTCATTCTGCCAAGCTACTACTTACACAATCTAAGAGCCAACAACTTACAATGAATCCTTGGAGATAGGGGACAATGGGACGTCTTTAAAGAATCTATTGTGTTTAAAGTTTTCTTATCTCTAACTTTGATTTCTTTAATACAATGTAGCATTCATGTGTTTGTTTAACTCTTTAGTTTAGTCCACATATTTACACACACATTTTTGGTGCCCACCGCGGGGCCCTTGTGCCATTTTTAATTTTTTTACTGTAGGTTTTCTGGTAGGCTATGAACTGGACTCGCTATTTAGAACATACGAGGCCCATTTTAGCGCATCCATTGAATAGTTTAGCACATCCCTGATTTGTTTCAACGTATTTCTACTCTTTTTTAGAGCATATATGTGTTCTTTTAGCGCATTTCCACTCTATTTTAGTGCATCCCTATGATTTATTTTAGTGAATATATGCTTTGTTTTAGCATATTTATGTGCTCTTTTAGCGCATCTAGGAGACTATAAATTTCTAATCCTGATTCTAACGCATCTGCAGAAAGAGATTAATACTTTCTACATGAGGTTAAAATGAAACAATCCTAGGGTAGTCATTCAAATTTAAAATAAACCAATCCTAGGGTAGTCACCAAACAATTGATTTATCTTGGATAAAATTAATCCTATGTCTTTTGTGAAGCAACATCTTCACCTAGTTTAGCAAATTATCATTTGGGATTAAAATTGAACAAAATTGTTTGTTGTGATTGTCAAGTGATAGGCCTATGCTCTCCCCTTAATTGGGTGATCAAAATGCCAAAATCATATTTTCATTACATGTATTTTATGCTTTATTAAAGCCTTTATAGGCTTTCTCTTGTGGGAAAATTACTCACCCAAGAGGAATGACCTAAGTGGGAACCCCTAAAGCTAACGATTCCAACCCGCTATAATCAAAAGTGAGTTGTTGATGAAAATCCACTTGATAGTAGTGTGCAAGATAACTATCCCCAAAGCCTTTGTTCTAAAGCTTGGGAGGTCTCCTGAGGGAGTATATCATTTTCTACCTCGAACGGAAACACTTACTACAAACTTTAGTATAGAAGCCAACCGAGTCAGTAGCCAAACATTATAATACTCACAGTGCAAGGGGAGGGAAGAATCTGCCCACAAGACACTCACCATATAATTTCCAAGGGCTGTTTTCTCAAGGGATCGAGAAATATAACTTTGAGCACACACCTAGAAAATAAAAAAACATGGGCACCCTCTAGGGGGTGACACGGTTGTGTGAGTTGACGCATTTCTAAGATGTGGGTTGTGATGATTATGATGACCTTTTTGACAATTAAGAGTGAATTTTCTTGAAGTGTTTGTTTTTTTCATATACCCATGGAAATCTTGGAGAACATACACTTATTGTCAGATTTTAGGACTTTAAAAACAACGTTTTTCCTACTACGTGTCATTTTTTTCAAAGATTAATTTAGATAAAGATCATCCAATTCAAAAATTTGTCAAAACATGTATGTTTCAACACATTGACTAGATCTTTTAGTGCATCCCTGCTCTATTCTAGCACATCCATGCTCTTTTATAGAACATCCCTGCTTTGTTATAGCACATTTATGCTCTATTTTAGCACATCTATGCTTTGTTTTAGCACATCTATGCTTTGTTTTAGCACATTCATGCAATAGTCTAGCGCATTGATCTAATATTTTAGCGCATCCCTAGCATAGAGTAGTGCATCTATTTTTCGAGTCAAAATAATCTTCTGACGCAATCTGCCACCGAGTCTGGTCTTTCCTATGCTCAGGGTCTAGAAATCTGCAACCTTTGTTAAGAAATCCCTTGAGAAAAGGATCAAAAAACCAAAAAGGTCCTTAGTTACAAGAAGCTTTTAAAAGGAGATGATTTTTATACCAAATTTGGAACATTTTGCTTGAGCATCAAAATTTCATCCATCGATATCATGACTTTAGTAGGAGATTTACTGATGATTTTTCTTTAGAGCATTTGCATTCCCAAACTTTCTTTCAATGAAGATCTCTTTCACAAAGGCATAATCATAGTCAGCCCATTCATCCCTCTTTCATCCAGCAACTTGCAATTCAATATTCCAATCGTCTTGATCAAGTGTTGCAATAGAGAACTTGGAAGCATTAGGCTTTTTCCAATTCCTCATTTTCTAAAACTAATATCAAAACATCGCAAGGTGCATCAAGACATCATTTTTTGATTTCTAGTTTAATTCCCATAATATGATCATTATCCTTCAATCTAGGGAATCACAATCCAAAAATTAGAAATTTCTTTATTCATATCAATGGAATCCATCATTCTATTCTGACTAAGGCATCTAATAGATTGCACTCTCCCATTTTTTATCAAAGTTAGTAAAAATTTGGTACGAGCATATGCTTTTTGTCACGAGATCCCAAAAGCAACAAGAAGAGGATGAAAGGAAAAATCCATTTGGCAACATGGATGATAGAGAGAATCCTTTTCATAGTTTTCATCCTGGGAATAATTCAAATGATAATGAAATAACTGAGGAATTACTTCAAGAAGCTGAATAGGATCCACAATTTCATACTCTCTTGGACGAGATTTTAGAGCAGAAGAAAGAAAGATACTTTTTTCTGTTAGCAAACCAAGGAGCTAAACTACCCTCTAATTTTGATACTGAGAAAATTAGAGAAGATCCTGAAAGAGTTGAAACCCCCTTAAATGATTTTAGTGCTCTTACCCAAAAAATAAGAGCACTACAAGGAAAAATTAAAGAAACACAAGGGGGCACAACCAAGAAATATGTTCAAGAATCTCAACATGATTCTTTTTCCAAAGCGTTGTGAAATCCTGAAATTTGATAGATACAATGGGAAAATAGATCCTATTGATCATGTGAGGGACTTTCAAAATATGAGCCTAGAATTTTCTCATGAAGATACATACCTAATGTGATTGTTTCCACATAGATTAGGTGGACAATCCATGGAGTGGCTTTCCAAAATCACTCCCCCCATTAAAAAAATTGAGGATTTAATCAATAAATTCATATCTCAATACCCCTATAATATACAACATCAAATAACCATTCTTGATTTGTGCAAAGCGAATCAAAAGACAAGGGAACCCTTAATCACATTCCTGCAAAGATGGAGAAGGTTATTTGAAAGATATTCTCATCCAGTTCCTGAAAAGGAAAAGATGGAAACTTTTATTGACAGTCTAAATCAAGAAATGAGTTATAGGTTTAACCTTCACTGCTCTCAATCATTTGAGAAATTGATTGAAAACATGATCACTATCGAAGGAGCCTTAGTCAAGAGAGGAGTCCTAAACCTGAACAAAGATAGTCCAAATTTGTATAATCACAACAACAACAATGATAAATCAAGGTTTTGGACTAGAAATAAGAATGTTGTAAATGATGGGGTGGTAGATGCCAACAATGTGAAAGCAAAGCCAACCATTCTCAATGTATCAATTATTCAACACAACAACAACAATCCTAGAAATTACACTAACCAAGGAAATAAAAATTCCAATCATAGAAACAATGCTAATCAAGAAAATATGGCCAATAATTGTGGCAATTTCAATAATAATCTTGACAACAATCAAAATTCAAATGCACCCAAATCACATTTTTTCTCAAATCGACGGATTTTTACTCCCTTGGGTCAGTCTCTTGAATCAATTCTTGAAGATCTTTTGAATCAAAACACCATCACATTGCCACCACAAAGAGATTATGATCCATGATTCAAACCAGCATCATGGAATGACTCATATTATTGCGATTATGATAGGTACAAAGGTCATAAGACAAATAATTGGCAAGGTTTGAAAATTTTGGTCCAGGATTTGATCAAAAATCACACCATAACTATTGAGGGACATCATACCAATGAAGATCATAAGGAATTCAAGGACCCCCTCCCCAATTATCAAAAGGAGGAATCTTCAAGTGATAAAGGAAAAAATGTAAATCATGTCTATGACACCAAAATCAATTATATCTATACAAATGACCAACAATTCAATTCCATCAAGGTCAAAGGAAAGTAGGAGTATCGAGAAGTTAATGCAACAATGAGGGGACAAGCTAAAATTGTTGTAAAAGGAAGTTCATCCAAATCAACTATTCCCCCTCCAAGGCAGTACAATTTAGTCAATCAATTATAGAAAACATCAGCTCAAATTTCTATCTTGGAGGTTCTTAAGATATCTCTGGTGCATAAGAATATTTTGGAGAGGGCTCTTGTTGACACAACCATATCTTATGATTTGGATATTGACAAATGTCAAGCCATGGTGGGTCCTTTTCCTCACCCACATGCCTATCCTTTTCTGAGAAAGATGATACTTCCATGACTCATTCCCATAATTCATCACTTTATCTAGAGGTCATGGTTCATAAAACCCAAATCAAACATGTCTTAATAGATGGGGGAGCCAGTCTAAATATTTTTACTTTAAAATTGGTTCTTACCTTAGGGTATTCTAAAGAGTCTATTGATCCGAGGATAAAAATAGCAATCAAAGCATATGATGATGAGGAATGAGCTTCTAAAGGTCTCATCATGCTACCTATCAGAGTGGGACCTATTATAAAGAACACTAAGTGTTAGGTTCTGGATCGAGAATTATCTTATAACATACTTTTGGGTCAACCATGGATCCATGAGATGCAAGCGGTACCATCTATGTACCATCAATGTCTAAAATTTCCTTATGACGGATAAGAAATGACCATACCAGCGGATCATAACAATAGCTAGATTTGTTCTAACCTTAGAGAAAATCAAGACACCTTTGTCCCACATAATAGAGAGGCTCTTTCTATTTCTACTTCAAAACACAATGATCAAACAAGGGAGTTGATAAAAAGCTTTGACAAAAAATTGTAGTTGAAGGACAATGGGATAATAGAATATTCATTGTCTCTCTAACCTACCTGTCTCTCCAAGGTCACATGGTTAGTCTCCAATATCCACACAACAACTTGCAATGACTTCCACGTCAGGAACACAAACTTCAGTTCCCATCACCAAGTTTGATGGAAGATTCATCAAGCCAAACACCCAAGAAAGTGAAGTTGAAGATAGAGCTATTCTTGATTGGCTATATAAAGATGAAGATGAATTTTCCCAGCATGTCAAATTACCTACTAAGCAATATGGGAAGGGCTATACAATAATGCAACAAATGGGTTATGAAGGAACTAGCCCCATAGGAAAAAGAAAAGAAGGCATTGTGGAACCCACTCAACCAAAAACAATGCATCCAAAAGATAAAACCAGACTTGGGTATGGTGAAGATGCAAAAGAAGTAGTCCAAAAGAAATTACATGAAGAGATAGCTAAAACAATTCTAAGATTGTAGGATAATTATGACACTGATTCAAATGAGTATGAATGAGATACCATTTATAATGATGAATTATGGTGAGATAAATAGGTGGATGTTATACAAAAATATACACCCATGCTCACACAAGGAGAAAGTTCAAGGCCTCCACTTGAATACATACTTAAAAGTGACCATGACTCAAGTGATGATGATTAAATTCAAAGCGAGATGGAGAATAAACAGCAGGATACCATCATAGATCTTCCCATAGCGAGAACAATAACCATGTCATGACCTTAACTTCTAGTGACCTTACCCAACCAGATGATCCCTTTCCCTTGGTCCATCCCAAGCTCATTGATTGGGAAAAAACTGAACCAATTGATATCCCAATCTTCCCAGACGATGAAACCATTATGAATTTTATTGGTTCCTCCAGCTTGGAAATAGGTTCCACTAGGGAATCTCATGATCAAAATCTCAGCTAGGAGAGTGCCAAGTTTCTTAGCTGCAAAATTAACAATATAAAAGATAGATCTAATGGTGAAAACTGAAAAAAGGTAGTATTAGATCATGAAAAAGGAAAAATAAAGAGTGTATCTAATGGTGAAAACCTTTCAAAGGTAGTGAAAGATAAACTTGACACTCTCCCTAAGCACTATTAGGAGAGATCTTCTATTTTGATAGAACCAACATAAATAATCAATATAGGCACTACAGAACAATTAAAGATCCTGCAACTTGTTGCATCATTGACAGAGGAAGAAATCCCAAAATTCATAGAATTCATGAAGGATAATCAAATCACTTTTTCTTGGTCATATGTAGATATGCATGGATTGGATCCAAATCTTATCATTCACCATTTGTCCATAATGCTAGGGGAAAAACCCATGGAACAAAAACTTAGAAAGATGCATCCACATGTTGCACTGCTAGTCAAGGAAGAATTAAATAAACTATTCGATGTAGGATTCATTTGGTCTATCGACTATGCAAAATGGATCTCCAACATTGTACCAATGTCGAAACCATGTGGATGAATCAAAATCTATACAGATTTTAGGGATCTAAATAAAGCATGTCCAAAAGATGATTTTCCTTTGCCAAACATTGACACAATTATGGATTTGACAGTTGGGCACACCATGTATTCATTGATGGATGGATTTTTTGGGTATAATCAGATCAAGATCACACCTAAAGATTAAGATAAGACTGCATTCACATGTCCATTGGGTATATATTGTTGGAATGTAATGTCGTTCAGACTCAAAAATGCAGGATTGACATATCAATGGGTAATGAATTTAATTTTTCATGACATGATGCACTTATTCATGGAGGATTATGTAGATGATCTCTTAGAAAAATAATACACAAGAGAGGGACATCTAGATATCTTATCTAAGATCTTTGTTAGAATGGAAAAATTTAAGGTTAGACTCAATCCAAAGAAATGTGTCTTTGGGGTTAAATGTGGAAAAATCTTAGGCTATATTGTGTCAGAAAAAGAAATAGAAGTAGATCTAGCGAAGGTCCAATCCATCTTGGAGATTTCACCACCAAGGAACATCAGTCAACTACGGTCATTTCAAGGATGACTACAATCCATCAGGAGATTCATCGCATAACTGGCAGACAAGATTTTGTCTTTCACGCATCTATTACACAAAAATGTTCCAATCAAATGGGAAGACAAGTGTGAAGCAAAATTCGATCAGATCAAGTAGTATCTAATGAGCCGACTAGTCTTGATTCCACCAGTACTAAGAGAACCACTCATACTGCATATTTATTCCATAGAAAAATCCCTAGGGGCATTATTGGCATAGGAGGACAAAATGAGAAAAGAGCGAGCCGTATATTACATTAGCAGGACATTAACAAGCCATGAGCTAAACCACACTTTCATTGAAAAGGCTTGTTTGGCAGTAGTGTTTGCTTCCCAAAGGTTGCGGCACTATATGTTATCTCATACAGTCAAACTTGTGGCTAAAATTGATCTTTTAAAGTATCGTCTGAGCAAATCAACCTTAACTGGAAGGTTAGCTAAATGGGTAATGATCCTAAGTGAAATCGACATTCACTATGTGGATCAAAAGGAAATCAAAGGGTAGGTCATAGCAGATCAGTTGGCGGAAGCACCTTTACAAATAGATCATCCAATGCACATTGAATTTCTTGATGCTAATGTTTTCATAGCAATGACCAAGAAGTTATGGACACTTTATTTTGATGGGTCTTATACACAACATGGCTTGGGGATAGGATTTATTTTTGTTACACCTCAGGGACATACCATTCCAAAGTCTTATCGGTTGATGTTTCCTTGCACCAATAACATAGCCGAGCATGAAGCATTACTTATTGGAATGAGAATAGCATTGGACTGGAAGATCACAGAGCTACAAGTTTTTGGTGATTCACAAATTGTCATTAATCAAATAAATGATGACTATCAGACTAAAGATGAAAATTTGATGCCTTATAAAAATATGGTAAATTATTTCAAGAAGTATTTTGTTGAGATCAATTTCACACAGATTCCACAGATCAACAACAAAGCTTCAGATGCCATGGCTACAATCGCTTCACTACTTCAATTATCAAAAATCCAAGCTCGATATGAATTCTTGGTGGAACAATTGTTTTCCCCTACCTATGAAAATATTGAAACCTAAATCATTTGCACCTTACTAGTTCTGATTCTCCCTTATATAGAAAAATCTATGCCTATTTGAAAGATACTATCTTACCCTCGATTTGTCTCAGAATCAAAAAAGAAACTTCATACACCAATATTCTCGCTATACCCTAATTGTTGATACCTTATATCGACATGGTCTTGATGGTACCCTTCTTAGATGTCTCAAACTTGATGAATCTGAAAAGGCCTTACAAGAGGTTCATGGTGGTATTTGCAGGAATCATTCAAGTGGACTAACCTTGGCTAAGAAACTTTTCAGAATGGGTTATTATTGGCCAACCATGGAAAAGGAATCCTTCACCTTTGTAAAGAAATGTCCAAAATGTTAGATTCAAGAAAATCTCATTCATGCTCCTGCTCAAGAACCACAACCCTTCACTGCCACATGGTCTTTCGCTCAGTGGGGATTAGATATGGTTAAAAAAATCAACCCCTCTTCATTTAAGTTTATAATCATGACCACTAAATATTCTACCAAGTGGATTGCAGTTATTTCATTGACAATAGTAATCGACAAATAAATTTCATCTTTCATTTTGAATTATATCATATGTCGGTATGGCATTCCCAACTCCATTATCATGGATAATGGAAGACCTTTTAAAAATCAAGATATCGATGAGTTTGGTGAAATATTTCATATCCAACACAGGTTCCTGTACACCTTATTATCCATAGGGAAATGGCCAAGCAAAAGCTTCAAATATGGTAATTCTGAAGATCCTAAAGAAGACGGTAAATGATGCTCACCGTGATTGGCATGTCTAGTTAAATCTAGCTTTGTGGGCATATAGAACCAATATTTGTACACCCATAGGGGCCACCCCAAACGCCTTGGTCTATGGAGCAGATGAAATCTTTCCACTGGAAGTTGAGATTTTTTCACTTCAAGTCTCACTGAAGGGACTCATAACTGATGAAGAATACAAATTTTATAGACTACAAGAACTAGAGCTACTTGATGAGAGATGAAAAATTACAACCAACCACTTGAATGGTTATCAACAAATCATGCCTCATAGCTACAATCATAGAGTTAGACCACAGACATTTCAAGTGGTGACTTGGTCTTGAAGGAAAATCCCTGCAACCAACAAGA